>JARWLC010000013.1:121281558-121704058 GCA_033318265.1 Phyllotis vaccarum
GAACACAGAAGTGATTGCTATATGACACTAATATCTAAACTACAGTTTCATTTGAATTTTCCCAAGTGGTTATCTAATGTCCTGCTTTCTGTCCAATCCAGAAATACACAGTACATTTAGTTTTCATTTTGTCACTTAATTTGTGATTGTCTGATGTTATCTCCTGATCACTTGGAGGATAGGCCCTTCTTGTCATTTGAGAGAGCATGTGAGAGCAAGTGATGTTACTAGTGGTGGTAACCTGAATCACTTAGTTAAGGTTGGGTGCCAGATTTCTATAGTATAAAAATTACCATTTTCTCTTTTTCATCAGAATAAATCTAGCTCACTACTATTTGTTTTGTTTTTGTTTTTTGAGACAGGGATTCTTTGTACAACTCCCCTGATTGTCCTAGGTCTCTCTCTATAGACCAGGCTGGCCTCACAGTCACAGAAATCTGCCTGCCTCTACCTCCTGAGTGCTGGGATTAGAGGTATGTGCCACCTCCACCTGGCTAGCTCACTACTCTTAAATCTGCCTCACAGAATAGCTGTAACATCATCTGGGAGACTGATAGAAATACATAAACTCAGGCCCACCATAGACCTACAAAATCAGAATAAGAAAGGTGGCAAAATCACAAGTGTTCTTTACATACCTTAATATTTGAGGCTTATCTAGAGGAATACTCACACATGTGCACAAGGAGACCTGCTACAAAGTATTTCCAGCATCAGTGTAACAGGGAAAGAAAATAGAGACCATCTAAAGAGCAAGGTGAAGTATAATTCTGATATTTTGATAGCATATAAAGCATACTGAACAATGAACTAGAACCACATGGATAAATTGGTTCACACACACACACATACACACACACGCACACATGTGTGCATGTATGCAAAGTTACTTTATGGAGTAAAAGATATAAATTGGGAATGCCTACTTGATTTGCTGACCTGAAGCATATGTATAGTGCTTTATTTTTCTGAAAAGGAGCTGAAGTAAATACCACATTGGCCAAATTTGCCAAAATTTCAAGGCAGCTATATGGATTTTCATTGCTTTAATTTTTATACATTTTCAAATGACTTGTATATGATTGAATGTAGAATAGGTGAGCATACAGAGGTAACCAGGAAAAAGTGTCCTTACTTTGATAGAACTTTCATTCTAGTGGTAAGAGACTTACATGAATACATCTCTTTCTTATCTTACAATTCAAATTAGAAATGTCCTTGCATTATCCCCTCACACCTCATAAAAATATCTTGAAAGCAGCAAAAGATTTCTATATCTGCTACAGTGAGCAACAGTACCTTATATATGTTAGGTGCTCAGAACTTGCTGAGCTGAATTAGTTCAAAACAATTTATCTTTATAGTGTACTTCTAAAAGTGTAGTGACAGTAGTGGCATCAGTGCCATAGACCTTTCATCTCACTTCCTTATAATTTTTTAATTGATTTATGGCTTGATTTAGTGTGTGTGTTTGTGTGTGTGTGTGTGTGTGTGTGTGTGTGTGTGTGTGTGAGAGAGAGAGAGAGAGAGAGAGAGAGAGAGAGAGAGAGAGAGAGAGATAACGCACAGCTTGAGGGAGTTGGTTTCCCCCTCCCATCGTGTGGTATCTGGGCGTTGCACTAGGCTTTGCAACAAGTGCCTTTACCCACTGAGCCACCTCACTAGCCAGCCCTTTCTCTCTCATTTTCAGAGGTTCATAATATATTCTATGGAGATAGTTCAAAATTTTCTGTTATAGATATGAGTTCGGAATTCCCAAAGTTCCTAGGAAGTGGAACAAATGACAATAACCATTGCCAAGTCAATTAGAGTTATGCTATATCTTTTGGCTTATTATGTGTAAAAGACTATGGCAGGTCGATGGGGACATGCAAAGCTGTGAAGGAAAGAAAGAAGTAAATTATAACTACAACACTTTTTTGTTTTACTTCCTGGCTTGAAAAGGAAGCTTCGAGGAATTCCAAATCTGGATAGCTAATGAAGGTGGCGTGTGATTCTTTAGAAACACCTTGAGAGTGTTTTAACGTGATGAAAACTATATCCCAACCCCCAGCTGTTCTGATGTGATTGGTCTAGGGTAGAATGTGGGAACTGTGGTTGTTTTCAACCACACCAGTGATTTAGCTCTGGAGCTGAAGTTGAAAGTCATGGCAACAGAGTCATGTTTCTTTGAGGACTCTAAGTGGGTTATTAGATTATAGTCAGTCCTTCTGATATAGGAAAATAATAGTCATTCTGTTCATTTCTGTCAAGAACATGCAATCTTTTTACTAGAGTTTAGAGCACTCTTAAATAACAAAATTATCGCTATAACTCAACAGAATTCACTTGTGTAGGAAGTATTGACAGTGATTGTTAATTTTATATTGTTGCTGTAACAAGTTACTACAAACCTAGTGCTTTAAAACAGCACACAGTTATTTTATTACAGTTCTCAAAGTTAGAAGAAGGCTTAAAATGAAGGTGTTAACAACAAACAGGACTGCCCTTTCTGGAAGCTCCAGGGCAAATCTTGTTTGCTTTTTCGAGCTTCTAAAAGCTATTCATGTTCTTGAGCTCAAAGGCTGCCTTACTCTTCTTACATCCCTGTTTCTGACCCCTGCCTTCCTCCTGATAAGTATCCTTTGATTACATTGGGCCCAGTGCAATCATCTTATATATACTAGCCCAATTTCAAGTTCCTATCACATCTGTAAGTTCCTTTGGCTGTGTACAATAATATTCATGTTCCAGGGACTAGGATGTGGGATGGTTTAGGAACTCTCATTTGGCCTCCCGCCATGACTAATGATGGCATACCCATGTCCTCTAAACTATAGCACACACAATAATATCTTTGCAAAGAAGTTAGAGGACAGCTCCTGCGATGCCGTTTAATTGTAAACTGAGTTAATAATGTTAACACGTTATTATTATTATGTATTATGTATTATTGACTCAGTTTAAGCTTAGAAGACAGTTGCAGTTATCTATACAAGTGACTGGTTCAAAATCACTTATCAACTGAGCGGTAAAGTTAGATTTTAAGCACAGATATATTGGAGTTTAGTGTTCTAACCAGAGTGTGTGACTGCGTTTCCTGCTAACCCTGACTTCAAGAGTTACTTGCCTTCTTGCTGTGACAAATGGCCCCACAGAAAAACCTTACAAAATGAGTAATTAGCACACCCATTAGTAGTGTAGAAAGGTTCTGTTTTCCAACATCCTAAACAACACTTTTCCATTTTTCTATGTGTATTCAGTTGTGTGGATCTCTCTCTCTCTCTCTCTCTCTCTCTCTCTCTCTCTCTCTCTCTCTCTCTCTCTCTCTCTCTCTCTCTCTCTCTTTCTCTCTCTTTCTCTCTCTGTGTGTGTGTGTTGTCCAAATGTCAACTTTGGGTGTTAGTCTCTGATGTTATCTACATCTTTTTGTGAGACAGGATCTCACACTTGGTCTGGAACTCATTGAATACGATAGTCTAGCTGGTCAGCAAGCCCCAGCAATGCACCTGTCTCCATTTTCCTAATGCTGGGATTATAACTGTGCATAGTATTAGGTTTTCATTTTTTTTTTTTTAAAAAAAAACTATTTCAATAGTTATGATAGGTTATCTCAATGTGGTTTTAATTTGCATTTTTCTAATATTTAGAGATGGTAACTTTTTTCTATATAAGTTGGTCATTGCTTTCTTTCTTTGAAGAATGTCTGTTCACACCTTTTGCCAATTTGAAAATTATGTATTCAAAGTGCAGAGAACAAGAGACTGTGGAGTGCTAAGCTACAAATGGAACATCTTTATCAATCCTCTCACCAAAGCTGAGGGACCATCGTGAAAAAGGGGACAGAAAGATTGTTAAGAGCCATAGGTGGGGGAGGACCCATAGTGAAATTTGGTGTCACCACACTCATAATCTCATGACAGCTGTGGCTAGCTGAACAAGACATGTACCAACATTCCAGCATGGAGTGGGAAGTGCTTCATGAGGTCTTACTTCAACTGAGGAGCTTTGAAGGGTTCCAGGCTTCTGAGATAGGAAAAGTAGTTTTCTTTAAGGGTATGTCTCTTGGTAAGTTGACCATACTCCAGTGGATGGCCCTATACCTAGAAGTATCTACACAGTACAAATTGAAAATGATATTAAGTTTAAAAAATAGAGACATGAAGTTTTGGGGTTAGGGCGGTATGGAGATATCTGGGAGAAGTTAAGGGAATGAGTTGGGGTGAATACAATCAAAATATGCTTATGAAATTCTCAAAGAATTAACAAAGATATTTATTAAAATAAAAATAAAAGTTGTTATTACTCACCTTTTTTGAGACATTTGAGCATTTTGTATATTAGCCCTTTTATCAGATGTTTGGTCTCTTTGTTCAGTTAATTATTTCCTTTGCTGTGGGTGAACATTTTAACTTGTTGTAATCTCACTTTTTTCTAATTTTGGTTTTGCTTGTGTTTTTTGGAGTCTTATCTAAGAAATCATTAGTCAGAAAATAGTTTTGGAATTTTTCTCTAAGTTTTTTTCTAGCAGCCTTACTATTTACATTTTTAGATATAAATTTACTTATCCAACGTCATTGTTAGGTTTCTATTGCTGTGATGAAACGCCATGACCAAAAGAGCAAGTTGGGGAAGAAAGGGTTTATTTGTCTTACACTTCTTCATTGCTGCTCATCACTGAAGGAGGTTAGCACATGGCCTTAAACAGGGCAGGATCCTGGAGGCAGAAGCTGATGCAGAGGCCACTGAGGGGAGATGCTTACTGGCTTGCTTTTCATGGCTTGTTCAGCTCACATTCTGTTCCCAGTTCCATATCGTAGCTCACAACTGTCATCAAATCGAATGCCATAGATTTCAGTACCTTCATTGGGCCTCATGAGTGTTTTTACACACACATGGTTCATAAATTTGTGCTACCTCACACACACAAACATCAGAATAAATAAGTCCTTAAACCCAAAATGTTCTAGAATTGAAAACGTATATTAATTTACAGTCTTGGACGTGAGTGTATTTTACCTCCTGGCTTTGTCCATTATATGACGCCAAGTGTCATAAATTGAGGTGGGTGAGTGGAAGAGTGAACCATTGTTGCTGCATTCAACAGGAGCCTTATACTTATGAGCAACAGTGTCTTGTGGGAAGAAAACCCTCAGGCTGTTCTAATCTCCATTTGGCATCAGATGAGAGAATGGGTTGGGCTTTTGTGCAATACTATTTTATTTTTGGTTCTTTTAGCCCAAATTCAATATTTTCCATATCCTGGATAACTATACTTCCCACTGTATACATGCATGGAGATATTCTTCAATTAATTGAAATACCTTGATGGACTAGAAAGAACATACATAATTGGACTGAAAATATTCTGAATTTATATAGAAATACCTTGCAAAAAAAATCATGTAATATTATAGTATAGAGGACTTAAGCATTGAATAGCGTGTGGGATAGATAAGAGTCTTGCCATCTGTACAATCGATGACAAAGAACAATGAGCAAAAACACCAGTTGTTTTCAGGTTTCAGTAGCTCAAAACGATTTGTGTGTATTGTTTATTTCTTCTGATGAATATTGAGTATATTATTCATTTATTAGTGATTTCAGGCATTATTATACAATCTGGATAGTTTCTAGAGGATATTCTTCTGAGTAATACCCCCTCACACATAGGCCTACACACATACGAACACAGGCACACATTAAGGCACACACATAGACACACACATGCACACACACACACTCACATGCACACACACATGCACACACACCCACATGCACACACACTCACATGCACACACCCACATGCACACACACCCACATGCACACACACTCACATGCACACACCCACATGCACACACACTCACATGCACGCACACACTCACATGCACACACATACATGCACACACATACATGCACACACACACACACACACACACACACACACACACACAGTGTGTGTCAGCTGAAATAACTGCCGAGAGACTGCAGTGAACAAGTCACCCCTGGTCTCTGCATGGATGAATCTTCCAGTCTAGTGGAGGGAGACAGACAATAAAGCAGATAAATGGACAACTGCTGCATAAACAGCCTGATGTAAACGACGAAATGTGTTACAAAGGAAACTAAGGTGTTGTGAAATGGGCTGACTGGCTGACTAAACGTAGGTCATGTTAAAGTAGTACTACATCTTTGGTGAAAAAACATTCCAGTTGAAATCTGAACGATAAAAGCAAACCTGCAAAGTGAAAGTTGAGAGGGAAGATGCTGGCACAGGAAGCACAAGCGCAAGGCAGTGAGGAAAGTTCAATTATGTATTAGAGGATTTCAGTGTTGTAGAGAGGTGTGGTGATAAAGGGACAGAGGATGACAAAGAGACATGTAAGGCTACAGAACTTAGAACGAAGTCTTTACTTTTTAATATAGTTCCTTTTCAGATTATAAGTATTTCTGTTGTTTTATTCTAATGTCACCCTTTCAAACGTTTTTTATGTAAGTATCACATAATTTGGAATATGCTCATGACCTTTTATTTTGGTAGGGCAAAATGCAATTTTCTATATAGTAATACTGTGTGTGTATATATGGGCACATTTATATTTCATAGACTTTTTAAGTTCTGAAAATTATCCTTTTGCACATTTTTAATCACTAATGATGTAAAAGTAGGATGGCAGGATGCTCAGCAGGCAAAGGCATTGCTGCCGTGCTGGACAACCTGAGTTCAGTCCCTGACACCTACTTGCTGGAAGAGAGAAGTGCCTTCTACAAGTTGTACGTACACATACTAGTAAATAAATAGGTGAATAAACAAGGAAAATATTAAGCTGTATTAGCTTTTAGTCAACACAGGAAAATGTCAGCAACAGAATTTATTGCAAATTCTACAGTATGGATAATCATTGGTGTCTTAATTTGTTAATTGTCTCTCTTTGGGGAAGTGAGTTTTCAGTTTTTATTGAGCTATAATTCAGAAGCAAAACTTTGTTTTGTAGTATACAACATGAACTTATATGTATGTAATGAAATGATTACCAAAATCAAGTTTGTTAAAATATTTGTCATTTGGAGTTTGGAGAGATGGCTCACTGGTTAAGACCACATATCGCTCTTGTAGAGGACCCAAATTCACTTCCTAGTATCCATGTTGGATAAAAAGCTCACAGTTGCCTCTAACTCCGTTCTCCAAGAGATCCCACACACTCTGCAGGCCCCACATGCACATGAGCACAGTCACACTCAGACACATGTACATACACATAATTAAAAATAAATCCTAGCAAAGACTGAAAAATATCCATCATTGTAATACAGTGACCATTTTTTGTGGTGAGTATAAATTTATTTGCATATTTAAATTAAATTATACATTATGGTATAATCAACAGAATACATTACAACAGTATAATTAACAAAATAGCAATACTGCATGTTGGACCTTCCGAATATTTAGTTATTCATAACTAAAACTGTGCCTTTTGGGCAACATATTTATTTTTCCAAGCCTCCATCTCCTTTCATCCACTGTTCTCTCCATTGTCTACACAAAAGCATAGCTGTCACCTCAACTGGAATAAGAGATACCCAAACACCATGACCAGCACATTATCAGTTTGGTGAAGTTTTTAGAATAACAACGAGAGAGTCACAAATTGAACTTTTTTTTTTTTTAAATTAAAGATATGTGGGAACACCAGTAGGCAGGTTACAGGAGAGTGAAACTGTGCTGTAGGCCTTAGATTTTATCTGATTGCCGTATTAACCTTGGGGTTGATGAAAGCTAAGTGTCTGTTTTTACATTTCAAAAAGGATTTGACTAATAGTCACAAGGATATTGGGTCAAACACAGAAGTAGGCAATAAATGGCTATTAAGGGGCTAAAGATAGCACAAGATAATTTGGCTCCAGACCTGAAACATTAACCTCTCCATAGTCCCAGAAGTTCTAATCAACTAGTCTTGTAAAATTTTTCACATAGGACTGACTGGCCCTTTCCCCCTGGGAAGTTCAGTTCATACAGCTCTTTTATGTTTAACCATATAGATTCTACAAGTGAGATCATGCAATAGGTATACCTGGCCTTTTCACTTATTATAATGTCTGCTCAGTTCATCTATGTAGCAAATTACAGAATTCCCTTCCTTTTTAAAAGTAGTTAATATTCCATGTTGTTGGTAGCTATTTTCATACACTCACCGTATCTTCTTTATTTGTTGGTTGATATTTGGGTTGATTCCAAATCTTGGCTGTGATGAATAGTGTTGTGACAGACAACAGGCATCCTTCAGTATGCTCAGCTCAGTTGCTGAGGATGTCTAACCAGAAGTGGGACTGATTGCTCTATGATAATTCAACTTTTAGGGTCTTTTGTTTGTTTTGTTTTTGAGACAGTGTCTCTGCATAGCCCAGGCTGTCCTGAAACTCACTCTGAGATCCAGCTGCCCTCAAACTCAGAAATCCACCTGCCTCTGTCTCATGAGTGCTGAGATTAAAGGCACGGGCTACCACTGGCAAGAATTCATTGCAGTTTGAGTTGTATTTGACTATTGATTAGTGATGTTGAATATATTTTTCTTGTACCTGTAAGCCATTTGTATGTTTTCTTTTGAAAAATGTTCAAGTCATTTGGTTGTTTGTGTTTCTCTGTATAGTAATGCACCAGCAGACTTATGATTTATAATTTCTTCCATTTTGTAGGTATTTTTCACAATAGTGATTGTTTCCTTGTTTTTACAAAAGAATTTTTTGACGCATTGAAATTTTTCTATGTTTGTTTATGTTACATGTCCTTTTGTGGTCATGTTCAAAACACGGTTGCCCTTAGTAATGTCAGGAAGAGTTCTTTTCTGTGCTTTCTTTCTAGTGGGTTACATTGCACATTGTGTGCTGAAGTCTTTACTAGATTGTGAACAGACCTTTACATCTGATATGAGGTAAGGATATAGCTTTTTTATTGGTCATGGGGATATCCAGCTTTCCAATGTAATTTATTAAAGAAGTATATTTTTCCTATTGTTGTCCTTGGAAACTTTATTGATGATAGATGATTATAAATGTATTGATTAATTTCTTGGCT
This sequence comes from Phyllotis vaccarum, assembly GCA_033318265.1. Classification (NCBI taxonomy): domain Eukaryota; kingdom Metazoa; phylum Chordata; class Mammalia; order Rodentia; family Cricetidae; genus Phyllotis; species Phyllotis vaccarum. The sequence goes on from JARWLC010000013.1 coordinate 121,290,614, forward strand.
CTCTTTTCATTCGTTTATTTCATTGGTCTACGTATTTTTTGTGTCAGAGCCATTCTTATTTATTATTATTGTTATCAGTGTTGTTTTGTGTTACAATTTAAATCCAGTAGTGTAATGTACTTGGCATTGGGCTTTTATTCAAGATTAATTTTGCTATAGGAGTAGTGCAGTGTCTGCACAAATGGAGAAGGGAGTTTGGGCATGAGAGGGATTTTGAAATTTATATAACAAGATTTGATAATGAATTAGACCTAGGGAATGGTAGAAAGAGAAGGAGCTGAAATGACTCCATAGTTTTGCCCATGCATATAGGTTGCTATTCACTGAAATGGGGGCACAGAAAAGGATCTAGATGCGTAATACTTTGTTTGAAATGTTACCAGTCTAGGAATAGTAACAGCCACTAGAAATGCCAAATCAATGCTTGAGAAAACACAGAGAAGCAAAGACTCTAGTGCGTAAATTATTGTATCATCAAAGTACATAATTGCAGGTTAGGAAGCAAGCAAGTGAGGTTTTAGAATGATTGATTTGCCTAGAAAACAGGGATGTGTAGAGTAAATACACAAAGGAAGTCCATGGTGGAGGTCATATGGATGGTCTAATAGACTGTCATTTCCAGGAATAAGGAGGGACTAGCATTAATTGAGTGCCTATTTCTAGTTAGGGGCCACGCGGGTTGCCTCACTAATCTTTGGAACAGATAGCAACTTCTCAGAGCTTCAGGTAATTTCTCAAGTAAAGATGACAAAATCCCATGTACAGAATGCAGGAAGGGAGCATTTGAAACCAGATGGGGAAAATGATAAGTTCAGACTGAGTCAAATTAAATTTGAGGATCATGCTGATATATGTAATGAGATCCATTCTGATTGGTCACTGTCCATTACTTTTCAGTAAACTGTTGTGAATATCTCTCCCATAACTGTTGTCATCACAGTGAGCAATTGGTTGTTGTTGTAGAAAAGAACAAATGATTACAGGATACTTCATTTTGGTTCAGGCTTAATGAGAACTGGGCTGAGAGTTCTGGTTGAATCGGTTCTCCATAAAGAGATATGTGTGGCTCATAATTTTGAGGCTTTTCAAAGAAAATTTTATGTTTCTGGTCGCTTTGTTAGCTTTCAGATGGTTATAGTGATGAGTAGTCATGTTTAGGTAGGTCTTCAATTTTGTTTCATTGGTCTATATGTCTGTTTTGTGCTAGTATTGTTTTTATTCCCATGGCTCTTTATCTTAAGATCTGGACTGGTGATCCCATTGTCACTGGATTAATTACCATTATTCTTTGTGTTCACAGTTGTTTTGGCTCTTCAGGATCTTTTGTAGTTCCATATGAATTTTAAGGCTCTCCCCATTTTGTTTGAAGAATGTTGTCAGTATTTTGATTGGGATTGCATTGAATTGCTTTAGACTGAATTGCTATTTACATAGTGGCAGTTCTACCAGTTCATGACCATGGTGTGTCTATGGGGGGGGGGGTCTTCCCATTTTCTAATCTCTTTTTTTCAAAAATTTGAAGTGTTCATTGTAGAAGTTTTTCATCTTCTTGGATGGGTTCATTCCTAGATATTTTGTTTTCTTTGAGGTTCTTGTGGATGGGTGTCCATGGTTTCTTTTTCAGAGTCTTTCTTGGTGTATAGGAAGTCTACTGATTATTTTTTGAAAGTTGAGGTTTTATCCAGCACTTTGCTGAAATGTTGATTATTTCTAGAAATTTTCTAATGGATGTTTTAGAATCTCTTATGTATAGTATAGTATCATCTGCAAACATGAGTAGTTTGGCTTTTTTTTCCTATTTGTATCCCTTTAATTCCCATCTCTTGTCTTATTGTTCCAGTTAGTGGTCATTATATTGAAAAGGAGTGAACATAATGGACAACCTGATCTCATTCCTTATTTTAATGGGATTGCTTTGAAATTTTCTCCATTTAAGATGATAGTGGTTGTGGGTTTGTGTGTGTGTGTGTGTGTGTGTGTGTGTGTGTGTGTGTGTGTGTGTGTGTGTGTGTGTGTGTGTATACACACCTTTATTGAGGTATGTTCCCTCCAGTACTACTCTTTTTAAGTGTTTTATCAGGAAGGCATGTTGGATTTTGCTGAAGAATTATTCTACGTCTATTAAGAGATTATCATATGATTTTTATGTTTAAGTCCATTTATATGATTTATTACATCTGTTGACTTCTGTGTTTTGACCCATCCCTGCATCTCTGGGATAAAGCCAACTTGATTTTGTGTTGAATGACCTTTATGTTAGTGTGTCTATTCAATTTTCTAGTATTTTATTGAGGAATTTTGCATCTATGTCCATCAGGCATATTGGTCTGTAGCCTTTTTTTGGTCTGTCTACCTGGTTTGGGCATTAGAGTAATAATAGTATCTTCATAGAATGAGTTTGGGAGTATTCCTTCTGTTTCTATTGTGTAGGAAGTATTGGTTTTAGGTCTTCTTTGAAAATGGCTGTTTTATGGTGGCTTTTTTGCATCTGCTCCTGACTTATAACATTTCTGTTAATGATGCTGCTGGCGAGCTAGTAGTGTTTTTCTTCAATAGAACTTAGTGTTTTTCTCTTGCACATTCTGGAAATTTCTCTTTGTCTTTTATTATTGAATGGTAACTCTAATATGTCAAGAATGAAGATACTTTCTTTTTAGACCATGTTTATTTGATGTCCTGTGGGCTTCCTGTTCTTGTATGGTCACATCATCCTCAAGGTTGGGGAAGTTGTCTGCTATTATTTCTACACCTCCCTTTGGGGGCTGTTGCCTGAATTCTATTTGGTCTTATAATAAAAACCTGGAACCAGATATTGGGGAAAATCTGGAAGGTCAGAGAGACAGAGAAACAAGCCACAGCCACTTCTCACCTTGTCAACTCCTCAGGCGGAATGGATAGATCCTGTCTCTACTGAATGTCCCTGAGTCCTTAGCCAAAAGGGAAAGGCATCCTCCTGCCTTATATCTCTTTCTCTGCCCAGCCATATTACTTCCTCATTCAAACTTACTAGTGTAGTAATTAAAGGCCTGTGTTTCCCAAGACTGGGAGAAGTGCCTTGGGATCCCAAGTGCTGGGATTAAAGGTGTGTGCCACCTCTGGCTCTGTTTGACCTTGAACTCAGGAGATCTAGACAGATCTCTCTGTCTCGCCTCCCAGTATAAGTGCTAAGACTGAAGGTGTGTGTCTCCATTCCCTGACCTCTATGGCCAGCTCTGTGTCTAGCTCTGTCCTCTGATCTCCAGACAAGCTTTATTTCTTTAGAGCCTACACAGTATATTACCACAGAGGGCCATTTTCTTTCAGCCTCCACACCGTGTTTTCCTTTTGGTTTTCTTTGGACTCTTTCTTGAGAGTTTATTTTATTTGGAGATGTCACTTTATCTTACTGCTTCACATTTCTTGTGCTTCTGTGTTGAAATTTGCATACCTGGTGAATAAGTTATTTTCCCTCTTTTATGGAGTAGGTTTTGTAGTAAATTGCTTTTCTCTGAAGACATGTCTTGAAGTATCAGTTTAGTATGTAGAAGCTAGAGGCTTTTGAGAAGAGGGAACCTCAGTTAAGTAAATGCCCTTACCAAATTGGTCTGTAGGTAAGTCTGTGGTGCATTTTCATAATTGATGATTGATATGGGAGGTCCCAACTCATTTGGCAGATGGTCATGGGATGTATATGAAAGCAGGCTGAGCAAACCTCCAAGTAGTGCTCCTCCATGGTTTCTACCCCGACTTTCTTTGATAACAGACTGTGATGTGGAAGTTGGAAGTATAAGATGAAATAAATTCTTTCCTTTCCAAGTTTCTTTTGGTCATTGTGTTTTATTATAGCAATAGAAACCCCAGACTAAGACACAGATCTGCATTCTGCTTTGAGGGCACAATTCTTAATGACCTAAAGCTTCCTCCACTATTTATTATCTCTTAATTTTTTGATACTCCCCCCAGTAGTCTTGAATTTGGAACAAAACGTTTAACACATAAGACCTTGGGGGCATTTAGGTTCAAATTATTATAGAATGTAATATCAAATTTGATTCCAGATTAGCACCACACTGTAATGGTCCCATAGCTTCTTTGCTTATAATTACAGACTATGAGCAGAAGGTATTATGTTGCAGAGCCAGAGAACTGCAGATGTGGAGACACTCTTGTGACTCAGGAATGTGTGTATTATGTAGAAGTTATCAGAAGCCTTCTGTGTGACCACTCCACTACTCCAGCAATGCTCATTTCCTCAGTCACATGGTTAGAGTGAGGCTGGTGATTCCTCGGACCTTTGTAACTGCTGGAGCTGGTGTGAGACTAAAACATCTGCCCTCACACCAAGTAGTAGTAGCACAATCCCCCACACATGGTGCAACTGTGGCAGTTCTATGATGTTAGAATCCCAACTCTTGCCATCAAGGCCTTCGCACCTATTTCCTTTGCAAAGCAAGCCGCGTGCTTACTTATCGGCCTTCATTTATCTTCTTGAGTGAGTACAATCACACTGTTTGGTTAATAAAGAGCATGGAGGAGCCGAGATCTTGTTCTTCTTATCTAATCCCTCTTTACCTTCATCCACATAGGTCATCAGATTTTTGGGTTGTTTTTTTTTTCCCTGACATGGCTTTAGAGGCATGGACATTTTATACAAGTGGTAATCTAAGACACAATGCTCCTCCTGTATTAATAATGTACCTTGGAGATCCAGAGAAATACTTTCTCCCAATCTTTCTATCCCTTTCCTTCCTTCCTCTGCTCCTCCCTCATCTGTTGGATGTCAACCTTTCCCCTTTATTGAAAATAGATTATTTTCTCACATAATATGTCCCGATTATAGTTTCCCCTCCCTCTGCTCCTCCCAGTTCCTCCTCATCTCCCCTCTGGATCTGCTCCCTTTTTGTCTCTCATTAGAAAAGAACCGGCCTCTAAGAGATGACAATCACTTAGCACAAAATAACATACAATGAGACGAAGCAAAAACTATCAGAGTTGGTCATGGCAACCCCACAGGAGAATTGTCCCAAGAATGGACACAAGAATCAGAGACTTACTCATTCACACATTCAAAAATCCCCGAAAAACACGAAGCTGGAAGCCATGATATGTATGCAGAGGACCTGGTGCAGGCCTGTGCAAACTCTGTGCATACTGCTTCAGTTGAGTTTTGTGGGTCAGTATATCTGATTTTATGTTGAGGTTTTTGATTCATTTAGAGTTGACTTTTGTGCAGGGTGATAAGTAATGGATCTATTTGCATTCTTCTACATGCATTCAGTTTGTCCAGCATTGTTTGTTAAAGATGCTTTTTCTTTTCCAGTGTGTGTTTCTGGCTTTAACAAAAAAATCAAATATTAGGTGTTCATAGTATGTGGATTTATATCTGGGTCTTCAAATCTATTTATCTTTGTGTTTTTGTGCAAATAAAACAGACTATATTATTACTATATCTCTGTAGTACCACTTGAAATCAAGAATAATGATACCTACACCCAACAGTTCTTTTATTTTTCAGGATTGTTTTTTAGCCACCCTGGGATTTTGGTGTTTTCATATGAAGCTGAAAATTGTCCTTTTAAGATCTGTGATGAATTGTGTTGGAATTTTGATGGGGAATGCCTTGTATTTTTAGATTGCTTTTGATGGCCATTTTGACTATTTTAGTCCTACCATTCCATGAGCATAGGAGATCTTCAATTCTTCCGTTGTCTTCTTCAAATTTTTTCTTCAAAGACTTGAAGTTTTTTTTTTATCATATGTATCCTTCACTTGATTAGAGTTCCCCAAAATATTCTTTATTGTTTGAGGCTAACTATGAAAGGTGTTGCTTCACTGATTTCTTTCTCAGACTGTTAGGTACTTGTGCATAAGAGGGCAACTGATTTTGTGAGTTAATTGTGTATCCCACTACTTTGCTGAAATTGTTTATCAGCTGTCTGAGTTCCTCAGTGGTATTTTTAGGGTCCCTTATGTATACTATTATACCATCTGCAAATAAGGACACTTGACTTCTTTCTTTTCAGTTTGTACCCCCTTGGTTTCCTTAAGTTGTCTCATTGCTCTAGCTAAGACTTCAAGTACTATATTGAATAGGTACGGAGAGAGTGGACAACCTTGTCTTGTTCCTGATTGTGGTGGATTGGTTTGAGTTTCTCTGTATTGCTTAGGGGCTTGATGTAAACTGCCTTTATTATGTTTAGGTATGTCCCTGTATCCCTAATCTCTCCAAGACTTTTTACCATGAATGGGCATTGAAATTTTGTCAAAGGCCTTTTTGACTTCTCATGAGATGATCATGTGGCTTTTTTTCAATTTGTTTATATGGTGGATTTTATTTACATATGTTGAACCATCCCTGCATCTCTGTGATGAAGCCTACTTGATCATTATGGATGATTTTTTGATGTGTTCTTAGATTGGGTTTGTGAGTATTTTATTGGGTATTTTTGGATCTATGTTCATAAGGGAAAGTTGGTTCATAGTTCCATTTATTGGGTCTTTATGTCATTTGGGTATCAGGGTGACTGGCCTCATAAAATGAACAACATTCCCTGTGTTTCTATTTTGTGAAACATTTTGAGGAGTTTTGGCCCCAACTGTTCTTTATGGTAGAATTCTCTGCAAAAATTATCTAGCCCTGCCTGGGCTTTTTTGGTTTGGTTTGGTTTGGAGACTTTATTGACTATTTCTATTTCAATAGGGCTTATCTGTCTGTCTAAATGCTTATCTGATCTGTAGTTACCTTACTTGCTACCCTGGTCTGAGTGGCCTGTAGATTCCCTGAGAGTGACTGCTGGAGCTGGAGGCTGTGACAAAGCAATGGATGGATGGAGGGAAGTTTGCAAGGGAAGATCTGTGTGATAGACTGTATATGAGGCCAGGAAAAGGGAAGCTGCAGCAGATTTGCTGCAGATCTGGGGATGAGATTGGCAGATTAGATCTGGTGGAGCAGAGGGAGAGATGAAGATCTGCAGTCAGCCTTCCTGCTTCCCTGGCTGGGGTGGACTGTGTGTTATTTGTTATAGATATGGGGGCTAGGATAAGGGAATGAGTTGGGAAAGGGAGTTTAGGAGGGGAAGTAGCCACTGGAGATGGGGAATGGGAGGACTGAAGCAGAAGATCTGCTCCAGAGCTGGGGGTGAGTCTGGAAGTTTGGATCTGGAAGAACAGAGAGAGAGGTTAAAAGATCTTCAGTTGGTGTACTTGCTCCCCTGACTGTGGCTGTGGGTTCCCAGGGAGTCAGCCTTCTTTTTAAAATTTTAATAAATTGGTGCTATTAGGATAATCTCACATTTGTATATCATGTAATTTGTGCATATATATTTCTTATTGCCCTCTTAATTCTTAATCACCTTTCTATTTTAGACTCAAATGTCACTTCTTTAATGAAACTGCTTCATCTACCCAGAATAGACGAGCTTTCTGTGTGGTCAAGACTCATTGCTCTTTGTACTTCATACTTCTAGTGCAGATAATACTAAAAACAATCAATTTGTGTTGTTTTAATAACTAACTTCTTCACTACAATATGTTACACAAGAACTAGGATAACTTACATTGTGATTTCAGAAGATAGAAGATTATTATTACACATGGCTTTTACCCCAGTAATATTGGTTGATTAATTGAATAGGAATCCTGAAGCATCTGAGGTTTTTTTTTTCCATTTTAATATGCATATGCACGAATGTGCTTGTGTGTGTGTTTGTATGTATGCACACATTCATGTGTACACCCATGGTTACTATCTAGAGCCAGCTTCATTGTTCTTCTACCTTATTCACTGGATCAGGTTTCAGAATCAAACTGAATTCTTGTTGATAAGTCTATTCTTCCTAGATTTTAAGAGGATCTCCTGTCTCTACTTTCCAAGGCTAGAATTATAGCAGGCCACCATACCCAGTCAGCTACATCAGTTCTGGTAATCCATACTCCAGGCTTTAAGCCTTCCAGGTGGACAAGTTGTTAACTCATTGGCCATTTCCACTACTCAGCACCTGAGATTTGGTAATAAATAGGAACTTAAATACTTGCTTAGGTGAGGCCATGCAGAAGACACTAATAGGTAGAATGCTTGTTATGCCAACATGAGTACCTAGGTTTGGATTTCCTGCATCCACATACATATCCTCTAATCCAGAACTGGAGAGACAGAAACAGAAGGATATCTAAGGCTTATTGGTCAGCCAGGCTAGTCATATCACTGAGCCTGGGTTCAGTGAGATCCTGTCAAAAACAAAGTTGACAAATAATTTGGCTCAAGTAACACACACACACACACACACACACACACACACACACACACACACACACACACACACACACACACACCCTACATGTACCCACACATAGGCGTGTAGCAGTGGGGTTTCTCGGTCCCGGGCGGCCAGAGGTCCGAGACTCACAGACCTGCCGCCTGAGACTGTTTAGCCGCCCTGCTGCCCGCCGCTCAAGCCCCAGAAATGACTCAGATGCTTATATTAACTTCATGCTGTTTGGCCTATGGATCAAGCACATTGCTAGCTAGCTCTTACATCTTACATCAACCCATTTCTATTAATCTGTCTGCCATGTGGCCCGTGGCTCACCTGTGTTCCTTACATGTTTCTTCTTGGGCAGCTTGCTTGATCTGACTGACTCCGCCTTGCTTCTCCTACATATGCTCTGATTTCTCCTCCTACTTCTTCTATGGTGCCTGTCATGGACCAAAACAGCTCCTTTATTTAAAGATTGAGATTCACAGCATACAGAAAGGCATTCCCACATCATAGGTGTGCACATAAGCACATACAAGCAACAAATACAAGCAACAAATACTTGCTTAATAAATGGATGTTAATACATAACGGATAAATTTATGTTCTAAAGTGCTATGTTATTCCTATAAACTACATCTTAGCCCTAAATAACCTCAATTATATTTTCCACTATAGCTTTGAAGAATCCATAAGATGATTGATCTAATTCTTGCAATTTTCTTTTCTGATAACCTAATTGTTATTCCTATATAATTGCTATGTGATCAAATTTGTGTATTTGTCTCTTTGTTTAGGATAAAGAGGTTGATAACTACAAAGATCTTGATATGAAAGGAAATGGAGATTCTCTGTGTTTCACAAGTGGATTTGTATCTTGGAATAAAGCAACTAAAGTGGAATATGATTCAAAATGAGATTGAAAGGGTCAAATTAATGGAAACAGAAACCATTCTGTTTTTAGCCTTTCCAAACCAGTAAATCAGTTCCTTCTTCCTTTCTCTCTTCCTTGGTCCACTGTGAAGCAGAACCTTTGCAAACAGAGTAGACAGCCTGTATTCCAGGAGCATTGGGGAGCTTTTCCAAAAGTACAGCAATCAAGTGGTCCTTAGTGACATGTGCTTCAGCAGAAAGGGAAGAATCTTCCTCTGTTTTATGAAAGTACAAGCACATGTATGAGATAACAAAACAACAATATATGACTATATGAAATACACAAACACGTGGTGTGGGTATTTTTATCATTACAAGCACTAGACAGAATGATAATGGATCTTATTACTTAGCTAGATATTGATGGTTTGCATTTCTGGCTGGTTTTAAGGTATACTCCTTTTTATTTCTCTTCCTAGTGACTAGCTTTAAAAACTTGTTAAACCCATTCATACAGTTTCTTTCTGTCATTTGCTTATCATAAGTATCATTCCCCCTTATAATCTGCCTTTCCTTTTACTTCTCCTTATCCCTTTTCATCTTAAAATAATTCTCTGCGATAGGACAAAAAAATCATAGAATGGAAGGTGTGGAACAAACTTTCCTGGGTTAATTGGTTTATACAGTTTGCTTTGTGCAGCTTTTCTACTCACTTTTTGTTTATCTTGTTTTGAATATCACCAAAATATGTCCATATTATTAGTTTTGTATTCCTTGGTGGATGGGGGGGAGCTATCCTTTTTACCCCTTTGAACAATGGACAGAGAGGTAGTGATACTTTCTTTTAATAATGAAAAGGAAAGATAAACATCTGGATTAAAATAAAGGAGGAATGAGGTAATCTATAGAAAAGGTTTGTTCACTTCTGAGAATTATCGTGAAAGTGACTCCTTTAAGTCTAAGCATATCAAACTAATGCACAGTTCACGCTCAATACATGCTGTGTATTATTACTTGGATAGCGAGTCTGATTATACAAATGACAGTCCTATTAAAGAATGCAGGTCCAACTTATACTGAATAATATGGGGAGAGTTTATAATTGTAACTACTTACAAAGTTCCAAGTAGGGGATAGGGAAATCATTACATTGATATTATACTGGCTAGTTTTGTGTTTCAGCTTGACACAACCTTCAGCTGAAGAAATACCTCCATGAGGTCCAGCTGGGAGGTTTTTTCTTAATTGGTGATCAGTGGGGGAGGGCACAGCCCATGGTGGGTGTTGCCATTCCTGGGCTGGTGGTCCTGGGTTCTATACAAGGGGGGCTGGGGAAGCAAGCCGGTAAGCAGCACCCCTCCATGGCTTCTGCATCAGCTCCTGCCTCCAGGTTCCTGCCCTGTTTGAGTTCTAGTCCTGACTCCTCCAGTGACGAACAACAATGCTGAAGTATAGGCCAAATAAACCCTTTCCTCCTTAACATGCTTTTTGGTCGTGGTGTTTGGCCACAGCAATAGAAACCTTAATAAAGACAGATACCTACTAGTATTATTATTCTTAGACCTGATAGGGAGTACATAGAGAATGATGCTGGGAAAAACTCAGAATTAATACCTACATCTATTAGTGTCCACTAGACAGAGTTATCAGCTTTGAATAGATGCTGCAAAAGTTTTGGAGATATCAGAGGGAATCTACCCACAGTTTATGTGGGGATTTAATAAAAGCTGCAGAAGTTTGGAGATATCAAAGGGATCCAACCACAGTCCTCTAGGAGGGTCAGAGAGTGGTGATTCACACCTTTTATCCCAGCACAGGGAGTATCCTGGGAGTGGTGACCTACGCCCTTAATCCCAACTGAGTTTGAAGTCATCTTAGTTTACAGAAGGAGTTCCAGGCTTCCAGGCAGCCAGTGGTAGGGTCACGCCTTAATTTACCAAAAGAGTATTTAAGGCGGGTATGGGTATAGAAAGGGAGGAGAGGAAGCCAAGAGAAGCCAGGCTGAGGAAGCTGGAAGACAGCTGGGTAAGATCTGACTGTGGTATTTATTCTCTCTAATATCTCCGACTTTCTCAGAGATCTATCCCTGAGTCTCATTTATTCGTGTAACAAGCCTATAGTTACATTTCAGGTTTTATACTTAGATAATAAACACTTAATCACTTCTCCTTCAGGACTGATGGTATTTCTTATTGGCTAAACACCGACAAAGGCTACAGAGGGGGAGCCAGTTCATGATACATATGCTAGCCTCCAGGGTCACAGCTCAGAGTGGAGAGAGTTCAGATGATCTGAAGAATGAAATGGAAGATGTTGACAGTCATGACTCTATATATAGAAAACAATTAGTGAAGTATTATTAGTAATAAAAAATCTCCTGTAGGTGCCCCTAATGACTTCTTTAGGGGAAAATATTTATATATTGGTCTACAAATAAATCCACTCACTACATTGGTGACTTTTACATCACTGTACCATACCTAACAGATACACCATAAGAGTGGAAAAGTTGACTTAGGTTCATGGTTTCAGTGGGTACAGTTTATGGGAAAGGAGCCTTAGTGGCAAGAACAGTTCATGCCCACTGGAGTGTGTGGCGGATAACATCATGTGATAGCAAGATCAGGAAGCAAAGAGGCCGGGTTAGAAATATTACTAGGCTCTAACTCTTCAAAGCAACCACTGGTACCCTACTTTTACCAGTAAGGCCCTACTTAGAGCTTCCACAGATTCTTTCAGCATCACCTGCAGACAGGGAATAAGTATTGAGACATAATCCTTAGGGGAACATTTTAGATCCAACCTATAGCATCTACTTTGTTTCAGGGTTAAATGAATATATTGCAGAAGCTGCTCTGTGCGGGCTTCTTCCCTCTATTTTTAACCTGCATAGACTTGCCTTTCTTTCTGGTATTAGCAGGTTCTCGTGGTTAGATAACATTACAAAGAAAGCACTTTAATTCACCCTTGTGAAGGTTCAAGGGCATTCTTAGTATATGTTTGTCTGTGATGAACACTTCATAGAAAATGGAATCACAATGACAGTAATGTATGCATGTGGAGTGGGAAGCATCACACAGAAAGACACAAAGCCAGAGCAAAGAGAAAGAACCAGGATTATTTTTTTTAACCTTTTTACATTTGAGAACTATTTCAGGTCCATAAGAGCTACTTTAATTTCAAGAGCAGTGTCTGCGCTGACCTAATCAACTTTCACAAAGCCCTATACCATAAAGGTCCTACCACTTCTCAACATCCCCATAGTGGAAGTCAAGCTTTAAAGACATGCTGCTCTGGGGACACATGTATACCACATGTAAATCAAAGAATCTATGAAGAATGGACTCTTGTCCCTTCCTGCTTACTTGGGGCTCATTTTGTCTTCAAGGATGGCCTGGAACTCATGGTATAGCCCTCACTGGCCATGTCTTGTGGCAAACCTTCTTCCCCAGGCTCCTGAGTTCTGAGATGATAGACATGGGCGACCAGAAAGCAGTTCTGGGCATAGGCATTTAACAATTGGGATAATACAAAGTATTTCAAGGAGAAAAAAAAGAGGAAACCAAATAATATGGACAAGAGAAGAATTATTTAGGGAATATTTATTTGTTAGATACGGCTTTTTCCAGACTGACATCCGTGCTGCACATGGTGAAGCCATTAGATGGGTTTGATGTATGTGTTAGTTACGTGTCTCCTTTCTGTGGCCAAACTTTTGACAAGAAGTGGTTTAAGAAAGAAGAGCATGCAGGTCAGGGTATGCACACTGCCATGGCTTCAGGAGCAAGAGGCAGACTGATAACATTGCACCAGCAGTTAGGATGCAAAGATTGAACAGTAGGGCCTGTCCGTGAAACCTCACCCTTATCCCGCCATGCTGACTCACTTCTTCCCCAAGGTTTTATCTCCAGAAGGCTCCACAACCTTCTAAAATAACACCACTACTAACACACAGAGGACATTTCACATTCAACCTATAGCCATAGTTCATCTTATGCTTTTCCATGCTTAAATATGGATTCTTCGGCTGTACATCATAAGTTAAGTATGCATAATGTTAAGGTATATAAATGAAAATATGTTGCACATGCTAATCTTCATGTTTATCTATACACAGTGTGGCTTCTGTAATGTAGCTATATTAATATATAAAAGTCTAAGTCATTTCCCTGTATATACCTGTTCAGCTATACTGTGCTTTATTTATTTTCCTGTCATAGATTTTAGTTTCCAAATTTACTGTTGCAGAGAGGCTGCTTAAGATTTTAAAAATGTGCACTAATCAAATTAAAACAAAAGTGAGATGTCATCTCATACCTATTAAACTAGCTATTAGGATCATAAGCTAGATACCAAATGTTGGTAGAGGAAAGGAACTCTTGATGCACTAATGATTAAAGAGTAAAATAGGATAGCTATCATGGAAACTGTATGCAGATTCCTTAAAGAATTTAATAGAGATCCATGTGTTATGGTGTGTAAGTATGAGATAAAGTCCATGGGATATAGTACCTGTCACAAATATCGGTCGAATGGGTCAATTAAACTTTCCATCATCACAGCTAAAGTCCTGGAAGGTGCCATAGAAATTTGGAGAAAACTACCAATTTATCTTTTTGTCTTGTAATTTGATTTTAAAAGTAAAGATTCCCAGTGATACATTCAGTACTTTTTTTTAGAACATGCCATGTATTTGCTATTGTAGATGAAAAATTACAGGAAATGGCAAAGTCTCACACTTAATATTATATCTACATACTCTCATGAGTGATTTACATTAATTAAGCTGTGAATATTGACTATGACCTTATGAGATATGTGCTAGTATTATTGTCATTTTGTAGTTGGGAAATGAAGGCAGAAAACAAGTCATGAACTTGTGCATATGATTTTAGCTTCTCTGAGGTCTACATTTTAACTACTTTACTCAAAGTGAACCTTCCTACTTTTAAAGCCTTGGTTAGTGGTAGACTAGGATTTAAATAAGGTTTATTGGGTTTTTCTGTTGTATAAGAATATATTTGGCCTGTCAAATGTCTTTTATGAGTTTATTTTCATAGGAATATATTATAAAGGAAAACTTTTTACAGTGGAATAGTTCATAGTTGATTAGCTCTTTGGAGTCATTATAGAAGTTGCTATGACACTTTAACATTTGCTTTAACATTGAGAAGGGGCCTTCTATTCTGGAAAATACAACAGTGCCTAGTCTAGAAATCTATTCAATATTCCCAGTGTCAGTCAGAGTCTTGGCTCAATGAACTAGCAGCAGGACTCCTATGTAGGGGGATTATGTTGCTCCACTGTAAATAATAATAAACCACCCACTGGTTTAATAAAAAGTACTAATTGGCCAAAGGCAGACAGGAAGTGTGGGCGGGGCTACCAGACTAAGAAAACTCTGGGAACAGGAAGAACTGAGCAGAATGCCAGAGAGAAGCCAGAAGAAGCAGAGGACAACTATGCTGCTCTGAGAAAAGTTACCGAGCTGCATGGCTGAACAGGATAAGAGACATGGGTTAGAATAAGGGTAGAGAGTTAGCAAGTTATATGCCTGGGCCTTAGGCCAATCAGCCTAAAATTAATGTAAGCATCTGTGTGTCTCTGTAGGTCTGTGGGTCTGCTGGTCTAAACCTTGAGGCTAGGCCCAAAAGTCTGGGCCAGAAACCTCTTACTACACTCCTAAGAATACATTTTCATTTGTTATTATTTTCCTACGGTACCGAAGCAGAGATGATAGATGTATGCCACTTAATCAGCATTACTGTGATACCCTTAAGTAGAGTTGCTGCTTGCCCAAGGGTTAGATATTGATTATTTAGTTCTCTTTTAAGTTTACAGTAAAAGAAAGAGAATGTATTTTGTGTTGATGAATATGGGTGCTTGGAATCAAACGTAGATAATTTGGAAGAACAACCAGTGCCCTTAACCTCTGAGATATCTCTGCAATCACAGCAAGATTTCTTTTCTTTTAACAACTAACAACAGTAAGTGAAAATGCTATTCATTTTGAGTGAAGGAATAGAATTCTTTTTGCATTTTTGCTTTGCCCCTTTCCCTACTATTTTCATTCTGTCCTAAAAGTAGATTTGGAACTGTTTGCCTTTCTTAATTTTAATTTTCTCGTTATTAACTGCAAGTAGAAATTTGCTTCTTAGAGGAGAGAGGTGAAACCTGTCTTTGACACAGCTTCTTGTTGCTGTGATACAAAGGCTTTGAGTTCACTCTTGTGTATATGAATGAGTATGTGTTGGATAGAAAGCTGTATTAGGTAGAGATCTGTAGCAGTAGAACATATGTGTATGTATATAATGTATAGTATATATGATATATGTTACAGTTAGGAAGATTGCTTTGCATGATAGGTTGGGTAGCCCCATACTATCTGCAGACTAAGGAGGAGAATTGCTTTAGCTGTAAGTCTTGGAAGCACCTTGGAAAGGTGCTGGAGATCAGTTCCCATCAGAAGGTCAGAGAAGCTGTGCTCCCATAGCAGCAGAAGATGGCAGGAGTAGTTACAGTTTCATGCATTCATGAAGAGGAGGAAAAACTGTCAGAAAGTTAACCATTTTTCCCTCAGACTTTTCATTGTGATGTCTCTTCCCCACACAGGTAGCTTTCCCCGAAATGCTTCTACAGTTTATTCTAAGTCCTCTTAAATTGATTGTTAAGACCATCAGTCACAAAAGAAAAATGCAACAAGTATTTAAAGCTTTATTATGATAGACCAAATTTAGTGATTCGAGATTCATAGAAACTTATATTGTCTAAGTCTCTAGGAAAAAAAATGCAATGATTTGCTTATATACATATTTAAATACATATGCAATATATCATTTTATTATCTGTGTGTATGTTATCTATATGTAAAGATACAACTGAGCCATAGGAAATGACCATTTTAATATATATTTTAATTGAAAATATTTCCTTCATATGATATATTCTGATCATGGTTTCTTCCCCCCAGCTCTTTCCAGATCCTTCCCACTTCCTCAACCACCCAACTCCATGCCCTTTTTTTCTTAAAAAAATAATGAAAAAAATAAAGAAAAAGACACAAGAAATAAATACACAAAGTGTAAAAACACAATATACAAGCAAAAAAAAAAAAGTAACAGTAGGTAAAAAACAATGCCCAATCAAAACAACAAGATAAAAAGTCTACAAGAAATACCATTAAGTTTGCTTTGTGTTGGCCATCTATCTACTGCTGGGCATTGGACTGAGTACGTGGTTAATGTACTCAGTGAGACTCCATTGGAGAGAAGTCATTTTTTTCTTGCAAGTGGATGTCAATTAGTTTTGCTGGAGGTAGTAATCTAAATTGGCCATTATTTTCTTTTAGCCCTTGGAACACATCATTCAATGTTCTCATGGCTTTTATGGTTTTTGTTGAGAAATTTGCTATAATTCTGAGGAGTTTGCTTTTATGTACAACTTTATACTTCCCTCTTGCCCTGCCAGTGTTGCTTCTTTGTTTTGTGTATTTAATGTTTTAATAGTAATATGGGGTGGGGAGGTTGTTTTCTGGTCTTGTGTGGTGTTCTAAATGTCTCTTGAGTATGAATTATCATCTCTTGCATTATATTTGGGATATTTTGTGATCTGTTTAATTATATATATATATATAATTCCATGTAGCTTTGGAGCCTGTCCTGGAACTCACTGTAGACCAGGCTAGCCTTGAAACTCACAGAGATCCACCTGCCCCTGCCTCCTAATTGCTGGAATTAAAGTTGTGTACCACCACCGCTGGGAGAATATACAATTTTATGTCTCTAGTCTGATGTTCTTCCATTTCCCAGATTGGTAAATTTGATTTTTTAAAGGTGCCCTACAGAATTCCTATGTTCTGTTCACATTTATTTTGGCTTTGTCAGTATCTGATGTTGTATTCTTTTTTTAAATTCTTTGAGATTTTATTTTATTTGGGAGCCATTAACACGGAATTGATATTTTTCAGGAGTGTGTGTCATACAGCCTTGATTTTTTTTGCAATCTTTGTTAGTGCATTGGGATTTACACATGTGTGGGTTTTCTATGTTTGGGGTTTTAAGTTAGCTGTATTCTTTCCTTTGAAGTATTTACAGTATTTGAGTGGTGTGGGGCTATGGTAGAGTTGAAGTGTTCCGAGTCCGTATTCAGGGACCTGCTTTTCTGCCCCAGAGAGTAGAATAAACTATAGGAGAATCCCTCCTAAAAATATGCCAGCCAGGACACAGCAGTGCTTCTTTTAACTTCAGTAGCTGTGGAGTGGAAATAATTAAGGATAGAATATTGTAGGAGGCTATAAATACTAAGATAAAGAAGAGGGAAGGGCCAGAAAGATGTGTGTCCTGCTTGATGACCTGAGTTTAACCCCTGTAACGTACATAAAGGTAGAAGGAGAGAACTGACTCCATAAAGTTGTCTTCTGACCTCCATGTGTCACCCTTTCCACATATGGAAATGGCATATGCACCCTTTCTACGTATCACACACACAACAGTAATGTAAATAATAATATTAACTATTACTATTTAAAATATTAGAAGCCAAAGGGAAGTAAACAGGATAATGGTAAGAATTAATATTATAACAATTGTGACAAAAAAGCTAAGGTAGGAAGAATATCTGGTGGGAGGGGAAATTTGTGCTACTGTTAAGGCTCATAGATTTTGGGAGGTAATTGAAGCTGTGGAGTATAGTTAGGAAGAGAGGAGGAGGGTAGGTGTGGCAGTTGGAATGCAAATGGCCCCTATGGGCTCATAGGGAGCAGCACTCATAGGAGGTGTGGTCTTATTGGTGCAGGATACTCTGACCTCAGTGGAGCCACTTGCTGCTGATTTGCAGCCTCTCACACCTGCTTCCCCAGGAAGATCTCTTGGTAGACAATTTTAAGAAACAAACTGGATTTATAGAAAAACTGATTATGTAGTTTATGCTTGTTCCACCACAGTTTCCACTGTCATTTGCAGCTTGCATTCCTGTTTAGTATTTGTTACTAGTAGTGAATCAGTATGATAATACCAGTATTGATGTTGCATTATTAACTAAACCACTTGCAGAAATCTGGAAGTATTGATAAACACAAAGTATTGGTATTCACCATTCTAGCATCTTCTAAAATAATTCTATAGCCTAAAAAATTGTTTTCCTTTTTTATTTTCCCCTATTCGTCTTCAACAATGGTTACATTAATCATTTTGCTGTCTAGTGTGAAATTGAACCATTTTTATAGGACAAGTGGTGTTACCTATCAAAAAGTTCATATAATATATAGTATGCGTATGGTAATATATTGTGTATTTAATGAAAATCAATTTGGAATATCAGAAGACAGAATTACCCCCAGTCAAGCCCTGAAGGTCAGAGTGGTGACCCATGCCTTTAACCCCATTACTTGAGTTGATCAAGTGGTAACTCATGCCTTTAATTCCATCACTTAGGAGACAGAGATCTTTCTGGGTCTCATGAGTTCAAGGCATAATAGCCAGGTGGTGGTGGCACACACCTTTAATCCCAGCACTCAAGAGGCAGAAGCAGAAGGATCTCTGTGAGTTGGAGGCTAGCCTGGTCTGCAGAAAGAGTTCCAAGACAGGAGTGTTGCACAGAAAACTTTGTCTCAAATAAATGACAAAAAGGCTGGAGAGATAGGTCTGTTTTATGATATTCCAGACTGATTTTATTAAATATACAATATTATCACATATATGTGTATGTCTGTGTTGTATATCAATCTTAAGATGAATATATGGTAGAGATATGAGGAAAATGGAGATAGGAGGAGGTGTATGTCTTGTGCATACATATACATATATGTAGTAAGACAGGCGTGTAGGTCAAGGAAATTAGCTTAAACCAGTTGCCCATTGGCTCACAAGGACGTACATTTTGTGCATGCCTTGGCAACTGGTTTGAGCCAATTTCCTTGACCCTGTGGGCCTGTCTTACTATATATATGTACAGTTTTCAAGTTGTAGCAATCTGTAGAGCTGTGTTTAGGAAGAATTATTTTACAACCATGCATATGGTAAGAGTGGTAGGCTTGAGTGTCTTTTCATTAGCTACCTTAGAAAAATAGTATAACATTTGCTCTAGATATATTTTTTCTGCTTTTCCGTTTTCGTTATTCTTAGGATGGCCTAGAGTCTTCAGGTATCAGGGAAAGAGGTCAGTGGTAGACTGAGGGAGTAGGCAGTAGAGATGGCCCTAAGACTACGGATGTAGGTTTTAGGTTGTTTGTATAATAGCTTAATGTTTTAAAGCAGGAAAAGCAGGGCAATCAATTAGACAGGTGCTTGGAGGCTTCATGGAATGGATGTCCAGGAGGCCTGTAGCTTCTCCTGGTATGTATGGGATTTTCAAAATAGGCAGATGGAGCCTACAAAGACTGGAGGGGCTGCCACAGCCCACAGTCTCCTCCTACCTTAAATTGTCTTCTTCCTTTACCACGCAGTCAATAGCCTTTAACGTTGGATAGTTTCTCAGCTAAGACATCTGGAGCTCCAGATGTTTTTACTAGCCCCTGGGCAGTCCTGACCTTTCAGTGCATTTTCCTTTTCCTCCTTCTTTAACACCAACTCAAGCTGGACTTTGCTGTGTGGTATCAGCTTTGCTCCTCCAAGAGTGGTTGCTAAGGGCTCTGATGAATATTACCATAGTGCTAGTCCTGGGTATCTATTGATATGTCCAAGGTATCTGGGCATCTGGATGGGAGGATCTTCCCTCATCTCCCATTGCATGTGTATGGAGTACTTGTGAAAGCCATCTGACATTTCTCCATGCAGATAATATGCTTGTTGCACTTGGGCCTGGTCAGTTCTCAGTCTCTCTGCTGGATGAATTTTGCCATAATGTGATCAGTCCACTAGTACTAACAGTTCCAACAGTGCGGTTGCTGAGGTCTGTAGAGTGTACCACAGTCTGAGGGATCTGGATGTGGTCTACATGGCTGTTCAGCAAGAGAAGCCCTAAGCTGGTAATTTTTCTTAGTCTCCATCATGGTCTTTATGTCACCCAGGAAAGTTATGTGCTTTATGTCTATGGGTAGTTATCATTTCCGTACATATCCATCTTGTGTAGGCTCTGTTGCTCTCATAGCTCCATCCCTGGAGATGGCCTGCTACTATTTCTTTTGGAGATTGTATCTTTATTAAATCCATGGTTGATATTTGGCATTTTTTTTTAATTTCAGAGAGAGTACTAAGTGCATCTAGGTATGAAATGTACTGCTTTCCCAGCAAATTACTCACTGCCTGTCAACTTTTAAGGTATTGGGCTATCTTGATTGACACTCGTCTGTTGTATTTTTTTGACACAGTCTGTCATTCTAAAATTCTAAAAGCACTAAAGAAAGGGGATTTCTAAAGTAGAATTAATTTTTTTCTTAATTTTGATAGTTTCATGCATATATGATAAAATATGATCATACCATCCTCTTTTCTTCCCTCCAACTTCCTCCATCTCCCCTTTGAACTTCATGTCTTTTAAAAAATTATCCACTACTTCCAGTTAATGCTGTCCATATGTGTATGGATGTGGAGCCACCCACTGGAACACGGGTAACCTACCAGTGCCCACATCCTTAAAAAAATGAGTTCCAGGGCTCAGAGGTCCTGAGTTCAATTCTCAGCAACTACATGGTGGCTCACAACCATCTACAATGGGATCTGGTGTCCTCTTCTGACATGCAGGCAGAACACTGTATACATAATAAATAAATATTAAAAAATAAAAAGAACAAGTTCTACCTGTCCCCCAGCAACTATCCCTCGCCTATAACAGCCCCTCCCCCCCGTAAGGAATGGGGCCTGGAGATTCCCTACCCCCATATGCAGGAGTTTTGCCTGGCTGATCTTGTATAGACATTGTGTAGGTAGCCATAGCTGCTGGAAGCTTGTCACAGCATTTTGTCTCACTCTTCCCTTGTTCTCTGGCTTTTGCATTCTCTCTGCTTCCTCATCTGTGAGGTTCCCTGAGGCTTCTTAGGTTGAGGTTAACTAGATGTCTGGTTTAGGGCTGAGCACTCAGTCTTTTAGTTTTAGCACTCTAAATAGGGTTTTAAAGCTGAAGGTGCTATTTAAAAGGATATAAATAGAACTTTATGTAAAGAAGACAATAATACTCAGATCAGAAATACTGTGAATAATTGTATAGAATATGCTAAGGATTTTGGTCTTTTGAAGCGTTATGCTACATCATTGTGGCACATGTGTAGAATAGGAGAGAGAGACGGAGAGAAAACAGTAATAGGAGTAGGGGTGTTTATGATTGATTGCCAAAATGAAAAAGGAGAGCCTAAACTATGGTAGTAGAGACTAATGGAAGATGCAAATGAAGCAAGATGATATCAACAAAGTTGGGTAGTTGATTGGTTGTGGGCAAGGAGGAAGTGAAAGTGACTCCTAAGTTTTTGCATTGGACAATGGAATAGAATGGTATAAGGTACCAAATGAAGAACAGCTCTAATGTATAGGTATAGTTATTTGCAGACATTTTGTTCCAGAGTATATATGACATAGTATTCTAGAATGTTAAGCTATGTTCATGCTGTAGCCTATGTTAATATATAAATTAGTATTTCGCTTTATTAAACACATTTACTCTATTTCAGAAATAAAGGCCTTCTCTGCCTCTTATCTCTTACCTGTAAACATAACTGAGCTGCAGCCTCACTGAGTCAGTCTCCATTATAAGAGCACAGGGTACGTTTCCATATCACAGTACCCTTCCTTTTACATACTGTTTCTTTTGTCCCAAATACCTCCTTTCTGGAGTCAGAATGTGTAGGCTAGTCTGGTTTGCCAATTTTTTTATTTTAGTAAGAGAAAGTGAGAGTATAGAAACATAACACTCCCGTATTGGATTTCCTAAACTGAACATCTGTCTATAAACAACATCAGAAAATGACTGGCCTGTCAAAAGTCCCCACTACCCTCTATTAGCTCCTGTATGCCAAAGGAAACCACTCTGTAGATTTCTAGCATCATATATTAGAACTGTCTGTCTGTGTGTATGTGTATATATATATTATATATATATATATATATAACCAAAATGGATCCATATGGGATACACTCATTTATGTTTAGCTTATTTCTCTCAAGTTTATATGATTTATTGATGCTATTGTATATAACAGTGGCTTTCTTCTTTTATATTGGTTTATAATATTGCATTGTGTTTATTTTTATATTATCATAAATTTCCATTGTATATCTATAACATAATTTAGTTACTATTGCACATTTCATGGATATGTGAGCTATGTACAGTCTTGGTTATTAATGATGCTGTATGATTTTATATTTTAACAGAATGTTTTTGTTGCATGCATACTCATTTCTCTTGGGTATATATGAAAGAATTGAATTGTTCTACAGGTTATACTCCCATGTTCAGTCAATATTCCCATGTAGTTTCTCATGTGGCTTTATTGATGTATGAAAAATTAGTTCTCTCCTTTACATTTTTGTCAGTTAAGTGGCAAAGACTTCAGAATTGAGTTTCATGTTCATAATTACAAAGTTTTGAAATATTGTTTAACAGCTGAGTAGGTAAGATAGATATCTTCTAATCAAAGTGTGGAATCCAACATCATATATGCACCTGCATTTATGGCACTGCGTGGCCAAGTGAATACCTTGTACATGTTCAAAATAGTCCTCAACATATACTTTTGTGGTCTATTCAGGATGTTAATAATTGGGTTATTGTGGTTCCCAGGATCTATGCAGAGAAACATGGAGTCAAATAATGGAGCCTAGTAAAACTTCAAAGTAGTAGTAGTCATTAGAATAAACATAAAGACAAAATTTTGCATGTGATTATATAAATATGAAATATGAAATTTACGAATGTTGTAACTTGTCATCAACGAAAATGTTGGAAGAAGGACCTGTATAGAGTGTCTCATATATTTAAATAATGAGAATACTGGACTAAAAAGTCATAATAGATGTTTTTTAGAGTACTAGGAATTAACCTGAGGCTTACAAAAAATTCATGGAAAATTTAAAAAAATTATTTATTTTACATCCCAAGTAAACTGTCCCCCTTCTTTCCCATTCCCTCCTCGAGCTATACCTTTCCCCCCAAACACTCCTTTGTGTCTGTTCCAAAAGGGGCAGGCCTCCCAAGGGTGTCAACAAAGCATGGCATATCAGGTTGTAGTAGGACTAAGTAACTCCCCGCCCCCATATTAAGGTTGGGCAAGGCAACCTAGTATGAGGAATAGGTTCCCAGAAGCCAGTTAAAGGATTAGGAACAGGCCCTGATCCCATTGCTAGGAGTCCCACAAATAGACCAAACTAAACAACTGTCATGCATATGTAGAAGGCCTAGGCTGGTCTCATGTAGGCTCGTGGAACATTTATTTAAGAAGAAAGCATCTTTTGGTAAGACTGTGAGTTTATAATTATAATTCATGCCATTCCCATTTCTCTTCTCCAGCTGCATTCAGTGAAAGCAGAAATCTGGCAACCACTAGCAAGGGAAGAATAGGGCTGTCAGTTCTCTAAAGACCTATTTCCAGAAAATTGTCATTATTTTACTTTTGGGGCAGCCTTTTGGAATGCCTCCTGTGGAAATGTGCTGTCTGTTGGTTCAGACTAAGGTCTTCTCCGTGTTCACTACTCTATACTCAGAGAAATTTGTCAGAAGAATCAGATAAAAATTTAGCATAGACACATTCAGTATCCAGGCAAAGACTAAGTTAACAAAAATCCTTAAGATAATTTGGGGAAAGTGATGTTAAAGAAATATTGATGAGCATGTAATGCATGCAACATAGCCACACAACAAACGATGAGTGAGAAAAATGGAATGCACAGGAGGAAATCTTTTGTCAATTACTAAGTTTATTAAAAAATAGTAAAACAAAGGAATTAAGATGGTATGTTGGGAGATATTTAAAAGACATAAAGTCGGTAATAGAACAAAAAGACAAACAATGTCAGAAATCTCATGATTCCCTCTAAAAAGAATTTTTACAAAAATCAGTATCTCTTTATGATAAAAGTCATGAAGAGACTAAGTATAGAACGTAATTGAACACAACAAAGGTTATATGTGATGAACTTGCCTATATAGTAATAACAGACATGCTGAGAAAGAAACCAGAAAAGTCAGCCTACTTAGAATTGCCTAAAGCATATGTATGTATGTATGTATGTATGTATGTATGTATGTATGTATGTATGTATGTATGTATGTATGTATACATATATATAGTATATGTGTGGGGTATTATATGTAATAATTGGTGAATATAATATGATTTCTTAAGGCATTTACAAACATCCTTAGGGTTTTTTACTCCTCCTATCTCTTTTGTATTAATTTTCCACCCTCTCCCCAATTAAAATTTCCTTCCTTGCTTTCCCATATCCTCCAGCATATCACTTATATCCTGCAATTCCCCTTTCTAGCCTGTCCCCACAGTCTCTTTTACTTTCCTAGTTTATGCAGTTACGCTAGGTTATATAAACTCTCTTCTGAGGATTTGAGACTAGGAACTATAGATGAGAGAAAACTTGGTATTTTTCTTTCTCAGTTCGGATTCTTGGCCAATCCATTTGTTAGTCAGGTTAGGACCTTGACTAACACAGTGTCTGTTACGTTTCCTGTTTAAATCTCATTCTGTTTCTTTAGGCATTTCTTTCTTTTAGCTAGTTGGGGTAAAGTTTTGCTAATTTTATTTCTGCAAAAAAAAATCTGCTCTTTGACTTATTTTTTAAGTATTGTTTTCTTTTTCATTATTTTCTGCCCTGGTTTTTATTATTTCCTGCCAGCTACTGGATTTGGATTTGGTCTATTCTTATTTTCCCAAATTCTGGAGTTGTATTATTAAGTTATTATTTGTATGTTCTGATTTTTAAAATGTAGGAGCTTAGAGCAATAAATTTTGCTTATAAGACTACTTTTTGTGTCCTGGAGGTTTTGGTATGTCAGTTGTTTTTCATTTTACTTTAGTTTAATACGTTTTAAATTTCTCACTTGACTTATTTTTTGATTCATATGTGCTGTCATTTAAAGTCTGTGAATTGCTGTACATTCTAGATATTCTTTTGCTGTTTTTTAAAAAAGTTTTTTTCTCAGCAGTGGTTGGTGCATGCCTTTAATCCCAGCACTCAAGAAGCAGAGAGGCAGATTTCTGTGAGTTTGAAGTCAGTCCGGTCTACAGAGTGAGTTTTAGGACAGTGAAGGTTGTTACACAGAGAAACTCTGTCTTGAAAAATTAAAAAAAAGAAGAAAAGACAAAAATGTTTTTTGCCATGGTGGTCAGATAGGATGCATGGAGGTATTTGAGTTTTTAAAATTTCTTAAGGTTTGCTTTGTGCTCAGGATGTGGTAGATTTTACAGAAGCTTCCACTGACTTCGTAGTGCAATGCATATTGTTCAGTATTCTGGTGGAAGCTCAGTAAATATCTGTTAGATCCATTTAGTGTATCATGTTATTTAATTCTGATTGTTTCTCTGTTTTTGAGACAGTGAAGCATTGAAATCACCACTATCCTTGGGTTAGTCTTTCTTGTCTTTAATTTGCCACACAGACTTTGGTGCATATTTATTTAAAATTATATTGAGTTTTTGGTAATTTGTCTCTTTATTGCAATTAAGTGCTTTTCTTTTCTTATTAGTTTTAGTTTGAAGTCTATTTTGTTTGATATTAGGAGAATGGCAGCTTCCTGGTCCCATTTATGTGGAAATATGTTTTCATCCTTTTGCATTAAGGTGGTGTCTATTATTAAACCTAAGATGAGTTTCTTGTCGACAACAAAAAGATGGAGTTTTGTTTCTGAATCCATTTAGCTAACTTGTGCCCTTTGATTGGAGAAATGAGGCCATTAATACTTAAAATACTTAATGGGTGGTATGTGTTGATTATAGTTATTTTTTTGCTAGTTGTATGTATAGCCATATTTTATGACTCAGTAATTATGGCTTCATTTCCTTTTGCAGTCTATTGGCTGTGCTCATTACTCTCTTTAGTTCAAAATATTGCTTCAAGAATTCTTTTTAGGGCTGTTCTTCTGGATATGAATTCTTTTAGCCTGTTTATGTAATGGAAAGAGTTTCTTTTTCCTCCATGTATGACAGATAGTTTTCTTGGGGAGTAGCCTAGACTGTCATCTCTGGTCTTTTTGGTTTGTTTTACTTTTGAGACGGTCTTTCTCTGTAGCCCTGGCTGTCCTAGAACTTGATATGTAGACTAGAACTCACAGAGATCCACCTGTCTTTGTCTTCAATGTTCTGGAATTAATGGCATATGCCACTATGCTTGGCATCAGATGGGATCTTTTAGAACATGAAGCACTTATGTATGTTTTTCTGTCTTTCCATGTTTCCATTGGGAAATCAATTGCTGTTTTAATGGATTTTCCCTCACGTGAGTTTTGTTGTGACATATGTGGCATATGTTCTTGTGTATCTTTCAATCTTTTTGTTGTTGTTGTTCTTTATATTTAGTGTTTTAAACATAATAGACCAAGGATAGTTTCTTTTTCTATTCTTGCCTCTTTGGTGTTCTCCATTTTTTAAAAAAAATCTGTATGAGTGTGTCTTTCTTTAGTTTGGGGGAGTTTTTAATCTATTAATTGTTGAAGATCTGGTCTATACTGCTGACCTGGGATTCTTCTCCCTAATCTATGCCTATGATTCGAAGGTTGAATCTTTTTATGGTGTCCCATAGTACCTGCATTGTTTTTTCCTGTGTTTTAAGTTTTTTTTTACGATAGATTCTTCTAGTTCATTAAACTGTTTGTTTGTGTCTCCTTTCCATTCCTTGTATCCTTTGATGAAATTTATAATTCTTTTAAGTTTTGTATCTTGGGATTTATCTAGGAGTTCTTATTAGAGAACATTTCTGTGAGACTGGCAGTTTGGGGTGGGAAACCTTCCAAGTTGTGTTTTTACAATAAAATATCAGCATGTGGATGAAATGGGGTTGCCAGTGACAAACACAATTACCTAGTGAACTATCTCTCTTGCCCAGTTTGGGTTCTGCATCTACATGATTTGTTTTTGCTCTTTTTTTTTTTTTCTATTTTCTTCTGCTTTCTTACCTCTCCCCACTGTTCTCTGTCATGGTACCATCCTACTGAATGCTACCAATCTGTTATCTTAGACTCTATTGTCTGTATATATATTCATGGAGCGGAATCAGACCAAGAAACAGGGTATGTACACTGTAGACTGGAAGAGCTGTATAGAAGGTTCTACTCTAGCTCTTTGGAGCCTCGATGTTTTCTATCACATGCCCCAGATGCTGGATATTAAGCTAAGTAAAGGGTTTACTGTTTTTCCTACCATGTTTTAGTATTGCTCATGTCTCATTTTTCATTGGTATGTCCTATTTCTCTTTGGAATGGAGCGTTTACACTGATGTTAGAAAGACCTCCATTCAATTAAGAGATTGCCTAAGTTTCAGAATTCTACACTTAGTACTTCTAAAGACTAAGTGGATGTTGGAAGTTGACTTGATCGCATTTCACATCTGGAGGTGGTCATGAGTCTGGAGACAAAGGGTGGAGCGTTATCATTTAACAGTAATGTTTGGGTGTCCAGTTGACAGGAGATGGACTTGTAGTGCTTCGTACTGATTGTCAACATTTCAGAATACAAAATCACCCAGGAGAAAAACCTCTGGATGTATCTTTCTAGATTAGGTTAATTGAGGTCAGAAGCCCTACTCTGAACAAGCATCATCATTTCATGGACTAGAAAGAATCCTGGACTGAATTAAAAGGGTAATAACATTCATCTTTCTCTGTTTCCTGACTGCAAATGTAGTGTGACCAGCTACGTCATACTCCTGCCACTGTGCCTTCCTCTTCCATAATCCCCTCAAACTGTGAGCCAAAAGCAAACCCCCCTCTTTCCTCCACTGACTGGTCAGATGTTTTATCATAGCAAGAAAAGCAACTTAATGCAAATCTAGTGTTCACTTCTTAATTCCAGGTCAATTTTTGTTATTGAGTTTTTGTAGCTCCTTGTACATTCTGGATCAGACCTTTGTCAGATGTACATATTGAAATCTTTTATCCCTTTCTGTACATTCTTTCTGTATTATATTGATTGTGTTATTGTAGTACAGAAGGTTCTTACCTTGATGTAATCATATTTATCTATTTTTAAACTGCTGTGATTTGGAATCTTTATCAAAAACAAAACACCAACAAAAAACTTTGCCCACTCTAATGCGTTTCCTTCTTTGGTTCTGTAAATTGTACCCTTACACTTTCATTTCATCCATTGTAAGTTGATTTTTGGAAGTGATAAGAGATAAGAATTTAGTTTAATTCTTCTGCCTATGCCTAGTTTTCATAGCACTGTTCATCTGTTTATATGGTAGTGGCCTTTCATTTTGTTTTCCATGGCTCTCTGGCACATGTGAAATCAAGCATTATGAACCTTTCAGGTTTTCAGTCCTTGAAAATTGCTTTAGATATTTGGGGTCTTTGGTACTTTTATATAAACTTTACACTTCGTTTCTAGTTTTATGAAAAATATCATTGGTAACTTGAGAGGTATTGCAATGAATCTGTACAATAATTTGGCTAATATGGGCATTTTAATGATGATTTTTTCCTTTAATGTACAGATGTAAAATATCTTTTCCTTTTTATTCTTGTCAAAACTTTTATTAATGTTTTATAGATTATTTTTCTTAAAGAGATCTTTCACTTCTGGTGAAATTCTTTATTGTTTTCTTGTGTAGCTATTGCAAATACAACTGCGTTTTAAGATTCTATTTCTGATAATCCTTTATTAACATATAGTAATGTAGCAGGGCAGTCGTGATGCACAACACATTTTAATTCCAGCAGTTTGGGAGGCAGAGATGGTAAAGTCTCTGAGTTTGAGGCCAGCCTGGTCTACAAAGCAAATTCCAGGACATCCAGGGTTGTTGCCCAGAGAAACTCTGTCTTGAAAAAGACAACAAAATATAACAATGTTAATGACATTTTATTTTAATTTTTGATATTATTACTATGTAGCTTAGACTGACATTGAACTCACAGCAACCCAGTAAGTTTGATCCATTAACTTAGGCATCCCTGTGTATCTTTTTATTTTTGATTTTTATTGGGGCAAATTAGATACTATAATAACCACTAGTATACAAAAATACTACAGTCTTCATGACAGTTACACTATGTTTAAAAATATCTACCAAATTACATTTGTTTGAGCACTTTTGAGCATTTTGTAAGTGAGAGTAATAGTGAACCTTTAGTGATTTCAGACATGTAGCTTCTTTTCAGTCCTAATGCTGATTGCCTAACAGTGGTGGTGTCTTCCCCATTTCTGTCCACTATTTACTTCTTACAGTTTTCCAGTTGTCTGAGTCACCATAGTCACTGTCAATAATCAGTGACTACAATTCCTATCTATTTTACATAGTCACCATAGTTACGGAAATCAGTGGTTACCTATATTACTTGGTTTGAACGAACATTTGAAAGAGTGTGAGAAGATTTATATATCCCTGTACTTCACTTTTTAATACGTATATTCCCATCTTGTCTTTTGTTTACTTAATTTTGCTCTCCATGGTGATTTCATATGTATATGTTTATGTAAACATATGTATTGAACATGCCAGCAATATTTTGTGACACGAATCAAAATGACTATTAAAAATAATTCATCTGTGTCCCAGTGAAAGTCATCTCATGTATTACTAGTATAGTACTTGTCAGATTTTGGCAATACTTATGACACAGCAAATTTTTTTATTCCCTGATTAATTAATATAAAATGATTTATTATATATACTCTGTCTTAAGTACTGTTAATACTAGACATACAGTACCCAAAAAATCATCTTTCTTGTGGAAATTGCATAATGTGAGTGAAGGGAAAAATCACATTTATAATAAATTGTCATATATGATTAGATACTATTTCACAGACACACACACAAAATCAACATGGTAGGTT
The DNA here is from genome assembly GCA_033318265.1 of Phyllotis vaccarum. Taxonomy (NCBI): domain Eukaryota; kingdom Metazoa; phylum Chordata; class Mammalia; order Rodentia; family Cricetidae; genus Phyllotis; species Phyllotis vaccarum. The sequence continues at coordinate 121,320,653 of JARWLC010000013.1, forward strand.
TAAAAGTAATGAAGATGGAGAGCAATCCCTTAGCTATGATGGCTATACAAAACTGAGATGAGGACATTCTAAGAAAGAATAGCAGATAAGAAGGCCCTGAAGTGGAAATGAAAGAGACTATGTGGCAAAGACCCCAAAGTCCCAAGGAACTGGAACCCACTGACCCCAAAGTCCCAAGGAACTGGAACCCACTGAATAAAGGAACATGTTATTGGAGGAGTTAATTTTGAGGTAGTAGGTTAGACAGTGTTAGGCTTTTGAAGCAAAACTCACCATTAGACTCATTTCAGTACTGGTTAGTAATGACTCATCAGTGTAGTAAGATGTTTCTGGCCTGGACTTTCGGGCCTAGCCTCAAGGTTTAGACCCACAGACTCACAGAGACACACAGATGCTTACATTAATTTTAGGCTGATTGGCCTAAAACCCAGGCATATAACTTGCTAACTCTTTAACCTTAAACTAACCTATGATTCTTATCCTGTTCAGCCATGGGGCTCAGTACCTTTTGTCAGAGCAGTATAGTTGTCCTCTGTATCTTCTGGCTTGTCTGGCAACTCTGGAGTCTCTGTGGCATTTCTTCTCTGTTCTTCCTGTTCCCAGAGTTTTCTTAGTCTGATAGCCCCACCCACACTTCTTGTCTGCCTTTGGCCAATCAGCACTTTTTATTAAACCAGTGGGTGGGACAATTATTTACAATGTAACAACATAAATCCATTACACAACAGTTAGTATAAACTGTTATAATTCTTATATTCTCTTCTTTTCATGTGTATATCTAGTGTGTGTGTCTGTGTATCTCTCTCTGTGTGTGTACATGTGCACAGGCACATGTAGAGGTCCCAGATTGGTGTCATGAATCTTTCTGTATTGCTCTTCTACTTTAATCTTTAAGGTAGGATCTTTTATTGACACCCAGAGTTTATTGATCAGGCTAATTACACTAGTCACCTTGCTCTGGGGACCACTTTTCTCCACTTACACAGGCCTGGGATTATTGGTGGACCACCATGCCCAACCTAGCATTTACCTGGGTTCTAGAGTTCCAAACTTCAATCTCTTTGCTTTGTGACAAGTGTTTTAAAAACTAAGCCACTTCCCCAGCCACTCATGGGAATTTTTAAAGATCTTTCTGGCTGTTCTACAAAGAATGGAATACAGTGGAATTGAAAGATGAGTTGAGAGTCTAGTATAGACAAGAGATGAAGGTAGCCTAGAGTAAGCTAATAGCCATGGGGACAGAATTCTTTCCTATATGCACCAGATATGGGAGATTGAGTTGTCACCATTTCATGACTGGTCAAATAAGGATAGGATCAGAAGGAAGGAGAAAGGAAGAACTTAATGATTCCACAAACTTAGAGTTTAAGTTTTGTATAGATGGCTCAGTGGTTAAGGGCATCTGTAGCTCTTGACGAGGACTAGGTGTGATTCCCAGTACTTGCAGAACATCTTATAACTGTAACTCCAGTTCAAGGAAATCTTAAACTCTCTTCTGAACTCTGTCCCTACTAGGTACTTATGCACATGCAGACATGAGAGCAAAATACACATAGAGTAAATGAATCTTTGTGAAAAGAAACAGGAGAGCATTGGATCTGGGGGAAAAGGGAGGCGCTAGGAACTGGCATGAATGAAGGGGGAGGGGATGCCGTCAAAATGTATTGTATGAGAGGATAATTTGAAAAAGTAAACAAAAAACTTTTATTTAGCCGAGCAGTGGTGGTACACAGAGTGGAGTCCAGGACAGCCAGGGATACACAGAGAAATCCTGTCTTGAAAACCTAAAAAGAATGTAAATAAACATGTATGTAAATATGTATTTTTGTATGTGCATGTAGTGGGATTATATTCCATTGTAAATAATTGTCCCGCCTACTGGTTTATAAAAACACGATTGGTCAAAGACAGATAGGAAGTGTGGGTGGGGCTACCACACTAAGAAACTCTGGGAGCAGGAAGAACAGAGCAGCGATACCACAGAGAAGCTGCGGAGACACCACAGATGCAGAGGAAAGAAGCTGAAATGCTGCTCTGAGAAAAGGTACCAAGCTGCATGTCTAAAGAAGATAAAGCCATTGGTTAGTTTAAGAACAAGAGCTAGCAAGTTATATGCCTGCACCCCAGGTCAGTCAGGAGACAATTAATATAAGCGCCTGTGTGTTTCAGTGGAACTATGGGACTGTGGGTCTGAAAATCCAGGCATCTGTGTGTTTCAGTGAAACTATGGGACTGTGGGTCTGAAAATCTGGCCATGAGGCTAGGTCAGAAAGTCCAGGCCACAAGAACTAGAGCAGAGGGCCGGAAAGTCCGGTCCACGAGGCTAGACCAGAGGGTCTGAAAGTCCGGTCCACAAGGCTAGACCAGAGGGTCTGAAAGTCCGGTCCACAAGGCTAGACCAGAGGGTCTGAAAATCTGGTCCACGAGGCTAGACCAGAGGGCCTGAAAGTCCGGTCCACGAGGCTAGGCCAGAAAGACCTGGTCAGAAATCACATACAACATATGCATGTTTTTATATGTATATATTTGTATGTCATAAAACTACAAAGAAGACCACCAGGCAGTAGTGGTGCACATCTTTGATCCCAGCACTTAGAAGGCAGGACAGCCTGGGCTACACAGAGAAACTCTGTCTTGTAAAATAAAAACAAAAGAATACAAACCCCCAAAATCTATAAAGAGGGTCATAGGGAGGGGGAAAGGGTAAAAAATAGGGCAATGGAATACATGTACTAAGAAAGAAGGATGAGGAGCTAACTGGAGGTAGTAAAGCAGCTGGAGAAGATTGTGAGGAAGACAAGACTGCAGTAGGGGGAAGAATGAATGAGGACAGAATATAATAGCACGTATCTGAAGATGACAGGATACATTCCAACTTTGTATGTTCACCTAAACAATAACTGGCTGCATAGTTTTAATCTGTGGACATAACAAGATGATGATGTTAATTATTAAATCTGCAAGAGAACACTGCCAAGTTATTTATAAAGGTAAACTTATCAGAATCACATCAGACTACTCAGCAGAAAGCCTAAGGGCCAAGAAAGCATGGGGTGCGTTTCAAGCCTGAGTGCATATAATTGCTAATCAGGATTACTCTGTCCCAGGATTACTCTGTCCAGTAGATACCATCCTTTAAAATAGAGAAGCAAAGACTCTCCAAGGTAAGTGCAAACTAGAACAATTTTATGGGCGTTATAGCAACATAACAAAAGATAACTGAAAAAAATCATATAGACGAAAGAGGAAGAGAGAAATTGACAACAGTGCTCAATAAAACATTTGCAGATTTAATTCAACAATGTATAAAAGAAATCACGTACCATAATTAACAGTTCCATTCCAGGGTTGCAAAGATAGTTCAAAATGTGGAAATCAGTAAACATAGTCTAGCATATAATGATGGCCTTGCATATGTACAATTTCGATAGATGCAGAAAATGAATTTGAGCATTCAATTTCCCTTCATGATATAAGGCCTGAGAAAATTAAGAAAATAATAGTTATGCCTAACATAGTAAAGGCTACGTACCATAAACCCATAGTAAACAGTGCAATGAATGGAATAAAAGCTGAGAACATTTCCTCTAGAATCCTGAACAAAGTGTGTCCTCTCTCACCATTCTTGCTCAATGTAGTGCTTGAAATCTTAGCTGTAGCAATGAGGCAAAGGAAATGAAAGAAAAGGCATATAAATAGAAAAAGAAGAACCCAAATTAGCTTCCTTTGCAAATTATATGATGGTCATTCGAAAAGCCCTGAGGAATACCCAAGAAATCTATTAGATCTGACAAACACAATCTACAAAATAGTGAATTTGCGGTCAAATGCTCTCCCACTGACCTATGCCCCCGTACCTCAACAAAAGAGGGAATTTGATTGGGTTGTGTGTCTTCTTGATGTTTCGTTTCTTGAATTCTTTCTGTTCATTTGTTTGTTTCTGGCTTTGTTGTTGTTTGAGATAGGATCTCTTTTTGTAGTTCTGGCTGACATGGACCTCTGGGTTCAAACTCACAAAGACCCACCTGCCTCTGCTGGAGTAAAGTCCCTTGAGTTCTTTGTGTGTTCTATATATTAATCCGTTGTTGCATATAAATCTGGCAAAATCTTACTATTCTGTAGGCTGCCTCTTAACGTGAGTGACAGTTCCCTGTTTACAGAAGCCCTTTACTTTCATGAGATCCCACTTGTTGAGTTTTTGGCCTTATTTCCTGAATGATCACAATCCTATTCACAAAGTCCTTGCCTATACCTATCTTTTGAAGTGTACTGTACTCTTCTCTTCCTCCAGCAGTTTCAGAGTTCAGGGTCTTTTGTAAATTCCTTAATCCACTTTTAATTGATACTTTGTGGAGGGTCTAATAATAAGAATCTAATGTAAGTTTTCTACATGCAGATACCCACTTTTCCCAGCAGTACTTGTTGAAGCTGATGTATTTCCTCCAGTGTCTATTTTTGGCATCTTTATTTAAAAAAAATCCTGGTGGCTGTAGTTAGTTGCTTGACTTTTTACCTGGGTCCCTTATGCTGCTTTATTGCCCTGCACCTGTTTTTTTGCAGTACTGTACTGCTTTTAGAAAAATGGATGTGCAGTATAGCAAAATCAGGAGTGCTGTCTCCACTGTGTTCTTATTGTTTGGGATTGTTTTGGCTATCTGAAGTCTTTAGTGGTGCCACATGAATTCTATGACTTTCCCTCTATTTCTGTGAAGAATTTACTGAATTTTTATTGGATGTTGTGTCAGATCTGTAGATTGCTTTTGGTCGGATGTCCATTTTCACAATTTTGACTTTTGTAATCCATGGACACAGGAGGTCCTTACATTTTGTTGTGTATTCTGTAATTTCTTTTTTAAGTCTTTTAAACTGGGTGTTGTAGAGAGCTTTTAGTTCCTTGATTCGGTTTTCTCTGAGATCTTTTGTTTATGCTATTGTAAATAGAGTTATTTTCATAATTTTTTCCTTATTATGTTTGTTATTGGTACTGGTTTTTATGGAGTCCTTGAATTTTTTCTGCTATTGTTTTACTGCTTTAGTTAAGGCTTAGAATACTAGATTAAATAAGGGTGCAGAAAATGGAACTCTTTTCTTGTCCTCCATTTTAGTGGGAATGCTTTGAGTTTTCCCAGTTACTATAATTTTAACTGTAGGGTTGTTGTATATACTATTTGTTATGTTGAAATAACATTTCTGTTCTGGATTACTTCAAGACTTAGCATGAAGGGATGTTAGATTTGATCAAAATCCTTTCTGTGTGTCTATCGAGATGACCATTGTGATGTCTGTGAGTCCCTTCATGTAATTTAGAACTTCACTGATCATGTTTATTTCACCATTCCTTCATCTCTGGAGTAAATCCAACTTTATTATGGTAAATGATCTATTTGATTTGTTCTTGAATGTGGTTTGCAACTTTTTTTTGAGAATTTTAGCATGTATGTTTACCTGAGAAATTGATCTCTAATTCTCTCTCCTTCCCTCCCTCCCTCCCCCACCTCTGTCTCCGTGTTGTGCCTTTACCAGGTTTTGGCAAAAAAGTTTGGTAATGTTTTTTTTTTTTTTTATTTTCCATTTTATGGAATACATTTAAAAGCATTGATGTTAGTTCTTTGAGCATTTGATAACATTCACTAATGAATTCATTTGAGACTGGACTTTATTGATTGGGAAGATTCTGAATTAATGTTTATGTCTCAGAGTGTGCTACAGAGCTATTCACATTTTTATCATATCGTGACCCTATGGATTTACAAATGTGTTCAGTTGTTTTAGATTTTCCAATTTAGTAGGATATATATTTTTGACATAAGACTTAACGATTTTCTAGATTTGAATGGTTCTGTTGTAATGGCTCTATTTTCATCTTTGAATTTGATTTTTCTCTCTGCATTAGCTAAAGGTTTCCCAATCTTGGTTTTCTTTTAAAGAATCAGCTATTTGTTTCATTCCTTATGTTGATTTTGTTTTCTTTTTTCATTTCATTAATGTCTGACCTCATCTTGAATTATTTTCTACCTACCGATTCAGAGTTTATCTGTTCTTTTTCCAGAGACTAAGCTGTATCATTACATTATTTATTTGAGATCAATCTGAGTTTTAAAACATATTTTTACGTGCATTGGTGTTTTGCCTGCATGTATATCATTTTGAGGGTACTAGATTCCCCGAAACTGGAGTTATAGAGAGTTGTGGGCTACCATGTGGCTGGTAGGAATTGAACCCCCAGTCCTTTGGATGTGCAGCCAGTGCTTTTAGCTATTGAACCATCTCTCGATCTGATTTCTTTTAAGGTTAATGATTATTTAATATTTTAACAAGTTCACTTATAAACATACCATGTGCATGAACAGGAAAGAAATTAGGCTCTGGAAACACAATAGAATAACAGAAACACAGAAGCTGTCACAAAGAAGATTGCTTAACATAGGTACCTCCCTCCACTTTCATTGTATCCCGTGCATTTCAATGTGTTATGTTTTCATTTTGATTTGATTCTAAGAATTGTTATTTCCTTCTTGACTTCTTATAGGACCAGTTTATCATTCCAGAGTGTGCTATTTAATTGCCACATGTTTATGTATGTTCAAGGATTTTTCTTGCTGTTAATTTATAGTTATATTACATTATGATCAGCTAGAATACAAAAAATTATTTCAGTGTTCTTGTGTATTTTTGAAACTTGTTTTGTGCCCTAAAATATCAATTTTAGAGAAAGTTCCACTGACTGCTGAGAAAATAAATATGTATTCCATGGTGTTTGGATGGAATGTTCTATAGATGTCTGTTAAGTCGCTGTGATGCACAAAATCACTTAATTTGTATATTTCTCATTTAGTTTTTGTTGGAAAGGCATGTCAGTTGATAAGAGTGGGGTATTTAAGTTTCTCATTACTATTCTACTGAGACTAATCTGTAACGTTATACTTAATAGTAGTTTTTAATGAAATTGAGTGTGTCTATGTTCACAACATACATATGCTTAGATTAGGATGGACTGTTGCTTTAATCACTGTTAAATGACTTTATCTTTTCTCATTAATTTTGTTTTGATGTGTCTTTTGTCAGATATTAGTGCAAGTGACATCTGCTTGTTTCCTAGTTCCTTTGTCTTGGAACAACTTTTCCCATAATTTTATCCTATAGCAATATCAATCCTTTGTGGTGAGGTACATGTTTTAGGAACAACAAATAGGTAGTTGTTGGGTTTTGGTGCAGTCTGCTTTTTTGTGTCTTTTACTTGAGGAATTCATACCATTACATTAATATTTGGAATTATCATCAAAAACTTGTGCTGATTCCAAGTTTTTATTTTGTTGATGCTGCAGTGTTTGCTTCCCCCTTCCTTTCATGCTGAACTATTCTAACGTGGGTTATTCTATCCTGTGGCTTCAGTGATGGAATTGCCTTTTCTTCTGCCTGAAGAAGTCCTTCAGTTATCTTCTGTAAAACTGGGTTAGTAGTCATAGATTTCCTCAGTCTATGTTTATCATGCAAAGTTTTTCTTTTTCCTTCCACTATGGTAGATAGTTTTGCTGATGTCTGAGTATAGTAGCCTGGGTTGGCCGTAGTCTTTCCGGACTTGAAGTACACCATTCTAAGTGATGGACCTACCTTTGTATGTAAATTTTTCTTTCTTATTACTTTCAATATGCCTTGTTTGTTCTTCATATTTAGTGCTTTAGTTTCACTATGATGAGTGGAGGCTCTTTCCTGATCTTGCCTGTTTGGTGTCCTAAATGCTTTCTGAATCTTGAATAGCATCTCTTGTCTTGTATTTAGGAAAATTTCGGTTCTGATTGTTTTCTTTTTATTGCTAATTTTATTTTTTTGTTTCGTATTTTGATTAATTCTTGGAGAATTTAGTACAATGTACTTTCATTAAATTCATTTTCTTTTCTCCCTAATTCCTTCCAGGTTCATGCCCCCTTCTTAACCCACTCAAACTGATGTCATCTTTTAAACAAAACATATCAAGTTCATTTTGTGCTGTCCATATGGTCTTGAATGTGTGGCCTTCCAACTGAAGTATGATCTATTCACCAGAGGCTATATTCTTAAACAAAATTGATTTTCCTCCTAGCAACTATTAACTGACAAAAATTAACTGACAAAATATCCTCAATAAGGGATGAGACCTCATGCTCACCTCCCCTCACTGTGCAGGAATTTTGTCTGGCTTGAGATTTCATAGGTCTCGTGTATGTTATCACAACTGCCATGAGTTCATATGTGCAGTTGCTTGGCTTTGTCCCAAAAAACACGGTTTGCTTGTAGTCATTCACTATTTCTGGCTTTTATATTTCCCTGTCTCTTCTTCTGATGACCTCTGAATCTTGGGAGGTGGGACTATAATATGGATGTTCCACTTGGGCTAAATGTTCTGCTGCTGTGGAATATGTTCTGGTACGTTGTTAATATTTGACTGTCCTACTGGGTTACCAAAAAGCTGATTAGCCAGAAGGTAGACAGGAAGTCTGGGCAGGGCTACAAGACTAAGAAAACTCCAGGTACAGAAAAAGCAGAGCAGAGATGCCGGAGAGACGTCAGTGGAGACACTAGCAGATGCAGAGGAAAGAGGACAAAAACACTGGTTTTAAGATATTTTACAGTTCAGAAATATAATGTGTTAGAATTTTCATCTTCCATTGTTTGGGTAGAAAAACTAACATGCTCTAATAAGTTTAGTAAATTCCTAGCATTGTTTTGAAAGTGGTTCCTTTTGTTCATCTGTAGCTCCTCATGTCCTAAAGTTTTGTGTAAGATCCAAAGACATTGATATATAAATGTTCTTAGATAAATGTAGCTCTCACCCCCATCAAAGAAACTTCTCTTTGCAGCTGACAGAGACGATCATAGAAAACAACGGCCCTAAAAAAGGCAGAGGGCAGGTGACTGAGTGGTATGCTGTCCAACTTATGCACCTAAGGCTTGGGAACTCTGCTGAGGAAGGGGTGGGAGACCTAGAGGATCAGGACCTCTGCTGTGAGATTGTGTCTTCTAGAAGTGACAGGGATGCTTTACTCTTGATACCTGTCTGGTTGTGCTTTTGCAGCCAAATACTGGATGTCTTTGGAAAAACATATATTTAATTTGAACAGTTCTAGTGATTGGGTGGTTAAAGATGAAGGGTGCCAGAAGATTTGGGTCTCTATCTTGGAAGGACTTAACTTCTGATTTCACAGAAGCTCTTTACTTTCTTGTCTGACATAAGAAAAGGAACAAGAGTCCTCCTGTGGTGTTCTTTTGTAAGAGGACTGGTTCCATTTATGAGGCTTCATCTTTTGTGGCCTTAGTTTCATCACAGAAATCTCGCTTAATACTGTCACGTTAGGATTAGGGTTTCAGTATGTGAATTGAGGAGGAAAAGATGCAATATTCACTATATAACAACTTTTTTAAGTGTATGGCCTATATAAGTTGCTTACTCTTTCACACAATAGAGTTTATCTACCTAATAGGACTACTATATACTTAAAAAAAGCTACTGATATATGAGAAGGACTTAATATAGTACATAGAGCCTACTGCTCTATGTAAACTAACTGTTACTGTCATACTGTACCATAATGTGTCACGGGAAGCTACCTTGGATTCTGTTACTCCCCCAAGGGCTTGGAAAGTCAGATACACCTTGAGTATGCTGAAGTAGAAGTATATTGTTTTTACTTTTAAAATACATTTATGTCACCTGTTTTTGGTCAGTCCTTTGAAATTTTTATATAATGTGCTTTTATCATATTAACCTCCTCCCCAATGCCTCCCAGATTCACAACTCCCTATGCTACCCACCCAATTTTGTGTGATGTTCATATATTCATATGTGTGTGTCCTCCAATTGAACTATAGTCAACCTACCAGGGTAACATTCTTGTAGAAACTTAACTCTGCTTCTCCTAGTGGTTATCAGTTGCCTATACATCCTTAACTAGGGCGTGGGACTTCATGTCTGTCTTTCCCTTCTCTCTATGCTGAGATTTGGTCTGGCATATGCTTATATGGGGCTTCTGCATGCTATCACACTATTTTGATCTCTGTGTTTACCACCTACTTCTAATAGAAGTTCTGTGGTGAGGATTAAAAGATGAGAGATGGGTATATTGATAATTCATTAGGATTGGCCTAAACTATGTTGATTTATCAGAATAATACTAGTAGGTTCTCTCCTGCTAGGGCCTATAACTTGTCTTGCCACAGGTTCTTGGTCTCATTAATAGTGTCAGGTATGGGTTTCATCATGTGGCACAAGCTTTAAACACAATAGTGGGCATATCTGGCCAGACCCTGCCACGCCAGACCTCTTAGCTGCCAGCCGCTGCTGCTCAGGCTCCCAGAAATGACTCAGATGCTTATATTAACCTCATGCTGTTTGGCCTATGGCTCAGGCACGTTACTAGCTTGTTCTTACATCTTAAATCAACCCATTCTCATTAACCTGTCTGCCACATGGCCCGTGGCTCACCTGTGTTCCTCACATGTCGCTCCTTGGGTGGCTTGCTCGATCTGCCTGACTCTGCCCTGCTTCTCCTACCTATGCTCTGATTTCTCCTCCTACTTCTTCTATGGTGCCTGTCATGGCCCCAAACAGCTCCTTTATTTAAATATTGATATTCACAGCCTACAGAAAGGCATTCTGACACCTTTTGGCTCTATGAAAGCTACTCAGTAGTGGTGAAGCTTCCAGATTGAGTTCCAGCTTGATATCTCCATGTTCTGTGACCTGCTGTCTTCAGCAATAGGGTGTTACTGTCAAGTTCTTACGGGAAACCAATTATAAAGGCTATCTGTGTACATGGAATCTGTAGTAGCTGAACTGAGCCTATGCTATTATGAAAGTTTTTAATGTAGCTTGTTTTTGTTTTGTTTTGTATGCTTGGCTTTGGTTTTTTGAAATAGGGTTTCTCTGTATAACCCAGGCTCTTCTGAAAACTCACTTTGTAGACTAGGCTAGCCTTGAACTCTCAGAGACTCTTCTGCCTCTGTCTCTCAAGTACTGGGAATAAAGGCATGTGCCACCACATCTTGTACTTGTTTTTTATTTTATATTTTTGTGCATATTTATATCTCAGATTTGATCTCTGTGTATCAAACATAGTGCTCATAGGTTCATAGATTTAAAAAATATAAAAATTTTCAGCTGATGGATGTGGAGGTAGAGGCAGATGGATCTCTGTGAGTTCAAGGCCAGCTTGGTTTACAGAACTAGTTCCAGGACAGCCAGAGCTATACAAAGAAACCCTGTCTCAAACAATACAAAAAGAAAAAAGAAAAAAATATTAAATGAGAAGACATTCCTTTAAGTGTGGATATAGATCAGGTGGAGGGTAATCCTTGCAGGAAACAGGCTAGTTTTCTTTAGTGTTTGAGGGTTTCTTTCATCAGAGCCCTAGAATGAAAATGTATTTGTGATAGTTTTAAGAGATTTGTGTATGAAGGAAAGAGGAAGTTGGAGGCTAGTTTACTTCCCACAGAACCTTCTTCCTTCCAGCCAGGGTCCTCCTTGACTGAAGGCTTTGAGTTTCTCTTGTTGAAGGGTGAAAAGGGGGAGGATTGGATGCTACCTTAAAATACCTGGTTTCCTCATTCAACATCTTACTTTGGCTCTTTGTGATTTAGTGTCTACATAGCTTTCATCAGTGTTTTTCAACCATACCAAGTAAAAATATTATTGATGCCATTTTTAAGTGTTTTGATGGTGTTCTATCAGTCTTATATCAAATGCAGATAAGATCATCTTTGAAAACTTAATGGCTTGGTAATCTATAATGTAATGACTCAGTAACTTACAATCTAAGGGAAACAATATGGTCTCAATCCAAATACAGCTTCATAGCTTTTAGTCCTTATATCTCTTCATTTTGTAGGCAGAATTTCCTGTCCCACCAGCCAGTTCCTAAAAAAACACATGGAGACTTATTAATAATTATAAATGCCTAGCCAGTAGTTTAGGCTTGTTACTCTACTAGCTCATACAATTTAACCCATATTTCTTATTTATGTTGTACCATGTGACTCTGTACCTCTTCTTAACCTGGTATGCTTTTCACTGTGTCTCCTGGTGACTGACCTTTTTCATTCTAGTGCTCAATATTACCTTTTTCAGCTTCCCTTTTTCTTAAGAGAGAACATATTCCAGGGTCATTGTAGGCAATATACAGGGCATGGCTGTGTCCTGATGCTTATATGAAAGCCTGAGAAAATAGTTGCCGAGTTTGTGTGGGCTTTACCCAATCTTTCCATTTACGATATCATTTTAAACATTTCTGTAGTCTCCTAGGTTGTTGTATGAATGGATTACCAGCTCCAGAAAAAATAACCTTTGGTCATCCCTCCTTGTCTCTGCCCACTATGTATACCTAGCTGCCTATCCCCTTCTGTTAAAGTCACACAAAAAGGTTTATTCTACCTTCTTCTCCATGGACGCCAGGATACAATAAGGTTTGAAAGGCATTTTTCCAAGTGCGGGTTGGTGTTTGACCTTTCTCATCTATCTGTTCTGCTGGATTCTGAGTAGTGTGAGCATAACATGTGCCAGTCTGAAGGAGAGCACTCCATTTAGATGTCTCACAGGTAAGGTTTCTTGCTTAAGTCTATGAAGGTGGTATTCGAGAAAGGGCAAGGTACAGGAGGAAAGGAAGAAAAGATAACTAGAAGAAGAGGAGGTTGAAGTCAGACAAAAGGAAGTGAAGAGAGCCAGGCTTTCTTTTGGGCTACCAACCGGCTCCCAAATCCTGACAGGGAGACTCATTATTAGTTATAGATGCGTGGCCTTATTGTACATTTGCCCCACTAGCTCTTATAACATAATTTAACCTGTTTCTCTTTGTTTTGCTTTGGGGCTTCTTCCATTTCTTTCTTCTGGGCTTTTTACCTTTCTTTCAACCTGTGTGTATGTCCTGCTCTGTGTCTGTCTGTCTGGCAGCTTCCTGGTTGCCTTGCCCCAGGTGTCTCCATCTCTTTCTTCCTCCTTCTTTTTCCTTTTCTCCTCTCTCAAGCCTAGATTCCTCCTCCTCCTCCTTATTCTCTCTGTCTGCCAGCCCCACCTATCCCTCTACTGCCGAGCTGTTGGCCATTCAGTCAGGTGTCTTAGGCAGGCAAAGCAAGGCATCTTTACACTGTAAACAGATGCAGCATAAGCAAATGTAGTACATCTATACATAGCTAAAGTGATATTCCACAGCAGTGAAGTTTGAAAAGAAACTGTAGAAACAAAAGGAAAAGCAGATATCTCTGAGAGAGGGCAAGGCTGACGTGTTGGTGACATCTGTCATTTGTGGGTTGCTGAATCTTTGAGTTTTTATGTAGCCATAATTCTCTGTTTGCCCTGAGCATTTGGTTCTCCTAACCTAGGACTTCTTTCTCCAAAGACAGAGCAGTAGCATTGTGCTGGATCTGGCTGTTTCTATCTTAGTTAGCTTTTCAGAGGCAGTCTAGTAGGAGGGTTATTAGAGCAGAGCCACATGCCCTATGTTGGCTGTAATTTAGACTTAGCTAGATACCTGCTGCTTTAGTCAGGGCTTGATAGCTTTTAGTAGTGCAGTAGCACTTACATAATTTTGAGGTACATTTAGTAGACATCAAAAAGCATATAATACTTAGTAAATGTGGTCTCAGATGGAAGGGTCATTATCTGAGTAAAATAACCCGTGTAATACCCTGAAAGATCATTTCTAACTGAGTGGGAACTAGGAGAAATATTTTTGTAGGCTGTTTTTGGTATTTTTTGTGTTATTTTGCTTTCACAGTGTCTACTTTAGCCTAGGCTTGCCTCAGACTCGTTCTATAGCCAAGGGTAACCCTGAACTCCTGATCTTCCTCCTTCGATTTCTGAAGTGCTGGGATTAGTCACTCCCCCACCTTAGGAGAAATTGCTTGATGTGTGTTTTTATTATTCAATCTTTGTACATAGTCAATACTTGCTATACAATTAAGTCTCGAGTAAAATTTGATAATTTTATTACTCTTAAGATTGTTGTTGATTGACTATTTTCTGTATCTTAGCAGCTAAAGTGTTGATAGTGCCACCAATGTTGATGGCTACTTGGCGGGAAATTAATAATATTGATTGTTTACTGTACTTTGTGATATGAGTTATGGGGCAAATGAGCAAAGAAAACTTGGATTGTAGTTGGATGATCTTCAGAGCAGGTAGGACGTGTACCAAAAAAAGAGGATGAAATGTGACAAGGTTATCCTTGGAAGTAAACATACTAAATCAAAACAGTTGGAGACTGAAAAGTTGAAATCTGAGTTCCAAATCTGGCTCTCCTCTTTATCAGCTGAATACTTTGGGACAGGTGACTTAACGACAGTGAATGAGATTCATGATGTGCTATGGGATTCCATTTGCTGGTATTTTCTTCAACATTGTAACATCTATGTTCAGTGTGAATATTGCTGTGTAGCTTTTCTTTTGTTGCTGCTGTGTCTTTATCTGGTTTTAGTAACATGGTAATTCTAGCATCTGATTTGAAATAGAGCAAACATCTAGACATATCACCTGAAAATATAAAAGAAACATTGATATTTGTATAACCAATGGTGATTTGTTTTGTTTTGCTTTTATATATAACTCCCATGCATAGGGAACAAAAGCCAGAATAGACAAATGAGACATACAAAGCTAAGCGGGGGGGGGGGGGGGGGCTGCTTCTGCTCAGCAAAGGACGTAGCTGACTGAGAAAAGCCTATTAAAATATTTGACATTTATCCTTTATAGCAAAATACTAGTGCTATCAGAATGTATCAAGGCCTCAGAAAATCCAGTAAAAACAAAACAGCTAATACTCCAAGTAAAATGGGCAAATTTGTCTAGAGAAATGGTCCAGTTCCATGAATATGATGTCCTCTCTGCTCTCTCTGGGCACGTGGTGCACAAACATTCATTCAGGCCAAACAGCCACATACATAACGTATTTTTTTACTGTGAAGGGAAGCTTCTTGATAATTGGAGGTAGCTACACTTATCTATGCAAGGAAAACTAAGATTTAGAATGTAGTAAGAAATTATGCTGGTCCAGCAAAATTGTGGTAAATGAGCACCTATTCAGGTCCCTCTCAAAAGAAGAGACACAATGAACACGAGGCATGTGGAAACATGCCACGATGACTTCATTAGTCTTCAGGAAAATAAAAAGTCAAACAATAATGAGATTTAAAAAATAAAAGACATTCTACTGTGGAAGAAAAATCTTTGATACATTGTTGATGGGAATATAAATAAGTATAGCCATTAGGAAGATCAGTATGGAAGTTCCTTAAAAAATTGGTAAATATGCCAAATGACCAAAGTTGCCCACTTCTGGGTATTCAAAGGAATTGAAATCATCAACTTGCCAAAGAGATAATTCAATGCTGATGCCTCTTGTAGGTACTACTTAGACAACTAGAACGGGAAATCAGCCTTTGTATTTATCAACGAAATGATAAAGAAAATGTGTGTGTGTGTTTGTCTGTCTGTCTTATTGGTGTTCATTCTTAAAGGAAAATAAAGTTATGTCATGTGCATCAAAATACATGCAATTGCAGGACATTATGTCAAAGAATGAGAACTCATTCATGTTGAAGTTATTTTTTTTGAAAGTCAACTTGAATATAGGGAGGCCAAGTGTGAGTTAATAGAGCCTGGATTTGGTCAATATACATGTTTTGAACCATCACAGTAAGTCCTATTCAAATAAATGATTAGTACATGCTAATAGGAATAAAATACCATTTAAAAAGAAATTTGAGAGTAATTTTTCTGTCTCTCAATGTATGTGCTTTTCTGTGCCTCCTTCCCTTCTTTACTTTTCTTCCTTTGGCTATCATACCCTATTCTTCACATCTTCCTGCAGTCTCATCTCCCAACCTGAAAGTCACATGTATCACATAAGTGAGTAAGTCTAATGGAATCAAGAAGCTGTGTATGGGTATACCTGCTTTGCTGACATCTCAGTGTCCTAAGAGCACATGGTGTCTGGAATAAGAGTTCTCCATTTTTCTTTCTCCTAACATGTTCTTTTTCTATTTGTTAAACTTTCTTGCCAAGTGTATTTGGCAGAGCCGGTGGAATCCCCTTATTTTACAAAAAGAGTCACGAATCATGCCTAGCCATGACCTAACATTGATGATCACTAGAGACAACCTCTTTAATTTCTTCCTATCACATGAGAGCAACCAATTTGGGAAGAGGCCAGTAGTAAGACTATACGAAGGGATTTCACTTTAATTGGGGGTGGGGACATGTTCATACTCCCAGCTGAAACGAGGATCACCTTGAGTCTGACATTGAGGATAGCGTGGGGCACACTGTGAGACTCTGTCACAAAAACAAATTGGCCACCAATATGGCTTAGCAGCTGAATGCAGTTGACCACCTAGGCTGATGCCCCAAGTTCCATCCCGGGACCCATGTGGTGGAAGGAAAGAGATAACTCCTGCAGATTATCCCTGACTTCCACACAATATCCACCCACAATGTAATAACAAAAAAGCAAACAAAAAACATTGACTAAATGAAGGGAATTACAAGGAGGCTTATTAGAAATAGAATAGTGATGCGATCTCATTTTACAAAGCTAAGAATCCCCACCATTTGTTCATTGAGGTGTCTAATGTGCCTAAGGTATCTTTGTATACATTAAAAGAGTAAGTGTTTGCTAAATAACTTGGTTGAGGCTGAACATCTTAAGCCCAGGCAAATTCAGTGCCCCCTCTTAACCACTAGCTTTCTACCTGAAGAATAGAAATTATTCATCAGTTTTATGTCTTATAATACATAGTGCTTTCCACTCTTGCCTTCATAAACCATTAGACCATTGTGATGTCTACAGGGAGAGGTCAAAGAGTATTCTTCATCACTGTTGAAGTATTTCCCTGGAGCAATTGTGGCAGGTATTAGCCTCTGCGGACTAAGTTTAACCAGATTCATAGATAATGGAGTTATTCTGGGTAAAGAAAGGTAGCATGATAAGGTTTTATGCATTTTATTTGGCTATTTATTACTGAACTCAGAGAAAATGATTCTCTTGTTTGATGTAACCACAACGTTTTGGTGGCTAGTTATTCTCACTGCCCCTTTCAGAGTTAGAGATCCCTGTTAATGAAGTTCAAAAGTCACAGGAAGTTCAACTGTGTAGTTCATTCATAAGTGGAAATACAGTACAGCCTCTCTTCAGAAGCCTTGGTTTCTCTGCAGTGGCTTTAGGCTAGCAGTCAAGTGAGCAGAATTAAATGAGATGGCTGCTAAAATAACCCTAGTATCCTGGTCAGCTAGGCAACTGACCAGCTCTTTGTTTATGCTTGCATTACATTTGTATGAAAGTATGATAATAACCTTTTTAAACCTACAACTGTAAGAAGTGTAAAGTACAAGAAGAAATTCATTTTAAATTAGAAGTGAGATGCAACAACATCTTGCTTATTCACACGTCCCTGTAGACTAGAGATCTCATGCAAGTTCCAATTTCCCCAGAAAAAGAAAAAAAAAAAAACAAAATGAAACTCACCAATGGCTTTCACACACTAATGGCCACCTTGGATGGGGTGGGGTGGAGTATAAACAGCTTTTTTTCATTTTCTTTACATATATTCTTTTAATTTAAAAATTTTTAAACATATCCACCACTGTTTCCCTTCCCTCACCTCTTCTCAGTCCTCCCCCAGCTTCCCTCCACTCTCACTCCCCACCCCCATGGACTCCTCAAAGAGGGTAAGGACTCCCAGGGTGAGTCAGTGTAGTCTGGCATATCCACACAACCACCTCTCCACTCCCTGACCCCCCTCTTCCTTCGCTAATCAAGTCTGAACAAGGTGCTCCTCTGTAGGGAATGGGTTTCAAGAAGCCAGTTCATGAAACAGGAATACATTCTGGTCTCACTGCCATAGACCCCATAAACTGCCCATGCCATGCAGCTATCATCCACATTCAGAAGGTCTAGTTCAGTCCCATGCAGGTCCCTCCTAAAAGTTCAGGCCAACTGTCTCTGGTTTCCTCGTCATGATATCTCTTCCCTCTCTTTGACTGGACTGGGAGCTCAGCCTAGTGCTAAACTATGAATCTCTGCATCTGCCTCCATCAGTTGCTGGATGAAGGTTCTATAATGACAATTTTAGATGTAAAGCAAAAGATAGCCAAGCTATAATCTACAACCCTTGAGCAGCTAGATAACAAGGAGGAACCTAAAAGAGACATCCATGAATCCCCCTTGAAGGGGAAATAGAGAATATTTCCTGAGTAAATTAGGACCATACGGGGAAGGAGCAAGAGGAGGTGCAAAGAGAACATGAGAGGAGGGGATGGTTGAGTGGGAGGAGCAAGAGAGAGGGAGAACAAAGAAACAGATATCTTGATCAAAGGAGCCATTGTGGTGTTAGAGAGAAACCTGGTGCTAGGGAAACAACCAAGAACCGACAAAGATGACCCCAGCAAAGACTCCAAGCAATAGTGGAGAGGGTGCCTGAACTGGCCTTTCCTTGTAATCAGATTGATGACCACCTTTTCCTATCACAATAGTCAGAGTCCTGGAATAAAATATCTCAACCAAGAATGGTAATCAAAGAAGACGATTCTATGTATTAATGCAGGCAATATGTATCAGACCTCTCCGTGTGTGTTGTGGGAATCAAACCCAAGGGCAGGTGCTCTGCCATGGTCCCACAGCTCTACTCTGTAGGGATTTAACAGCACCAATGGATTTTGTTTGTGAGGTTTGTAACGAATGATATTCTAGGAGGTATAAGAAATATGCAAACTTCTGGTTTTAGGAAATGAATGAAACCTATTTGTGTTTACTTATTCATCTAACGCTTTTAGCTTGGCTGAAGCACACAATTCAAGATGCCCATATAAATTGTAGTATATTCTTTTACTCACTAGTTAGAGCAATCACTGTCATCTATATATAAGAAACACATCAACAAATGAGATTATCTCTATACATAATAAAATAAATCCTAAGTTGAGTCTCTACTCACCACCATCGACCACCATAGCTGATATTATGTGTCATGTTTTTCATCTTCCCAGATGAGTTTCACTTATATCAACTTGTCAAAAAAAATTAACCAGGATAGTTAGGTTTGAAGTAGAGGACACACAGTTAGATCTGTTTTTAAAGTCAGACACTCTGTTTCTGTCTTTTAATTTCAGAGTTAAGATGTTTTGTTTAGAGTTATTACTGAAAGAAGTATGCTAGTTGATTTTATTTGTCCTTTTGCCCTTTTAACTATGAGCCTTTGTCTCTGCCATTTTGTTGGAAATGCTTGTGTAGAAGTCAGTCACCAATGACCTCCAAGTTATCTAGCGAAAGATATCTTAGTCATTCCATTTGTCTGAAATCATTTTCCCTATGTGACTTCCAAGTTCTTATCATTAACTTGCTTTTTCCTTTTAACCTCTGCTCTCCCCTGTCTGTCTCCTTTGCTAAACCACACATATTTTATTTACCTATACATTTTGAAATCCGACAAGGCTCAATCCTTATATCCCTTCTGCATATAGTCACTTTTAACGTAATCCAATTCCGTGACGTCACATGACTGTACATGCTAGTGATTCTTCAGTTCAGCTAAAGTCATGCCCATAAAAATCACAATTCACAATTTTCCCTCCACCCCCACAGATAGGGTTTCTCTATGTAGCCCTGGCTGTCCTGGAACTCACTCTGTAGACCACAAGGCTGGCCTCGAACTCACAGAGATCTGCCTGCCTTTGCCTCCTGAAGTTCTGGGATTAAGGGCTACCACTGCCAGGCAATAACTTGTAGTCTTATTCATTTAACATGACAGTCCCATTCTTTGATTTGCTGGGGACAAAAACCTCAAGTCTCACTCTCTTTCTCCCCCCTCCTTCCTTACCTCCCCCCTCTGTTTTAGCAGTTGAAGAAAAGTGTTTATTGGGTGTTGGAAGCACAGGCATGTTGCAGACACAGAGACAAATTTACCCTCTACTTTGCAGATTCCAGTCTTGAGGGCTGTTTTTCTTTTTAAGTCTCCTTAAAGTTTTCCTCCCTTTAATTCAGGGTTAGTAAGTTTAAAGAAAGATAGGATGGTAAATTGGCCTGCAAGGTTATGGAACAGGTGTCCTGATCCAGACCTGAACTAAACTCATTGAGCCAGCTCATCAGCATGGGGCTGCTGGTGGGGGACAGAAGCCCACAAGGATGTAGTTTTAAACTGCCAGGTTTTATCTCAGGTTGTGGGGGAACACGCTGGCCTTCTTGGGAATTCACCTCCCTTATTAACCTAGTCATGATCCCTCTTTTTGTGTGCTTATCCGGGGCAGTCTGTCTAATTCCTAGTGTCTCATTTCCCCCCTCCAAGGTTGCCCTAACTATTGTCAGGAAGCTTGGTGTTGCTGACTGCTCTTTACTGCTTTGTGCTGACTAGGGTAGATGGGGTGGGGGACAGCAGTCAGAGTTCTCAGGGGACTTGATAAGGGGCCAAGATAAAACTTAACTAGTGGTGATGATTCAGAACATAAGATAGCCAAATGGTGGTAGTGTATAGCTTTGAAGCTTGCCGCCCAAGGGAGATAGATAGCACCTGTAACATATTAAAAAATGATACTCCTTTTAAGAGCATTGTAAGAAAAATAGCTGGAGCAGTTCTCCCTTTATTTGAGTAAGAGAATAGTTTAAAAAAAAATCCAAAGAATCCTTGGAAGGCTTTGTCATAGGTATCAAGGAGAGTAATGATTTCTTTGCCCCAAATTTGAAGATTTAATGTGTACCCCATGGAGGAGGACATTTGTCTCATTCAAGAGTTCAAGGAGCATTTCATGAGCCCTAAGTTCAGAAGTCAGCCATTGAGTTTATTCTTTTATAACTATAGGAAACTTTAAGAGACACGGTTAATGTGGAAAGTTCCTTGACATCATGGTTAACGTAAGTTTTGTTTAATAAGGTGAGGCAAAATTGTGTAGCTGGCTGATTATGTACCAGAACCTCATTACCAGAATCCTGTAGAGGCCTATCGGTAGTGCCAAGATGCCTCTGCCCATAAACCAGTTGTAATGGCTAGTGGAAGTATACAATACGGACCAAACCTGGGTGAAATCCAGATTTCCTTTATCGGAGTTATAACCAGACAACAGCATCTGATAGACAATGTAAAGGGGAAATGTGTTTTTAAGAATTGTCCAGCAATGCCCCAGGAACCTTATTATCTTGACTATTTCCCCAAACCTATGAGTTTAATAAGGTATCTGACAGCCTCTTTTAGTCAGGGAGCATGATTGGTTAGAACATAAGACATCATATTACAGCTGTGAGAAAGTGCTCCTTTACAAAGAGATGGTGTTATCAGGAAGGGATTAATGAGTGGGAAATAGTTATCCAAATAACATCTCATATGGTTCAATACAGTTTCCAAGGACTGTTGACGAATCCTACTGATCATTTCATTTAACCCTGGCTATACTTTGTTGATGGGTGAATAAGTGCAAGTGTCCTGATGTAGGTGGCTCAAATTAATCCCTTTTTAAATGTGCATTGATGTTTGGGTCCCCTAGAAGTGGAGTTACAGTTGTGAGCTGCCATGTGGCTGGTCTTCCAGAAGAGCAGACAGTGCTCTTAACTGCTGAGCCCTTGCTTTAGCCCCCACTATTTTTTTTAAACTGTGGATGCCAGTTGAAGATCTGGACGTCAGGGGTCATTTGGGCTTGGCTGGGGCCTCTCTGACTCCTCTTATTCTCTCTTGTAAGTTAAGTCCTCTGTGTGAGGATAAGCCAAAGGCCTTGCCTGGCTGTTTCCTTTGGAAGTCTGAAAGAATTTTTCTCCTCTGTGTGGACTCTCCTCTTTGTAGGCAGGATGCTGATCATCATTCACTCAGTGATGTCTCTTCTGAACAAGAGAATATGTGTCTTCCCACAGTTATAGGACATTTTGAGAGATGCCCCATAGTTCCCTGGGA
Organism: Phyllotis vaccarum; assembly: GCA_033318265.1. Classification (NCBI taxonomy): domain Eukaryota; kingdom Metazoa; phylum Chordata; class Mammalia; order Rodentia; family Cricetidae; genus Phyllotis; species Phyllotis vaccarum. Next base: position 121,342,544 of record JARWLC010000013.1, read on the forward strand.
CTTAGTTGATCTTGGAGGCATGGGGGAAATGATCCCCCTTTTACTCCTCTGACCACACCATCATAAGCCTCCAAGGGTGATTATTGAATACCCAGAGGGTCAGTTGCACCAGTTTGTTATTTTTAGTTAATCTGTAATGTTTAGGTAAAGGTTGAGCGGAAATTAAACACTTGAAAAATAAACCTTGATTAGACACACCAAAGTGTGTGTTTGTTTAGCCATATCTGGATAATCTAGCTGGTAAAAGAAAAACTAGGTTTAGGCAATTTTACAGGACTTTTCTTGTTGCTTATAGAACACCTTTAACTATTTGATGGTATTATAATTTAGAGTTGCCACTGGATGCCACTTTTCATTATGTCCTAGATAGCATTTAGACAAGACATGAGCCAAAAAAAGGACTAAGCTCCCTTTCTAAGTACCCCAGGATCTAACTTGCTCCAGTTGTTCAGGAGTCAAGTCAGTGGGGAACTTGAAGGAATCTAGGAGGATTTTGTCTCCATCTGTAAAGGGAAAACAAGATTGGGAGAGACTGATGGAGGTTCACTTAAGGACCTCAAGTCTCAGCCCAACCTCCAGAAAGTGGGGAGGGTGGTCAGCAAAACCCAACACCCCAGGACCAGTTCCTAATGTGGTACTGAGTCATACTTACCTACCTAAGCCTGCAGTTCTGGTCCCTGCAAGTTTTCACTTAACAACCCAGATATCATTGGTATATGTATTTTAGTTTTCTTCTAACCTCATTCATAGTACAGGTACTGAGAACCCTGTATTGAGAGAGACAGACACTAGTTCCCTCCAAGCCTCATCCTTGGGACAGATTAAAGTGGCGATCTCACTAGCTCCCCTATAACTTTAGCCTTAGGACAGATCAAGGTTAGGATACCATACATCTGAGAGATTGAGGTCCTTTCCCCCCAGGAAGCAAATACTGTTCTGTTTTCTAGGATATAAATTTAGATAGCCTTTAACTCCCGCATCAGAACCCCAGAGAATCTCAAATAGTAGTCTAAACAATAAAAAGTGATAAGTTGCTCTGCCATAGGATTTTCCTGGTCTCTGTCTCGTTTTTCTTTTAATCTGTAAAACAATATTATCATTCTCATCATCATCATTATTATTGTTCATTATCCAGATAGGAAGCAAGCATAAGTGATTTTATTTTAAGAGTATCATATAGATTAAAAGAGTCTTCTCACAATTCACAATATGTATATTGTGTTTAAATCTCTATAATACAGAGGATACTAAAACATAAAAAACGACAGACCAACAACAGCAGAAAAATAAAAAGAGCTCAGGTAGTGATCATAATAGCTTGTTTCTTTTTCTTAACCTGTTATTTAACTGAAAGTCTCAAACTTAAAACAAAACATTAAGTAAAAAAAAAAAAAACCATCTTGGAGGAGGCCTACTGTTGCCTCTTTAACCTATTTTTTTTTTAAAGAGAGAGATGGGATGACAAGGCAGCTCAGTAGGACTATCTTGGAAGTTTAATGGGTGCCTCTATATTTGGTCTATGGTAGATCATTACATTAACTAAGATTGTGGTCAAGTCACACGGCATTTGTCTTTTAAAAAATATAACATTAGCAAAATGGCAACCAAGTCACATGGCTGCTTTCATCTTGAGGAGGTAGGTTATCAGCAAGGCCTCATAGTTGTTTTCTGCTCAAGGAAAGCCCAGGTCCCTGATAAGGCAAACTCACAATCTCTGATCAGGCACAAATCTCTGTGGGATACACACATCTTATAGATTAAATGTGGACTTTTACACCCTTTTCTTTAAAGGCACTTTAGTTAGGTAAGGGTGGATACAGGAGGAGGCAGCCCTGTGGTCTCAGCAAGTAGGCCCTCAGAAGCAAAAACAGGGGAAGGAATTTTACATTCTCAGCTCAGGATGGCTCCCACCAGTGTGTAATCTCTCAGATAGCGGCTAGACGGAAGGGAAGAAATTTAACAATTATCCAGTTTTAGTGCAAAGTAGTAGTGGGCTTGTCTCTCCACCCCCCTGTGTTGCAGAAGAGACAAGGAAGGACAGGCATTTTGCAAAATCCAAAGGTCAGTTTGTCTCCAGGTAGAGAGGAACTTTCCAAATCTCCATAAAAATCTTCCCTTCAGGCACCCAGAAGAGGTGTCACCCTGACCAGAGTGAGGCAACATTGCTCTGGAGCCAGGGCTTAGGTTAGTAGTGTAGTATTAGTCTCTGTTCATAGGTCTGCAGATGCCAAACAGTATACCTGGCTTCCTGAGCCTGAAGACATTAAAGTTACAAGGTCTAAGGGGACATTCCCTGTTTGAGAAAGGAAAAGAAAATCACCAGTTTCTATTCCGGATGGGGGAAGGGTGCCTGCAATTTACAGGACACACATTCTTTCCTACCCTTTCAAGGCTTGACCTGATTTCTTACTCACCTTGAAAAAGCCCTGAGATGAGGATCCCAAAATTATACAATCCAAGGGCCTTCACTGCCCTTTAAAGAATTAAAAAGGAAGAAGAGTCTCCAGCAAGTCAGATAGTCATGAAGGACTTGCACAAACAGGCCAAAGCAGAATCAGCAATTGGAAGAACGGCATTTGTTGAGGGCCAGGAAGCACATGGACACACAGAAAAAGACCTGTAGAGTAGAGGGAACCTCCGGAAGGGGAAAAAAATCCCAATGCCTTTTCTTGAGAGTTTCTCTGATACTCTGCATAATATCAGAAAACAGATTAAGGACATCTCCCTTCAGAATATAATCCTCATCACCTCTGTTGCAGTTTACCTGAATTAGTGTAGAAACTAACTTAGGGATCTCCTTACTTGCTTCTGCCATAAATTGATGCCGTTAAAACATTGAGCAAATTTTGTTGCTTTTCTCCTAGAAACCTTGTGGGAGGTTATGTTGTTACATTGTAAATAATTGTCCCACCCACTGGTTTAATAAAAAGCGCTGATTGGCCAAAGGCAGGCAGGAAGTGTGGGCGGAGATACCATACTAAGAAAACTCTGAGAACAGGAAGCACAGAGCAGAACGCCGGAAGAAGCAGAGGACAACTATTCTGCTCCGAGAAAAGGTACCAAGCCCCATGGCTGAACAGGATAAGAGTCATGGGTTAGATTAAGGGTAAAGAGCTAGCAAGTTATGTGCCTGGGCCTTAAGCTGATCAGCCTAAAACTATCCTATGCATCTGTGTGTCTCTGTGGGTCTGTGGGTCTGTGGGTCTGTGGGCCTAAACCTTGAGGCTAGGCCTAAAAGTCCGGACCAGAAACCTCATACTACAAAACCTCTTAATAGGTTTCTCTCTCATACATCTCAATTAAAGTCCTGTATTTTCCTGACCTCTAAGCTATCGCACAGGCTAGCTTTCTGACCTCAGTCACTGCTGTTCTTCTGTCACCATGTGCCTTGTACTTTAGCCACATTTTTCTTCTTGCTTATCCTGGAAAACTTTAGACATACTTTCTCTCAGGTATTATCAGTTCCTCATTCGTAAAACTTTCTCCTTGTGACTTAGCCTATTTTTTCCTTGAAATGGATAGCCCAATGTAAATTCCCTTTAAAGGCCCTTTCTTTGTTACAGAAGTTTATGGTTTTAAGAAAGTTTCTGGTGGAAATTTTGGGTGTCTTATTTATATTAGCATATCATCTGTAAATAAGAATAACTTGATTTTGCTTTCTCTTGTTTGTATCCCTTTAATTTCTCTCTCTTGCCTTACTGCTTCAGCTAGTGCCTCAAGCACTGCATTGAAATGAGTGGGGACAATCGGCAGGCCTGTCTCATTTAATGGGATTGCTTCTAGCTTCTCTACATATAGATAGGGAGGTTTGCAATTTACTGAAGTATAGATTTTTAAAAATAGTCCCTATAATCAGAGAAATCAGATAAAATGAAGGCATTTTGAATCTCCTGCATAAGACCTGGGATCAGTTCCCAGCACCTATATCCATAATTCAACTTCCAAGGGATCTGATACCTTCTTATGACTTCCATGTGTGTCCAGCACACATGTGGTATACATGTGTATATACAGGCAAAACACTCATACACAAAATAATTTTAAAAGCCTGCATATTTAAAAATTCATACCAATATCATATGAAAGGGAAAAATCCTGACAATGTTTCTGCTAAAACCAGAAATAAAAGTTTTATTTTCAGTTTCATACAATTATGGTACTTGAAATTTTAGACAAAGAAATCATCATATTATTCCTGATGTGGTGACTTGGAAAGCCCTATAGATTCAAAACCTTCAGAACTGAGGGCTAGAACAATGGCTAAGAGTACTGGTTGTATCCAGGTTCCACCCCAAGCACTCACATGATAGCTCCCAACTGTCAGTAACTCCAGTTCCGGGGTTCTAATGTCCTTTTCTGGCCATTGAGGGCACTGTATGTATGCACATTATACACATACATACATTCAGATAAAACACTCATACAGACAAAATAATAAAATTTTAAAAAAATTTAAGAACCTCTTGAAACTAATAAATTTATGAGAAATTTCTGCATACATAATTAATATGCAAAATTTAAACTACATGAAAAGAAATCAGGAAAACCATTATATTTATATAAGTATAAAATACTTAGAAATAAACTTAATAAAGGAGGTAAGAAGACTTCTGTAATGACAATTATATACAAAAGAGATTAGGTAACAAAGTCTTTTCATGTTTAAATCCACAGGATTAACATTGTTAAAAATCTGTACTATTAAAGGTGATGTACAGATACACTGTACTACCCATAAAAATACCCGTGGCATTTTTAATAGTGCTGGAAGTATATCCTAAACTTCACATGGAGCCCCAAATGCTCTTAATAGTCAACATAACCATCAGCAAAACATAATGATGATGAAGACAATACAATATAAGATTTCAGAATACATTTTAAAGCTATAGTAACAAAAGAAGTATAGTATTGGTCTAAAATAGATTACTAAATTAATGGAATAGAATGAGGGCCCAGAAAAGGATCCACATATTTTACATCAACTGATTCTTGATAAACTAAAGGTGGAAAATATACATTTCAGAAAGATGGCTTCTTCAACAAATGGTTCTGATAAAACTGGATATCTGCATGTACAACTCAGAACAGCTCAAAGACATTAAAACGTGAAGCACTGAAAAAAGTAGAGATTAACATAGCAACAATACTTTAAGATATTGACACAGGCTAAACTTTGCTGGATAAGACTCTACTAACTGAGGAAATAAGAATAAGTATTGGCAAATGGTGTTTCGTCAAATTTAAATGCTTCTGTACAGGGAAAGAAATAGTCCACAGAAAGAGAGGGAAATCTCATAAGCTATTCTTGTGACAGAAAACTAGTAGCCAGGATACCTAAGGAACCCAAAATGTTAACCAAAGAATAAATGGTATAAACCAATACCTAGCTAAATGAACTGAGCAGGCATTTTCTGCTAGCTTTATCACAAGCAGTGATACCTCATCACTTTTTTATATTAATTGGTGCATTAATTGTATGTATATGTGAGAGAATGCACTGGGCATGTGGACCAAAAACATATATGTGGAGATTAGAGGACATCTGTGGAACTCAGTTCTCTCTTCCCACCATGTGGATGTTAAGGATTGAATTGGGGTCCTCAGGCTTGTGGCAAGAGTCTTTAGCTCATGAACCATCTCGCCTACTAGCCTCATTATGGCTTTGAATTGTGATTACCTAAGGATTAATTATGTTGGCCCTTTCTGTGTCTTCTTTTGAGAAATTTCCATTTAGACTTTTTTGTTCATTGCACATCAGCCTCTCATTGGATGTGTGCATTGTGAGTATTTTATTCCATTTTGTGGTTGATTGTACTGAGTGTTTGTTGTGGTTGTGTACATTTCCTACCAATCATTCTATTCTGTTTTATTAGATAGTTTTAATATTAGTGCTTTTGATAAATACAGCTTTGAGGTATATTTTGAAGTCAGATAGCATACTTCCCCCTCCTCTGCTCTTCTTCCCCAAAATAGCTTTGTCTGTTTGGAGATTTTTGAGGTTCAACATGAATTTTGGAGTGTCTTTTAGTTTTATGAAATATGCCAGTTAGAGTTTTGATGGGGATTGCATTGAATTGTACGTTGTTTTGCAATATGAATGTTTATCAGTATTTTTTTCTCCCAGTCAATAACAGAGTATTTTATAATGTTTTGGAGAGCTATTTAATTTTTCATCAATATTTTATAATTTCATCATAGTTTTTTATATCTTCAGTAACATTTATTACTAGCTAGTATATTATTTTAGTTATTGATTTGTTTTATATAGTTTCCGTTTGTAGTAAAAAACACTGCTACTGTTTGTATATTGTTTCCATTCTCCATTTTTGCTGTATTTTTTAAAGACATTTATTCATTATTGTTGTTAGCTTTCCTCACTTGCCATGTTTGGAGGTCAGAGGAAAACTTTTTGGAATTGGTTATCCCCTTTACCTTTAGGTGGGTTCCGAGAATCATATTTCATTTGTGTGGCAAGGGTCTTTACCTAGATAACCATGTGGCTGACTAATTCTCATACGTTAGTAGTATTTTCTTGATTTCTGTAAGACTGTATCATGTATAAACACTGACAGTTTTCTTTCTTTTCTAACCTGACGTCCTTTCTTTCTTTCTCTTTACAACTTGTTCTACCTAGAGTGTCAAGCACCATGCTGAACCAAAGTGGTGAAGGAATATACACTTGTCTTGGTTCAGATGTATCAGACAGTTTTCCTCTGCTCCTCACTCAGCCTAATGATGGCTGTTGCCTTCCGAACAATGGCCTTTATTATGCTGAGCTGTGTTCACGTTTTGATCATGAAGAGATGCTGAGTTTCATCAAATGCTTTTTCTGTATAAATTGAGGTGACCATTTTTATCTTTCCTTTTGTTGATAATGATGCATCACATACATTTACTCATATATATTCTACCATCATTCAATTCCTGTGCTCACAGAGAATGATCATTTTGTACGCTGATTTCATTTACAGGTATTTTGTTGAAGATTTGACTGTTCATGTTCATCAAGAACAAATTATGAAATTTGCAGATCACTGCATTGCTTAACCCTCATCAGAGAAACTTCTTGCAATAGATGGTAATTAACACAGATTCCCAAGTAGATAACATGAAGAGAGGGAGAGATTTTGGAGCACTCAGCCCTAAGTGGATGTCTGTATCATACCTTTTCCTTTAAGGCTTAGAGATCTGTGTGGAAGAAGAGATGGAGATATTGTCACAGGTAGCAGAGAACTCTAAGGAAACAGTATCTTCCAGGCACACACAGAAGGACTAATGAACATATGAACTAAGAACCTGTAAGAGCATGCACAAGATGTTCACAAATAGATGTTCACTCTGTAGACCACAAAAAGCCTGGTCTACAGAGTGCCCGGGACTACACAGAGAAACCCTGTCTCTGATTAAAAACAAGAAAAATTTAAGAAAGAATAAAAATATTATATTTGTTATATTCTTAATCTGAGTTTGCTAGAAAGCTAGTACTAGCCATGCAGAATACATTTAGAAGAATTTATTTAAGGGGGATGTCTTTAGGAAAATTTATATTATTTCATCTATATGTTTGACAGAACTTACTAATGACACTTTCTGGTCCTGAGCTTTTTTGGAGTACAAAGCTTTTTATTACTGATTATCTTTTGTTACTTGTCACTAGCCCATTTATGTTTTTCTGGTTTTCCTTAATGTAGTTTTGGTAACGTTTATGTTTTGTGCATTTTTCCATTTCTAAGTTATTAAAACAGTTGGCAATAATCTCTAATGAGATTTTTAGCACAGCTTGCTTTCTGTTGTATTCTCTTACTTGGTGCCTTCTCTCTTTTCCTCCAGTTCAAGGTTTGCCGAGTTTTTAAATTATTTATTTACTTTTATGTGCCTTGGTGATCTGCCTGCATGTATGCCTGTGTGAGGGTGTCAGATCTTGGAGTTATAGACAGTTGTGAGGTGCCATGTGGGTGCTGGGAATTGAACCCAGCTCATCTGGAAGAACGGTCAGTGCTCATAACCACTGAGCCATCTCTCCAGCCCTGTCAATTTCGTTTTTTGTTTTTCCCTTCCTTAAGCAGCTCTTTGTTTCCTTGATCTAAGTACAAACAAACATGGGCTTAATTATTTTAGCTATCCTTTTCTTCACAGAACTGCTGTTTTTAAAATTGTCGCCATCCATTGCTTTTTCAAAAGAAAGTGATTTTCTATATACTTGTATAGTTTTCAAATCTTTCAGTGTTATTCATTTCTAGGTTTGCTGTTTCATGATCTGAAAAATAGCTGGTATGATATCAATTTTTTAAAATATCTTGGTTCCAGTCTTTTGTCTATCATATGACCTATCACAGACCATGTTCCATGTGCTGATGAGGAAAATATGTATTTCTTAGTGATAGAATGGACTACTCTTTATTTTTCACTTTTTAAAAACACTTGGTATCGCTATGCATCCTGGGTTAGCCTTGAACTCAGTATCAAGCCTCCATGGCCTGGAGATCCTAATCACCTTGCCTCAGCCTTCAAAGTGCTCAGATTAGAGGTATTCATCACTATTTCGTGCTTTGGAATGTTCTTTAGATATTTATTATCTTCGTTTAGTGAAGGAAAATTTTAATTTTTAAAGGTTCTGTGCATTATTATGACTACAGGGGTTGGGTTGTGGAAGTGCATCGTGGCAGTTATATAGAGGTCAGAGGACAACTTTGTGTTCTTTCCTTCCACCTTTTGTGGGTCCTGGGACTTGAACTCAGGTTGTCAAGCTGGCTTGGGAAATTCCCTTACCTTATGAGCCACCTCACCAGTCCCAAGTGTGCAGTTTAACTCATTTCTTTATTGATTTCTCTGTCTTCTAAATGCTTTTCCTGTTTATGAGCACGGATGTTAGAGTTCTGAGCTACAGTATGTTTTCATTTAGGTTTATTGATACTTGCTTTATACTTTTATTTGTATACGTTGATATTATATATTGTTTATAACTTATTTACGCTGTCTGAATTGGCATCTCTGTTATTAGGTTGATTTTAAACTCTGTTTTGTCCCTCAGTTATAGACCCCTCCTAATTTCCTTTGATTTCCATTCACACTGAATCTCTTATCCCATCCCTTTTCTCTGGATCTTTTTGTGTTCTTAGGTGCAAAGTGAGTAAAGTGAATTTCTTTTTTCTTTTCCTTTTATCTGTAAAGCAAAAGACGAGTTTATTAAGAAAGGTTTGTTGTTTAATGTTTTTCTTTTTGAAAAAGGTCATAGTATGTAGCTCTGGCTAGCCTAGTAGAACAGGCTGGCCTCAGATTCCCAGAGCTCCATCTGCCTCTGCTTCCCAATTGCTAGGAAGAAAGGTAGGTAAGAGTCTCATGCCCAACAAGAGAAGTTTTTAACTTAGGCTTAAACATAAGTGAAGAAAGAGACAGGGGAGGGAGAATTACAGAAGGAAACAATTAAGTTTCTTAAGAGAAAGTGCGGACTTCTCAATACAAAGTTGCTCTTAACTGTATTGATACTAGCTATATATACAATTTTCATAGGTTTCAAACTTACATCATTCAAATTGCTTCAAAGATTAAGTGAAAGCATTTTGGTATGCTTATTTATATCTGAATATCTTTTTAGTAAATAACACTGTTCATGAGCTATACTATATAAGCTAAAAGACAGACAAGGTAAAAATATAGATCAGAATGAATTTAAAGTATTCGTATTATAGGACACAAAGAGATTAGGGTATGGTTTGACTTTATATAAGATTCATTATTGCATTTTTGAGATTTTCTTGATTCTCAGCCAACAAGGTTGTGGAAATTCTTTCTCTCGCCATGTCTTCTTGATTTTTACTGCCATTCTGTTTTCCCCAGTTTCTCCCTCGGTGACTTTACCTAATATTAAGAGTTGATAATGATCAAAGTCCCAGTTTTCATGTTTCTTACTTTTGAAAAGGGGCATAGACGGAACATATGTAGCCAAGGTTTTGAAGTCTTTCTCTGATTTGAGGGAGGTAGATGAGTTGGAGTTTGGAGCTCTGAGGATCACTGCTCAACAGAAAAAGTGAATTACTTTTGAATAGTTTTTAACTTGTTTCAGTTACAATGCCTTTTATTTGGAGCACTCATCTATTAACTTTGGAAGCAAGCATTGCCTTCCTTGACTCAGCAGGCATGAAACTTGTCTTCTAGTTTCAGTGCTCTGTCTTTTGCCTTCTCTACATTCCTCCTGGCTGATTAAGTGACTTACCTTGCAGTGTACTTTGAATCTTTGTTATTTCTTATGAATTTTTACCCTGTAGTTACTAGGATATACCAAATCATCTTGAATTATAACAAGTTAATAATATATAAGATATATACATCTTTCTCAATAGGACTGCATTTGTCCAAGTGTTAAGGCCAACATTTGATAAGTGGTACTTCATAAAACTGAAAAGCTCTGCACAGATAAAGAACCAAGCAAGTAAAGAGTAAACCTATAGAATAGGAAACACTCTTTGCCAGCTATCCATCTGACAGAGTATTAATATCCAGAATATATAAAGAATAAACAAAACAGATTGTCAAAAAAAAATTAACCTATTTAAAAAAAGAAGTAGGCCTGGGGCCTGAACCGTGAGCTCTGAAAATTAGGAAAAAATGGCTAAGAATGTTTTCAAAAAGTGTGCATGGTCTCTAGATGTGGTGATATGAATAGAAACAGCCCCCATAGCCTCAAGTATTTGAATGCTTGATCATTAAGGAGTGATACTACTTGAGAGAGATTAAGAGGTGTAGCCTTGTTAGAGGAAGTGTGTCCCTGGGGTGGCCTTTGGGGTTTCAGAAGCCCAAGCCAGGTCCAGTTGGCTTTTTCTTCCTGCTGCCTGCATATCCAGATATAGAACTCCCAACTTCTCCAGCACCATGGTGTCTGTCTACATGCTAGCATGTGTCCTGCCATGAAGACCATGAACTAAAGCTCTGAAAAGGTAAGCAAACACCAATTAAATGCTTTCCTTTTTATAAGAGTTACCATGCTCATGATGTTTCTTCACAGCAATAGAACAGTGACTAAGTCACTAGCTATTAAGGAAATGAAAATTAAAATAGCTCTGAGATTTCATCTTATTCCAGTCACAATGGCAAAGATCAACAAAACAAGGCTGGAGGGAATGTGGAGAAAGGGGAACCTTCCTTTACTGTTGGTAGGATTGCAGTCTGTTGCTCCACTCTGAAAATCAGTGTAAAAAGTAAAAATAACTCTGCCTTATGACTCACCTATACTATCCTTTGGCAGTGCCTGAAGGATTTGTCCACATCCTCCACAGATACTTGCTCAACCATCTTCATTCCTGTAGCTAGGGAATGGAGACACCCTCAGTGTCCTCCATCTGACAAATGGACAGTGAAAATGTGGTCCATAGTCACCATGGAATATTTTCAGCTATAAAGAAATATGAAATCATGAACTTTGCAGATAAATAGATGGAACTAGAAAAGACCGTTTTGGAGGTCGTAACTCAGACCAAGAAAGATAACTGTGGCCCTGTATCATATGGGGCTTCTAGCTTCAAATTGTCGGATATGTGTGCATATGATAGAATAATTGCAGAAATCAGGAAAGAAAAAAAAGATCTTGCTGAAGTGGGAGTGTCTGGAAGCAATAGAGAGAGGAATAGCAGGATACAGTGATTTAATGGTAAAATTGAGAAAAGGAGATGGAGGATTTAGTTAGGGAGAATAGAGGGAAATAAGTACAGAAGAAGGAAGAGAGACGGTTAAAAAACAGGATATCTGAAAGTCATATGTAATCATACTATTAACTACTTAAAAGTATACATATAAACATACCATACAAATGTAAATATATACTTTAAATGAAAATTTTCCATGTGGGCTGACAGTGCTCCTCTCAGAGCCAAAAACCTCAACAGCGGACCTTTTTAGTTTGTGCACGAGATTCCCAGACCATTGCATTGTTATTTCACTTTCCCTTGGTTGACCCTAAGAGGCAGAAGGTGTCTATTGCTGCAAACATCATCCACTTCAGACACAGGAGTCCAGAAGCCTCTAAACTGGTAACAGACCCGCAAACTCTGCTCTCTGGAAACCAGTCTTTGTGGTACTAGGAGATGCCATTCGGTATTCTAAAGGAGGAATGCAACCAACAGCTAGCTAGCTATAACACCTGTGAGGCGCAGTGAGGCTCATCAGGGCAGAATAGCCTGTGTAGTAGTGGCATTCAGACCAGTGGCAATAAGTAACTAGCAATAGGGAACTTGTGTCTGCTACTGGAAACAGCCATCCCAGGGCTAGTGAAGCTGTGAATCTTGGAGGAGAACCTATAAACACCACTTTACAGAGCCTGTGCAATTCCTACCTGTATAAGTATTTGCCATTTTATCCTATCTTAGTTACCTTTCTATTGTCATGCTAAGATCCCAAGACCAAGGCAACTTACAGAGGCAAGCATTTAGTGGGGTCTTACAGCTTAAGAGGGGGAGTCTGAGGCTTATTGTAAGTGAAAATACAGCAATGGAGAAGTCCTCTGGCCTCCTAAGGCAAAATGCCTCTTGGAGGTCAAGTTTTACATGTTCCCAATCTTGAATGCTAAGCATGACAGCTTGGAGGAACCAAGGGACTAGTATTCTCTATAATCTTAACAAACTCCTCAGCTGTGTTATGTTTTATACCTTGTTTCTTTAATAATTCTGACAGATGTTCAGTTAAAATCTCCTGGGATTTTGCAGATCCCATATTTTATTTCACTCTCTGGAGGTTGAATACAATCCACCTCTACCCAAGGTGACCCCACAGAATCCCTGGTTCTGAAGGTTGAATACAATCCAATTCACCCTCAAATAATTTCTTACCTGCCAGCTGGCTTTCCAAGAGTGATCTGTTAGGTTCCCTTAGTTCTCCGCATTGCGTTGAGGGGAGCTTCTTTCTTCAAGGCAGTCTCTCAGGGGGCTTCCACCTGAAGCACCTGGATCTCACTGGGGCCTCCATCTATAACATCTGAATCTCTCTGGGAGATCCATCTGTAACATCCAGTGTCATCCAGTGTCGCAGAGCGGGCTTAGCCGAGCTAAGACCTACAGATTGGAACATAGACACATGCGGGTCACTCTTGAACCAAGAATGCTGTTTATTGAAGCTCAGGGAAAACCTTATATAAGTGGGGTTGCCTTTTGACCTAGAGTAAGCTCTGCAGCTCACAAGCAAGGCCTGAGCTTGGTCAGATTCTTTGTCCTCTGCTAACTTCCTTATTCCTAAATGGCAGCACCTGCTTGGTAGTTCTAGATAATAGAAATGGATCAATTGGTTCCTGTAAACATCATAGGCCACTAAACAGTGCTAAGCCCTGGGGGTTGCAGGTTGACCTCTACAGCTTATGGCAGGGAGCATGGCAGTACACAGGCAGGCATGGCTTTGGAGCTGTGGCTGAGGACCTACATCTGACACAGAAGCATAAGGCAGAGAGCTAAGGGAATGGCATGGGCTTTTGAAACTTGAAGCCCATCCCCACTAACCCACCTCCTCCAAGCCACATTTTTATTCCTTCCCAAGTACTGGGGACTAAGCATTCAAATAGAAGAAGCTAAGGGACCATTGTCATTCAAACTGTCACATTCCAGTCTCTGACCCCCATATGCTTATGACCCTACCTTAATGCAAAACGCATTTAGAACAACTTCAAAAGTTTCCATAGTCTTTCACAGTCTCAACACAGTTTTAAAACTGAAAGCCAGAAGTCTCAAGGCAATCTCTTAGTTATAACTCCCTATAAAATAACAAAAAGCAAATTGCATACTTCCAACATACAATGGCACAGAATATACGTTAGCATTCCAAAAGGGAGGAATGGGAGTATGGCAAGGAAATATTGGACCAGAGCATAACTGAAACCCAGAAGGGCAAATTCCAAATCCTCTAACTCTTATGTCTGGTGTCAAAGAGCTTAGATGGCCCTTTCCTTTGAGCTTTGCTGGCTGCAAATACACTTCTTGCTCTCTTGGGCTGCTTCCACTCTGCATTAGCAGCTCTCCTTTATATATATATATATCCCAGGTCTCTGACAGCTCTAATGTTCTGGATTCTCCAACACAATCCAGGCTTCACCTCTGCAGTGGCATACCAGACCTCAGGGCTACCAGGGAGGCTTTTCTTAACCTCAGAAGAAGATTCCAAAATATTTGTCTTCCTGTATCCTTCATGACTCTAAAGCCAGAACCACCACGTGGCTGATGCTGCCAAATTCTGCTGCCTGCTTAGAATGGACTCTGGCCACCTCTTTGAACTGCATTTGCACAAGCTTTGATTTGTTGCTTTGTAGGAAGAGATAAGTCCTCAAGCCTTTTGTTTTCACAAATCACAGGATTAGCTGGGTGTGGTCTCCCCTTACTCCATTTCTCTACTTCAGCACAAACCATGGCTTTAACATTAAATTACCTAGTGTCCTGTTTCTACTCAGGTTTTTTTTTTATTTCTTTTTGGAAACCTGCATAAGGATGTAAACTCTGAACTACTGCTCCAGGGTTCATATATTTGACTGTTTAGTCCCCAGTTGGTATAATTGTTCAGGCAGGAATAGGAAAGTGTGGCCTTTTTGGAGGAGATGTGTCCTGGTGGGTGGGCTTTTGAGGTTGCAAAAGTTCATGCCATTCCGAGTTAGCTTTCTGCCTCGTGCTTGATCAGATGGAGGTCCTCAGCTACTGCTCGAGCACCATACCTACTGCCTATTGCCATGATCTCAGCCATGATGATCATGGACTCCAAATAACACTCTGCAGCTGGAAATCCTGCTAATCTCTACCATCTGTGAGTTGCCTTAGTCATGGTGTCTGCACAGCAATAGAAAAAGAAACTAAGGCATACTCTCAATTATCTAAGTGTGGTCTTCACCCCTCAATCAAGGAAACTTCTCTTTATAATAGATGAAGACCATTACAGAAAACTACAACCAGTCAAAATGCAGAGGTATGGAGCCCACTCCCAAATAAAACAACTACAGTATAACTCCTGGAAGTTGCTCATTTGTCACTAGGTCTTGGTGTAAAATATGCTTCTCAGTGTAGTAATATGAAGTAAATGGAGTATGTAGTGTGCTAATATGGTAGTCATTACTTTTAGCTGCTTCCGTGAAAAGAATGTTTTCTAATTAATGATAGAAATAATCTCTTGCTATGAATAGCAACAAAAAGTGGTTGCTGTGTATTTGGTGACAGTTTCTGACACTTATAGAGCAATAGCACAGTAACAGAATCCATGTTCCCATGGCCTCACAGTACTCCAAGTGTGGTCTTTGGAATAGAAACATCAATATCTCCTGGATAGTTTGAAATAAAAAGTTTTGGGTTCTTTACAGTAATCTACTACAACAAAATGGAGCTCGGAGCCCACAGTCTGGATTTTATCAAGACATCCAGATGTGTCTCAGTGCTGAAGTGTAAGAAGGCCCATTGTCTGCTGGAGGCTTAAGAATCTTAGTTCTTATGAATAAAATCTTAGTTCTGTATGAGAAAGACCATACAATGGTCTTTTTGGAAATAAGATAATCTTTTTTATTCTCTTTTTACAAAAATTCAAAAAACAAAATATCACATCAAAGTTGGACAAATCAAAGCAGCAGAAGAGTCCAATAGAAGACACAAGAATTAGAGACCCACGTGGTCATACATTCAGGAGTCCCATAAAAGTATTAAGCTGAGCTGGACAGTGGTGGCACATAACTTGAATCCCATCACTGGGGAGGCAGAGGCAGATGGATCTCTGATTTTGAGGCAGGCGAATGTCTGTGAGTTCAAGGCCAGCCTGGTCTATGGAATGGGTTCCAGGACAGCCAGGGCTGTTATAGAGAGAAACACTTTTCTCAAAAAACAAACAAAAATACTAAACTGAAAATTATCATATATACACAGAGAACATGGTGCTTGCTGCTTCAGTCTGTGAGTTCATATGAGCTTTACTCAGTTGATTTAGAGGCCTTTTTTCTCCTGGTGTCCCCCATTTCCTCTGGATCTTAACTATTTCAACCTCATCTTTTGTGGGATTCCTTGAGCTCTGAGAAAAGGGACTTGATGAAGAGGTCCTGTTGACCTGTGTTTCAAGATTGGCCTCTCTCTCTCTCTCTCTCTCTCTCTCTCTCTCTCTCTCTCTCTCTCTCTCTCTCTCTCTGATATGTTTCAAATTTAATAAAAAACAGTCTGAGATGTTTGTTTATGTTTTTGTATTTGTTTTTTCCGGACTGTGTAACAGTCCTGGTTATCCTGGAACTTGCTTTGAAGACCATCCTCTGATATTCCAGACTAGTTTTGAACTCACAGAGATTCTCTTGCCTCTGCTTCGTACTGGGACTAACAGTGTATGCCACCACTGCCTGCCTGGGAGCCTGGAACTCCTTCTGTAAACTAATATGACCTCAAACTCAGATTTGCTGGGATTAAGGGTGTAGGTCACCACTCCCAAATTTTCCCTGTGCTGGGTTTAAAGGTGTGAGTTACCACTGTCTGATCTTCCTAGACTGACTGTGGATAGATCCCTCTGATATCTCAGCCTGTTTTTATTAAATTTGAAACATATACCCCGTCTCTCTTTGGGCTGTGGGTCTCTATATTTATTCCATTTGCTAAAAAGGAAACTTCTCTGATGGTGGCCGAGCAAGGCATTGGTCTATAAATATAGCAGAATGTCATTAGGAGTCCTTTTATTGATACTCCTTTTTTTTTTTTTTTTACACTAGGTCTCTGGGTATATAGTCTCTGGTTCTGGGTCACTCAAGCAGTGTCAGGTATGGGCTTCATCTCATGGAGTGGGCCTTAAGTCAAATTAGACAACAGTTGTTACATCCACGAGGTTTGTGTCGCCTAGCCTATTTTATAGGCAGGACAGATTGTAGGTCAAAAAAGTAGCTGGGTTGGCATTTACCTTTCTCTTTTGGTAGCCTACAGAGTACCTTCCCGCACCGAAGACACCAGAACATAGGGGCAAAGGTGAAAGTTCTATGTAAGCCCCAGCTAGACTCTCCATATTCAGTAAGTTGTATGGGTATTGTTTTCAGCAGTGAGGCTATACTGTCCGTTTGTAGAGAGCAACCATCTTGGCAATTTAATCAAATGCTCTTAATTTATTTGTAACCCTTATATTTAGTTTTAGGAATTGTATTTGAAGTGGGTGTATGCATGTATATGTGTCTGTCTGTGTGTGAATACAGGTGCCCATAGAGAATGTCAGATACCCCTGAGCTGGAATTATAGACAGCTACTTGATGTGGATTCTGGAAGCCAAACTCAGGCCCTGTGCAAGAGCTGTATGTGCTCTTAAGTGCAGAAACATCTCTGTACTAGGTTAGAGTTCATACAGTTAGCCAAATAAGGAATCTGATTTTTTTTTTTTTTGGTTTCCTTTTTTAATGTACTGCTTTGTATCGTTGGTAAAAAACAATGTATGTTAATTATATCTTCTTATTGTAGTAATAACCCATATTGATTGTTTTATGCAGAAAAGCACATGCTTTTCTGGCATGCTGAAATGGGAACAGTAACACTGCATGGAATCAAAGGGATTAGTTTTTAAGTAATTTCTACAGCACCTCTTCCTCTGTTCATTAATAGGGGAATTGCTCCCATTCTGTCATTTGGGCATAGTACAACCAAGGACAGATAAGGCTTGCAAAAAGAGTTGTCATTAGGAAAAAATTACATAAATTTTGAAGTTACTTCTCTTGCTCTCAGTTTGTACTCTAGAGAAACAATGGTGTTTGCAGAGTGACTGCAGGAAATGTTTTACTATATCGAAAGAAAGCATTTAGACTAGCAATAGGCACACAGCAGAGCACCCAATTCCAATTGGAACCATTATTATTATAGAACTTTTGACTGACTTCTTCCTTCAGGTCTTTTCCTCATTTTCATTTTGGGAAAAGAAGCTTCTACAAGCAACCCTATTCCCATCAAAACATCATGCAGATGTCATCGGGAAACTGTAGATTAGAGATGTTAAAAAAAAAAAAAGATAAATGTGGGTCATGATGGCATACACACTAACAATAGTGAGTTTGCGATCAGACTGGGCCTCACAAAGAGACCCTTTCTCAAAACAGAATGGATGAACACAACATTTAAAAGAATCAATCATTCAGTTATCCAGTCAGTGAAATTAGCAAATATTTATTGAGCAATTGCTTTCTTTCCAGAACTAGATTATATCCTTGAGCAAATCTGACCTAGATTTGCCTTCTCACAATGAAGTCTGGTGGGAGAAGCAGGCATCGAATAGATCATCACACAAACATACAGTATACCCAATTAAAAAATGTGATTATTGCTGCTAAGGAAAATTGACTTGCTTAACTTGTAAGTGTAGAAGGACATTCTGCCAAGATTTGTATACTCTGGCTCACAAAGCAGTGTCTTTATCAGGTGGCAAATGCTGGTTGAAGAGATGCCATCAGGGAGTAAATCACAGAAATAGAAAACTATTTTCTGAAGGCATTCCTTGTAGTTCATATTTAGTGGCATTAATTTTTGTCTTGAGACAGGCACTTTTGAGACATTTCTGACTTAGAATGGCCATTTATAGTTGTAGTTCAAGAGGGCAAATGTGAGGGAAACCAATTAGGAAAGATTAAAATGTGTTTTACATCTGTTTATTGTGTGTATGCATACAGGTGAAAACAAAATTTACCACAATCTGTGCTACCTACCACAATAATCAATGTCTAGCTTATATTTTCTAATTATAAAAATAATTCATGATCATTACAGAAAATATTTTAAATATTTTTGAACAGTTTTCAGATAATTCTACAGGCCATTCTTTCTTAGCACTAAATATATTTCTGTAACAAAAATGTATGTATAGACAAATGTAAGTATACTATATATGTTGTTTTGTGCTTTATTTTTTTGACTCAATACTACATAATACTTTATGTAGCTATAGCTGTGTTGCAAAATCTAATTTACTTTCTTTTCCTCCCTCCCTCCCTTTTTTCTTTTTTTAATTTTTAAAAAATTTTTTTTTTTGGCAATTCAAAGGGATTGCACCTAGGACTTGGCTACTTAAAGTTAAGCAAGCCTATTCCCACTGAAGTATATTCTTATTTTTATTTTGAGATGAGAACTTGCTCTGTAGTTCAGACTGGACTCCAGTTTGTGATTTTCCTGCCACAGCCTCTCAAGTATCTGTGATTATGAGCATGCACCACTTTGCACAGCTAAAAGCATAAATTCTGATTATGTATATCAGCATATCTTTTATGCTGCAATAATATTATCACATAGAGGCTAATTTACAGTGAGTTTATGTCTCACTGTTCAGAAACCTGGTATGTATAAGATCAAGGATCTTGCAGATTAGTGTCTTGGGCTGTTCTTTACTTCTAAGATGGTACCTTGTTGCTGGCCTTGCAGAAGGCATGAGCATTATCTTCACATGGCAGAAGCAATGGAAATGGGGAAGTTGACAAAGTCTGTCCCTTAAGCCTTTTTATAAGAGTACTAATAGCTTTCTCAAGGGTTCTTCCTCTTAATACCATCATTTTGGGAATCAAGATTTCAATAGATGTGCTTTGGAGAGAGAACATATCAAATATGGCTAGCAGTGTATTTTTTATATGGGCAACCTGTAGTTTAGCTCTCTGTTATCTCATTGTTAACACTCAGTCTGCCCTATTCCATCTTAGTATGGAGTGATCTTCCTTTGCCTTTCTGTTTTTCTGTTGATAGACTTACTCTTGCAGTTAATTACCTGGTAAACTAATATGCTAAGGCATCCTGGTTTCTGTGAGATGGCATCGCTGATTGAGGAGTGTATAATTTGTTGTAATTAGCGGAGATAGCAGATAACAATGAATGTGGAAATGATGTTAAGGAAGTGGATTGAGCCATTAGGAATGAAAAGGGAAAGAAGGTGAGGCATTTGAATGATCATAAATAGAAAAAGTAGTCTTGTCTATATTTCTCCAGAGCTAAGTCTCAGGACCAACCAAGTATAATGGAGTTCAATACACATATAGGCTGTGAGTTCCTTATCCAAATGCTTGGGAACAAAAGTGTTTTAGATTTCAAGTTTTTATCCCCCACAGATTGGATGGTACCCAAGATATATTATTATATAAATATATAAATATTCCACAATAATATTTTATTAATAATAATATATCTCATGATTAAGTATGAAATTTATTTTTCTTTCAATTTATGGGACTAGCTTGAAGGTAATTTTATATAACATTTAGTGAGAATGAATTTTTTATGTTTATAGTTGAGGTATGGGAATGTGCATGCACGTATGCATACATGTGGAAGTGAGAGAACACATCGCAAGACTCAGTTTTGACTTTTCACCCTGTATGTGAATTCTGGGTATCAAACTCAGTCCAGTGGGTTTATCAGCTAGCACATCTCACCAGCCCTAGTGTAACTGTATTTTAACTATAATTCTATGAGTACAGGTGGGGAATACTTCCACCTTTGCTTTCTAAATACTCAAAATGCTTCAGCATTGAGAGCATTTTAGATTTCCAGGTTAGGGATTCCCAGTCTGTAAAAATGTATGAGCACTCACTCTGTACCAAGTACAAGCATTGTTGCCTTATCAGTGTTATAGTTGACAGCTTTCCCCCCTTATCCTCATCTTAACAAATAAAGAAACCAAGACACAGACAATTTATAGAAGTTATTACGAAGCTATTAGGTGATAGGAATTAGTTGTAACATTGATGAAATGATGGCAGCATTAACATGCAAACATCTATCTCTAATTCTTACTTTGTACAACTTTCCCTGTGTATTTGCACAGTACAGGTACTGTGCTCAGAAATGAAATTATGGTGTTAATTTAACTATGATGATCAAACTTCTGACATCAAGGAGTTAGCAGTCAAATGAGTAAGATTTCACATAAAAATGTAAATTTAATAAAATGCAACAAACCCTATGAGAAACATGTCACCATGCTCTAAGAGCCAAAAGAAAGCTTTTTAATATAAAGAGGTGTGGTTCAAGAATTAGGTGTGGTTCAAGAATTCCTTGCTCTAGGTTCAGTGTTAAAAACACCATGTTGTATTATCAATTCTGCCACAGCTACAAGAGAAACAGGCAAGTTTGATTTTTATTTGTATTTTTACCTTCTTTAAATCAAGGTGTCCAATAAAAGAACTGTTGGATTGGGACCATTAGATTCACACTGGACTCACTAAAGATCAATTGTTTGAGTTACTTTTATGACTTAGAACATATCTGTAGCATTACTTATTATTTTTTTTAAATGAACTGACTTATTTTAATAAAAACAAATTTCTACAAAAATAGCCTGGCTGAAAATGGAAAAGCCAGTTTTATTTTCTGTAAATAGAAGGTAACCATAAAAATAAATACACAATATGGGAAAATATTTATCTGTGTGCCACCCAAAACGGTCCTTCACAGAACTATTGGAATCCATGCCACATGTTGAAAACACGCTACAATGACATCTTCAGGCCTCTCCCACTCCAACATTCTATAGCTGGCTTGAGTAACTCCTGCAAGGAATTCTATCTTGCACATTTTATTCTCAGCATGTTTGTACGCATTTACTCCACTTGGCCACAGCATCCTGACCATTTCAGTTGTGTGTTTCTACCATGTAAATAGGTGTATCCCCATGGCATACTAATTAGACTCTCATCCCTGATCGAACCATTTATCTCATTTTAGGAAGTGAATTGCCACTGCTAATCTGCCCTCCATACTCATTTAAATTCATTGCTGTACTGACTTGCCCTGTCATTGTCACTCTCTGTCAGACTGTTTTAACTGTATCTGTGGTATTGACTTGAGGGATAAAAACCTACTACAATACAAGGCCATTTGGTGAATGAAGGAAATAAAGCATGAACTTTAGTACTTTTAGTAGCCATGTTGAGGAAGATTTTAAGAAAGTGCCATAGGCAGAATCCCATTCAGATTTTCCATTCTACTTTCTAAGTGACTTGATAAATTGTTCTGGCCCCCAGGGTAAGGATCCATTTCATACTTGTTTGAGGGGCATTGGGAACTGGACCATACCCTTCTATAGGGACATAACTACTTATTGTGCCTTTGGGAACCTAGCACTCCTGGATTAGTTTAGTGATAAAGAAATTTCTTTCCTATGTATACATTTTCTTAGGCAATCTCATATGTTTGTGTAATATACAAGCTAGAATTCAAGTCTTATACTGACTCTGGAATACATATTCTAGGGACAAGGATATTATACCTTTCCTTCAGGTGAGGTCGAGGCTCCCAGTTTTTCTGGTTTGACTTGGTTGCTGACTTTGAAGGCTCTTCCTTCCTCCAATTTATGGGTGTGGTAATGTCTGTTCTCTAAGTAGTGTGAAAATCCATGGGAGCCCAACTTGTCCTAACATACACCACCACCACTATCAGCAGCAGCACCACCACCACCACTATCACAATTAATCAGGCTTTTTATTCATAAAGTTAGTGGCCTAAGGCACAACTAAATTTATAGCAGTTTGTAGGCCTGTTAGAGCTTGCCTGGGATGGTATTATGCCAGGAGGATTTCAAATTCTGGCCATATGCTGCTCCTGGCCCACTAGAAGAAGGATGTTCCTAAGGTGAATTGAATTGTGCCTCTAGATATCTTAGAGCTTGGTTGCTATTTTCGTGAATTTGTGTATTTAGGTGTATAAGGATAAGGGAACACAAAGAATATGGGTCATTACTTCAACTTCTGTGGCCTAAAGGAGATTCAAAGTTCAGAGGTCCCATTGTTAAGAGTAATACTAGTTAACCTTTGTGAGCTTCCTTTGTGCCCAGCACTGATGCTTTGCAGGTGGTAATCTCATGAGGCTGAGGTAGGGTTTTTAGGGACTGATTACTGATAGAACTCTGGAGACTTTAAGGAAAAACAGTTTGATTCCTTCCATTCCGGGAAAGAAGCCCCAATAAATTTGCTAGTCACTGCAAAGCCTCCTCTCTGTCTTACTTCATCTTTTTGACAGTTCTGTGTAGTCAGTGCTAACAGTAGTTAGCTTCCGCTGTTTAGAGACATGAGAGCTTTTGCTCAACATTGCACAGCTTACAAGTCAAGTCTTTTTCCAGGTCTTCTCAGCTAAATAGAAGACCTGTCCTTATCCTCTGCTGCCAGTAACCTTCGTGATGTCCTCTGAGCCATGAGAGGAACTCAACACTGCTTTATCTCTACCAGGAAGGCAAAAGGTCTCCTTCTAGCTGAGCTTGCAGGGAGACTAAACCCTTGGGAAACTGCAGAGCACAAAAAATGTGGGTGAGGAGGGCAATTTTGTTCCCATGCACTGGTTTGGGAGCAAGAGTGTCATAAGAGAGCAGATTTTTCTGTTTATATACTATCCTCCTTGTCCCCCAGGCTGCTCTACCCTGCTGGACCCCTAAATACCTCCCTTGTCTTGTCTCCACCCTTCCTCATCATCTTCTGCCCTTTTTCTTTCTGCTGCACTTTCTCCTCAGCCCCAGCTGTTCAAGTATTTTTAATTGTTGTTGTTCTACTGGGAGCAGGGAGGGTGGAGACCTCTTCCTGAGGCTTTTCCTCCTCAACTCCATCTAGCCCTCATTTTGGGCTCCACCCGGTACTTTCTTGGCTGCCATTCTGGAGGTGGAAGAGAAGCAGAATGAAGTGGAAGAAGGACAGCAAAGAGCAGCATCGTGAGAGACCTGGCTGTCCACAGGCTTCTCTACGGCCTTTCATCAAGTTCAGTATGTAATTTAACTCTCACCTTCCACCTCGGATTCTTTAAGCATGTAGAGGAGAGTTAGGCTGCTTTTGCAAGCATTCAGCCCCCCTTATGCTTCTGGTGAAATGGAACAAGTTGAAGATATTGCAGGTTGCTATTTGCTTGCTTTCTTAAGCCACATGAGAAAAGGGGGAACCTATGGTGCTTCCTAGAAGAAAGAAACATTGCATACATTTCTTTATGTCCTCGACCTCATAACTTTCGCTCTGCCATAAATGGTATCAGCCATGTTGATTATTGGAATGACAAGTGGCAAAGAACAAGGGTGGGTGTGACTCAGTGGGAGAATCCTTTCCAAACATCCACAATGCACTGCGTTCAATACACAGTATGGAAAAAAAAAGAACTGAGACAAATAATATTAAGAAAACTCCATCTTTACCACTAACTGTGGTGCTGGGACACATAGTTCCCTGTTTTTTGAGTTCTCATTCAAACAAGACAGATATCATATGTAAAAACTTCAGAGGAAAAAATGTGAGCCCCAGACTGGTGAAGTTAAGATCTCTTCCACTGGAGTCCCTAGGGGAGAGAATAGGTGGTTTTATTTTATTTCTCCCTCTAATGTTCAACATGCTTTTCTTCATGGCATAGGTGCTAAGGATGTTTTATTGACTAAATTGATGGGAAAGAATCTCAAGTTTATTTACCCAAGGTCTAATAATTTACTTTGCTTTTTCTAAAATCTGAATTTGCCAATATGATAAATGTTTTCTATACAAATCCAGTTGAGGTAGACAAAAACAAGGGCACAAAATAAACTCGATAACCAGAAACACTTTTAGCAATAGGATAGATTGCTCTACCTTCTTCAAATGGACACAAGTTCTTGAGGAGCCCGCCTAGATTGAACAAAGAAATCACAATGACTAAAGGGTATCCATAGCATAAATAAAGAATTGTAGTGACTATTGATAACAGAATTTGTTACGGAAGTCTACCCATCTTCGTTTTTCACACTATAAAAAATGTATTATTCTTTGATATCAACAGTTTTACACCCTTAAATCTAAAACTGTCTGTCATTACTTAAGATCACCTTGGACTAATGAAAAATTATTTTTTAGTACTGCTTCCCAGGTTTTAGACATTAAGACCATACGAATTCATGGGATAAAAGTAACACTTTTTAAAAAAAGAATAAGTAGAATTGTACATTGTATGGCTTTTGCTTAGTAAGTCTTACCTTGTAAGTGGGAGAGGGGTGTAGACAGCAGAAATATACTATAGAGAAGTAGTAGAGCTGCAAGGACAGTATACATCCTGTTTAATCTTTGTCCCTTGGTTTCTACATATGAAAGTGGTAGTGATAATACCTACCTTATACCACTGTCAGTGATTTAGTGAAACTTAGAATAGAGCTCAGCACATGCATACTGCTCAATTACTATTATTGATAATAATAACCAGCATCTACATTACAGATATACTGACACCTCATGCCTGACCTTGAGGACATTATAGTGTAGTAATAAGGAGACGCAGTTATGATAACATATAGATACCTGGAGGAAATGGTCAGTTCTTCCTGAGGGAATTAAATAAGGAGAGGAGATGACCTTTAGTTGGTCCTTTTAAAAAGGTGGACAGAGTTTAAACGACCACTTCAGACAGAGAAGGTAAAGTGTCTCCTGGCCCTGAGATTGAAAAAAAAAAACCCTAGGATTATCAATAATTTCAAATCTGGGTAAGACCTAGTAGAACAACAGAACCCTCGCTGCTTGAGATATAAACAGGGTGCAGATCATCCCAGCAAGTGGAAGGATTCCGAGGTGTTGCCTTGAATGTTTAGGTGGTTGGTGAACTACCAGTGGAAGAACAGATTGTGTGGAGAAGGAAGGAAAATGAGATGTTTAAAACACATCTGAGCAGAAATAGCAGTTTAGCAAATGGACACACATGCAGTATGTCCCTCAGTTTCCTTATTTTTTTTCTTAAGAAGCTGGGTGTGACAGTGCATGCCTATCAACTCAGAACTAAAAAAGCTGCAGCAGGAGACTGGTGAGTTTGAGGACAGCCTAGGCTATAACATTAGCTTGAGCTCCATTGTAAGACTACCTGTCTCAAACAAGCAACAAAAATGAGCTGGAGATATACAACTGAGAGTACACTATAGACACTGAATTCAATCCGCAGTACTCCCTGATGGGGTATAAAAATATAGTGCTACCTACTTCCCAGGGTTGTTACCAGGAATAAAGGAAAATGGATGACTATCATGGTACCTGGCCCGGTGAACTGCTCATATGAGGTGCTGAATATATGGAACCTATTATTATTTCTCTTGCTTGGCTGCCCCTTCCCTTACTTTCCTTTGTTTCTTCTCTCTTTTTTCTCCCCTTTGAAAGAACTGTGGTAGGGAAGAGGCACTGGAAGGAGGCTGTGGTTGTGTGTTACTTCCTGGGTTCCATTAAATAAGCTAGAGAAGGACTTTAAGGCAAGGGCAAAGAAATGCTGGAAATGTGGCTTCTATTCTATGGATTCAGTTCTTCAGGGATGTTAGCCAATGCTTGGCTGAGAGGCGGTCTCAGGGGGTTGAGAACTCTATTCTTAGAGAGCTGGTAGCTGGGGAGACTCAGCAAGCCTTTCTGAACTCTCCCTGCCAGGGCCACAGGGTGTTGGTAATTCATTTTCAACTCATTTCCTCCACCTTTTCCTTTACTCTCACCTTCCCTTATCTATTGCTAGAAAATGCACCCAGCTCCAATGTCCTTTCCTCTTAAGTGTCTTCCCTAAAAAAGACATTGTGACCCCTCTGTCCTTGCTAGTGTCATACGTTGCCATGGAGAACTGGGAGGGTAAAAATCCGCTCCCAGTTACCATCTTTCTGGCACTTCCCATTCTGCATCCTTTTCTTCCTAGCTATCCCTTAGTCCTAGTCACCACACCCTTTCTCACACTCCCCTAGAGAGCTTACATCCTGATAGATAGGTGACCATGTAGTGTGTCCAGAAAGCCCTGTCAAGGACTACGGATACACTGAAACTGATTTCAGTTGTACCTGCTACTGCAGGAGGCCAACAGAGACGGCCGCCAGGGGCGAGGCCAGCTCCTAGCTCCTAGGTTTCGCCCCACCCCCTCCGGTCCCTCCGCCTTCTCTGCCCCACCCATCTCCACCTCCCCCCCCCCACTCCACTCCCCTCTAGCGGCCACTTGTCCCTTTTAAGGAACTCCGGCTTAGGTGGAGTCCTCATGGTAGTCACACCTCTCTTCTGGGCCTAGTCTACCAGAGAAAGAGCTAAGCACTCCACCTACTCAGGTTGCTGGGCAGGCTCTGACTCTACCCTACGGGCGTGGTGTACCAGTGGGGCAGCCAGGTACCACCGGGAAGTCTCTCTTGCGCGGTCCAGCGGGAGTGCCTCCCACTAATGTGGGAGCTCTTGCCCTGGGCCGGTGTTTTTCTATATGTTTCTACCAATCGCCGGCGTCTTTTCCTCCTTTCTTTTTAGGAAGGCACCGGGTACGCAGCGCTAACCGCTGCGTGGAGGGGATCCTCTGGCGCCGTCTCCTTGTAGGTCTTCACTGACTCCTTCTCCGTCTCAACTTTGCGTTCTAGTCGTGATCCGAGGTTTGGGTGCTTTGCCGGGCCCCCGCCCCGGCTCTCTTGGGGTGGCTGTGAGGAGTTTTGAGGTGGGAGGAGAATGGGCTTGGCCGGAACTGATCGGTTGAGGTAAAGGAGGGAATGCAGGAGCTTTAGTGCTGGCTACTTCACCCTGAGAAGCGGCTGTATTTTTAGCACAGGGAAGGCTGCAGTGGGAGGATTGTTTTTAGGAAGTCTGCTCCGCCGCCCGGATTCGGGGCTTGGATGCTTGAAAGCTTTGTTTCCCTTGTTCTGAGGGTGGCCCAGCTAGGTCTGAATCGACTCCCTCCCTTTTTCGTTTCCCCTATCCTTTTCCAGCCAGGAGAAAACAGGGAGGTGGGGGACCAAGGAAGAGGAGGTTAAAGCGCGTTGCCAGGCGCGCTGTCAGACATGGGCGGGTGCGAGAGGGGAACAGCTGTCTTGAGATCCGCTCAGGAGTATGAGTCTCCGGGAGGACTGCTTGAGCTCCGGACACTTCGGGAGTCCTCAGCTAGAGACATGGGTGGTAAGTGACTCGGGAAAGAACCCACTCTTACGTTCTCAGTCTAGGTTCTAACTATCCCCCCACTGCCGCCGCCGCCGCCGCCACTGCCGCCGCTGTCGCCAACCGCACACACCCACTTGGCTTTGGGTTTTAGCAGTGAAGTGGGATGGGGAGGCGTGTGAGCGGAAGGGGTAAGAACATTATGTAGAATCAAATTAAACTCAAGGGAAAATGACTTCCCTTAAGGATTGTGAAGAGGAGGGGGTACTTCAGGGGGCCTTGTGGAAGAATTGAAAGGGGACAAGAATGGATATGTTTGTCTAGTTCAGTCTGTCCTGTCTCCTTTCTCTCAATTATCCTTAAGTGGTTTGTTTTAACCCCAAACATCCAAAGTCTTAGCAAGAGAGAAGAGGATTCGGAAAACCAGTGATCCCACTTACGTCACCCCCTCCCTTCCCCCCAAGCAGTAGCAGGTATCTACAGATGCTTCTCAAAAGAGGGAGGAGGGGCAGTGAAGAGTTAAGTTGGGAACCTGGCCTCTTGGTACTGGCGGCAAGACCCCTTCCTTCAAGGAACCTCTGAGGAAGAGGTGGTTACAACATACCAGCTTTTTAAGGAGGGGCTGAGCTTGGTTGCAGGAGGAAGCCAAAGTGAAGCTCTGTCTAGGCTCCTTAAGATGTGGCCGAGACATTAGTTCAGTTCCTGTAGGTGGATGATCGACCGGGATCATTGTGATTACTGGAGCGAAGGGACCTGCTGAGCCACAAGGTGAAGCTTTTTGTACTTTTTTGACCCTAAGAATTTTGAAGAAACTAAATCACATCCTAACAGGTGGCCAGGGGAACAATGCCTTATTTTCTCTAATATTACTGTCATTGTCTGTGTGTGTGTGTGTGTGTGTGTGTAGGGGGGGATTATAAAGTACTTGTATGCCACTTAGTGAAATAGTGACAGAGAAAAGAGAATAATATTTAAATTTGGGTTTTAAGCTGAAGATAGTTGGTTTGGAATAATCTACCGTAATAGGTACATGAACCTTGCTTTTCTCCCATAGGTTGTGTATTAAAAATTCTTACTCAGAAGATATATACGACATATACTTCTACTACTTGCTGTTTTCCTCTCTTCCTGTTTGTTGGTGTTTTCTCTCTGGAGCACAGTTGGTCGAATTAGTACTTTGCTGTTCTTAAAACACATTTAACACGAAGGGAATGAAGACCTGTGTCCTTCGAATAGTTGTCTCAAAAACAGGCTAGAATATATGTCTTACTTGTTTGTGATTTAACATTGTTCCCACTGAATTTTTATCAGCTGCAAGAGAAAAGGCCACTAATCTGCCTATCTTTTGATTCTTTGGTCAGTTTAACCAAGGTGATGGAGCCAGCAGGACCTTTGGACAGCAAACCAGTGACTCAGAAAGGCTTCATCCCCCTCTTCTAAGTTTGGGGGTAACCCTGATGAGAGAGAAGTTAATCCTTGGAGGCTGCTGATGAGACAGCATGTCTTCAGGTTAGCTTAGAGGTCAGCTAGGCAAAAACACAGAACGGGTAGAAATACCACTTCAAAGCATAAGTGACAAAATGTGACTACCCAGTCTGTTCACAAGATCGAACTGCATAAAGGCTCCCTCTACTTTCACAGCGTTAGAATGCTGGAAACCCTCTTGCTTTCTGAGCTCTTGAGAAAGAAAATTGGTGGGAAAAATGATTACCCCAACTGTCCTTATTTTTCTGCTCTATGCATTTCTGGCTTTTAGTGGTCCTCCTGGGTTTTTTTTTTTTTATTGCCAAGGTACCAAGACCAGATGCTTTTATTATTAGTCTTTGCAGAATGTTCTGTTTCTCATGTGAGGAGGAGGAAATTGGCCACCCATGCTTTTGTATTCTGGCAAGGGTTTATTAATGTTTGATACATTTCGATGTTTTATTTATTTTCTTATTTATATTTTTATTACTTTAATTTATATGTTTTTATATGTGTCTGGATGAATACATTGCTTCTAGTGGGAAGAAACCGGAATTACCGGTGAATGTGAGCTTCCCAACGTGGGTGCTGGAAACCAAATCTGGGTCCTCTGGAAGAGCGGGAAGAACTTTTAGTTAGCATGTATCTGTCACTCTAGCCCAGGACGTTTCTTTGTTAAACTTAGCTTTGAGTCAGTTGTACTTTGTGAGGTCCCTTAAATTGTTGGATGAAGGAAAATAGTTTGAGAATTCATTTAATAAATTGACATACTGGATGTTAGGAACTGGGGGAAATGGTATTTTGTTGGCTTGTTTTATTAGTATTACTGGGCACTGAAGCCAGTATCTGGTATAACATTGGAATTTTTTGAAAGATAATAGGATCTTACTATGTAGCCAGGTTGGCCTGGCTCTCAATTCCCCTGCCTCAGCCTCCTGCAGCTGGAATTATAGGCATGAACCATTATAACCACTGAAAAGTTTTTAAAGTTCATTTTGCTTAAAAGTTCTGCTCCATTTTGGTGATTTGTATTGATAACTGAGCCCCAGTTCCTTTGAGACTGAGAGCTACTTGATGACACTCGATATCATTGTGTCTTCTTAGTATTTACATAATTACCTTTTCCTTCTAAACACTTAGTAATATTTTGTAGATTATAATCTAAGGTCGTCTTCTTTGTATTTTTTAGTTTTTTGAGACAGGATTTCCCTATGTAAGAGTCCTGGCTGTCCTGCTGTATAGACCAGGCTTTCCTCAGATCAGTCCACTTCTGCCTAATGGGAATGCAGAGTGCCACCTTGTGGAGAGAGAGTGCAAAGTAGTGCCTGTAGAACACCGAGTTCAGACTGCTAGTGCTGTGCTGTGCTGTGCAGAGAGCGGGAGTGTGGGAGTGTGGAGTTAGACGGAGTTAGAGTCAGAGTGGAGTTAGAGTCGGGAGTGCCGGAGTGCCGGGAGTGCCTGCCAGAGTGCCGCCGCCCGAGTGCTGGAGTGCTGGAGTGCTGGAGTGCCGGAGTGCCAGGATTAAAGGTGTTCACCTCCACTGTCGAGCCTAAGGTCTTATTCTAACCAGTATTTTAATGTTTTAATTCTTAGCCATATTTTTGTAGGTGAAGAGAAACCTGATTGGTATGATTGGCCTAAATGATCATCCAGTATGGTTACAATTTAAGTACTGAGTAGAATATGAATAGATGAGTGTTATCTTTTCATCCAAAGACAATGTGAGACCACGTTTGGTTTTCTTTCTGATTTACGGACTGGACTGTTGTTATTTATTTAGATTTTATAAGTAGAAGTCGGGTTTCTGTTCTTTTTATTAACCTCAACCTAACTTTATTATCTAGCCTCTTATTTCTAAAAAGGTCCTTTGTGGTTGCACATAATGTATTTAAGTAAAGGGTCTCACCAATTTTGCTCTTTTTAGTGCTTTGTTTTACTTTAATGTTAATGTTGCATGTCTGAACGGGAGACGTAAATTATTGAGGAGGAAGTTAGTTTAAAAATGTCCAGAACATGCTAGATGTTCTATATAATATGCTAAAGGATGTTATCTATATATTTAAGGTTTTTAAAGTGCAATGTGGATTTCAGTATTTTTTTTTTTTTAATTTCCAGTGCAGGGAATTGAATTTAAGGGTTTGGGGCTAAGTAGTAGTAATAGTAGTAGTAGTTGTTGTTGTTTTTGCCGCCAAACTGCATGCATCCCTAGTCTAGAGTTTGAAGGTTCACCAATGAATGTATCATTAACAACATGTTAAGATATTTAAAAACTCTTCAGTGGCAGTGGTGGTATACAGCTTTAATCCCTGCTTTTGAGAAGCAGGCAGATCTCATAGTGTGAAGCCAACGTGGTCTACAGAGTTAAGTTCCAGAGCAGCCTGAGCTGTTACACAGAGAAACCCTGCCTTGAAAACACACCCGCACACGTGCGCGCCCACACACACACACACACACACACACACACACACACACACACACACACACACACACACACACACACACACGATATTCCAAACCGCTAATTTTTGGCATTTTCTTGTAACCACCACCTTACCATTTCTAAAATTGAGCCTATTTTCACCTCTAGAGTTACCCAGTGCTCATTAAAGACTTTTCCTTTCCATTTCCTGTTTCTACATCTTGCATCTATAACCTCGACAAAGTTATTTAAACTATTCATTTGAATGTTCTCTGAATTGGAGATCACCATAGAGACTCCCTGATTGAAAGGCAGAGGACCATATTGCTTTCCGTGAAATGCTTATGGAAATTAATTTGTGAAAATTCTTTAACAATTTATGAAAGTATAAGCAGTAAGAAAATGTACAAACGTTGCTGTTCTTCTCATGTCTCAGAATACAACCTTTTTCTTCTTTCTTAGTTTTCTTACTCACTGACTTGGCAAACTATTTTGTTGCCTATCTTTTCTCTCATCCTAAAAGACGCCACAACCTTATTTAGACCAGAGGCTTAAATAATTATCAATTACAGCTCATACAAATGCTTTGTTTCCCCTAAAAGTTTTGAATTCTCATTTATTTTTTTCCTAAACAGATGTATTTTAAATAGGTCGCATTCCATACAGCTCAAGACCCAACATCAACCAAAGGCTACCCAATGAAAACTCCCTCTTATTCTTGTTCATTAGCCGCTTACTCTTCCTCACGGGAGGCAGTTGAAGTTATTAGTTGATCATGTTTCTTTGTGGAGATATTGAACTAAATCAAATAGAAACAGTATGTGTGATTACACACATGCACATTTTCAAGTTCTTTTCCTTTTATAATTTTTAAATACGGACTTATTTTTTCCTTTTTGGTTTGGGTTTTTTTTTTTTGCATTTTAAATCAAACGCTTTCCTTTTCTCTCTAGCTACATGTTCGCCTTTCTAGTCTCAATATTTTAACTTAATTTTGAGATTGTAATTTAGTTGGATTTCTTTCTTCCCTTTTATGCGCAAATAAATACATTCTACAAATTGTCCTACCACTTGATTTTCCTCCTTAGTGATGTACTTTGGAAATATTTCCTTATAGGTTTATAAAAACAACACTGTTCCGTTTTTTTCTCTATGGGTAAGCCGTGGTTTATTTAACCACTCTTCTCTTGCTAAACATTTAAGATATCTCCAAATGTCTGTAGTGGATCTGCTGAGAATGAGAAGCTCAGCAATGTATATATTTATAACAAAATGCGCTGAACTGGGTGCTTTAAAGAACAAACTCTGTTTTTCTAGTTTTCTAGGCTGGAGTTCAGAGATGTGGGTCTTCCCATAGGCAGGTATGTCTTGAGGGCTTTCCTAACTCCCAGGTGGCTGCATTCTTGGCTGTCTACTCAACTTCTTTCTTTGTTTAAGTGAAGAGACAGAACTCTCCTGCGTTTCTTCTTAAGGGATTAATCTTCTGTGATTAGAGCACTACCTGGATGACCTTTTACTTTTAATTATTTCCATAAAAACAGTATCTCTAAACCATAGTCACCTCAGGAGTGAGGGCTTTCACATGTGAATGGGGGGTGGGCATTAAGCTACTTTGCCTAATCGAATACCCTTAAAAATTGGCTGTTTGCCAACATTTTTAAGTTGGATTTCATTGAAACATCTAGATTTAATTTTCTCTTAAGTAATTAGATGATAAAATAATGTAAGATTATATGACAATTCAGAGTCTTTTCTACTGTGGCCTTTAACTCTTTTTCTCAACTGATACTTAGGTGCTGTGTACTAATTGTGATTACTGCACATTTTGTCTTATGA
Source organism: Phyllotis vaccarum (assembly GCA_033318265.1). Lineage (NCBI taxonomy): Eukaryota > Metazoa > Chordata > Mammalia > Rodentia > Cricetidae > Phyllotis > Phyllotis vaccarum. The sequence continues at coordinate 121,376,038 of JARWLC010000013.1, forward strand.
TTAATACCTCAATTAGTGGTACCTTTACTCCATTTGTCAATAGTAGAGCTTATTGTGAAGGTATGGAAGTACCTCCATTATTGTTTTTGACTTTTTCAAACTATTCCAAAGTGTAGGGTTATAGTATTTTGTTTTTCATTCAAGAATTTTTTCTTTGCAAATTTTATACATCTAATTAATGAAATATGAACATACCCATCTCTTGTTCCCCCTTTTGAACTTTCCTCCATATGCCCCTTCAAACTTCATTTCTTCCCACTCTTTTTTTTTTTTTTTTAAACAACCCACTAAGTCTACTTCGTGCTACTGATAATGTGCATGGATGTGGAGCCATCTACTGGACAGAGGCTGTACAACCTGCTAATGGCCACACCTCCAAACAAGGTTTTTCTGAAGCAGCAACAATGACATCTTAGTTCCTGGCGGAGCCTTATGGGCTTCTCCATTCAGGTTGGGCTTTTGTAGGTCTTGTGCATGTAACCACAGCTTCTGTGAGTTCATGGGTGTAATAGCCATTTTATCTCTCGAAGAAATCGCTCAAGTTTTTTTTTTTTTTTTTTTTTTTTTTTTTTTTTTTTTTTTTTTTTTTTTTTTTAGGTAGAAAAAGACCTTTTGTGTTGAACACCATACTTGGATTTAAATCCCAGCCCCAGCTCACTTATTTCCATCTTACACGGCTTTAAGCATTGCTTAATTGCTCTGATCCTGTATTTCCTCATGTGTATGTGGCATCAACAGTACTATCTGTTTTATTCATGTATGAGAGAAAATGAGGCTTAAAAATCATCATCTGAGAAGAGGACTAATGGATGAAAACACTAGAGGCCACACTGCTTGCATCTGCGTGGCCAAGGAGCGTGCAGATGATGCTGCAGAATGTGAGCCTCCAGGATTGTAAAGATAAATTGATTTTAAAAAAGTAAGATAGGTGTCACACAAAGTGGTTTGGATCTTTACAATATGACTATATTTTTTGTACCCTTTGTGATTTTCCTGACAGAAGTAACCCTTGGGGCTGGAGAGATGACTCAGTACTTAAGAGTGCTGTCTGTTCTTCCTGGGGACCTGGGTTCAATACCCAGCATCCACATGGCAGCTCACAACTGCCTGTAACTCCAATTCTAGGGGACCTGATACCCTCACATAGATATAAGTGCAGGCAAAACACAAATGTGCACATCAAGTAGAAAAGAAAAGGAAAAAGTAATCCTTAAAACTTATAGGGAGATTTTATAACTGCATCAAGCAAATTACATGTGTATGAGGGACAGGGTCAAATTCATGTATCTGTATTTTGTACACAGGCAAATAGAAATAGTGAAAGAAAGGATCAGTGATTCTTCCAAAGCCACAAAGCTCTTTTCTGGTGTGCTATTTCATCACTTTGTTCCTCCATTTATTCACAGTGCCTCACTACTCGAAACTTAGGCAGCTGCCATATGCTGTACTCAGTCTCATCTTCTCACACCAACATTTACCCCTGGTATATATTGTCAGCCTTCACTAATTTTACAGTGACGCTTCTCCTCTTGGATTCCTGGTCTCTCTACCTTCCCACATGGTACTCACTTTCTTTTCTGTCATTCTACACACTCTGGGAAGGGAGGCGCCAGGAGTTTCCATCCTAAGGTTGTTTCTCAGTATTCACGTGATGGCTGGACTAGATAGATAACTCCGAGGTCCTCTGTGTTTTGTATATGTCCACAACCTCTAAATAGGGAACTCATAAGGAGCTGCCTGCTGCCATGCTGCAATAGGGGATGTCTTTGAAGAGAGATTTTCTTATGTGAGTCTGTATGGGGGAAATGAGAGAAATTACAACCTCCTTTTGTTGGGTAGCTTGTTTTCCAATTGTGTAATAGGATTTGCTTCAGGAAGAAATTGGAGGAGACCTCTGCCATCTGTGCTTAAACATATTATAATCACACTATAGTTCTATCTCCAGGCTGTCTGTGTTCAGATTTCCTTTTGTCCATTTTCTACTTGGGTGAGATCTGGGAGAATAAGCTACTTCATCTGTCTCTGACAGTTTCCTCATTTCTAAGATGATGGCTGTGTGAGGCCTCAGCATTAAGTAAGTAAAATAAAGGAAGTAATACTACTTACGTTATGGTTGTGAGGATTAAATAAGCCAGTCATATATTTATTATTATTATTATTATTATTATTATTATTATTATTATTATTATTATTTTGGTTTTTGAGACAGGGTTTGTCTGTGAAACAGTCCTGGCTGTCCTGGAATTCACCCTGTAAAACAGGTCGGCCTTAAAAGTAGAGATCTGTCTGTCCCTGTCTCCTGAGTGCTGGAAGTAAAGGCCTGCACCACCACCATCCAGCATATATTTATATAAAGCAAAGAAGCAAAAGAGAAGGGAACACAGACTTAAAGAAACTCTTAGGACTCTTCTTCCTCATTAACTGAAGCCTGAGTGCTTTCCTAAACCTCTTTTCTAAAGCATTGCTTTTTTCTTTACTTTTCGTTTTTTCCTTCCTTTCTTCCTCCCTCCCTCTTTCCTTTTCTCCCTATCTGTTTTTTCCAAGACATGGGTTTTCTGTGTAGCCCTGGCTACCCTGGAACTCCCTCTGTCATCCCAGCTAGCCTCGAACATAGGGCTCCACCTGCCTCTGTCTCCTGTGTCCTAGAATTAAAGGTGTGTGCCACCACTGCCTGGTTCACTTGTACACTTATTTACTTAAGAAATCCTACAATAACCTGTGTGCTGGTGCTATTAATATTGTCACAAGGAGCTCAGAGTCCCTTGTCCAATTTGGTATTATCATAGGATTTGCTATTATCACAAAATTTTGAGCTGGTGATGTTTATAATCTAAGTACTTCCAAAACCAAGGCAGGGGGAGGAATTATTTTGAGTTCCAGTCTAGCCTGGGCTACAACATAGTGATACCCCATCTCAAAAGAAAGAAAGAAAGAGAATGAACTGGAAAGAGGGTGGTTTGCATATTTGGAGTCAAGATATAACAACACAAAAAGTAAACAATAAACTTAAAGTCAATTATTTCATCTATCAAATGTCAGGAAATGAGTAAATTATTTCTAGTTTAAGAGCAGTAATACACAAGAAAACCTCCTTGGGAAATTAAAGAAAGACTTCTGAGCCACTATCAGAATTTAGAGAATTTTGACAATTGAACCTGTTGTCTCCAATTTCATATGAAATTTCAGAGATTATGCTAGGCCCAATACTACCGGTTTAGACTCTAGATGAGTCAAACATATGGACACAAAGAAACTGCATTAGAAAGTATTGATCTGAGACTTGAAAACATTTTTTTTTAAATTTAAGAACTGGACTTGTCCATCTAAAATTGCAGGATTTCATATTATCGTTTGCATAACCCCAATGCTTCTGTAGAGCCTCCCAGTCAGAGCAGTAGAGGAAAATGTATATACTAAGGAATAAGAACAATTAGAGTCAGAACTAAGAAAACTTTGACTTCTAACAGAATTTAATCTCTTACCATATGTCCTTGGATGTATTCTAAGGACCAAGGACCTTGTCTGAAACTATGATAGATGTTTAACAAATTTCTGAAGGCTTATCATGATTCTGACAAGGAGCAAGGAGTCAGGTATTGTATTTTATGCTTGTAATCTCAGTTTTGGGGAGGAGGGTAAAGCAGGAGGATTTGCTTGTGTTTGAGGCCAGGCGGAGTTACACAATGAGTTCCAGGCCATCCTAGGCTACAGTGTAAAACCCTGCACTCTTGCAGAAAGAAAAGGGGAGTAAAGTCGAAAGGGCGAGGAGTACTTTTGATTAAGAACAAGAGTTGGGAAAATGTAGGAAACAAAATTGAAGAGTTACATATGAAACACACAAGTGATGCCGTTAACATGAAGTGAGAGATATTAGAAGGAATAGCCAAGTGGCTTCCATTTGCCCAGTTGGAAAGGCAGGTGTGGTGGAGTAACCTCAGCTTTGTCAGGTACAGTCCAGAAGAGGGCACTGGGACAGCTTGATTGGTTGCTGCCGGGAAAGACTAGAGAAGGGTTGCAGAATTCCTTTTTTTCCTTTACATTCAGAACATCCTTGACTAGTTATTATATCTAGCTAGGTCTAATTACAAGTCATCTATGTCTGACCTTCTTTGGTTCCTATGGATTAAGACAGGACAGGGTTGAGGAGGCACAATGTGATCCGAAATTGACTGGCAGTTTTGTAAGTAAGCTGTAGATTTTTCTTCATTTCCTTAGCTGCTGTTTTCCTCTCTGCTGAAATTGAACTGAAGGTAAAATAAAGCTGTTACAGAAGAAAACATAGGTGCTTTTTATGGGATGACTGATGGTTTAAGATATTTAAAACTGAAGCTATTAACACCATCTCTTCATAAGAGGGACATCTGTGTATAGAGGAAGTGATTTTAACCATGCTTGGCTTCCAAATTTAAGATGTATAGACAAAAATGGTCTGTTGGTTTGTGTCTGTACATATATATTACTCAGGCAAATATCCATATAGTAGATTAAAAGTCTTTAGTGAAAACAAGAACTGGACCAGGATCAAAATTGTTTTGAAATTGTAGAAGTATGCTGATAATTACTGAAATAAGACAGGTTGAGAGGCTGGAAGAAATGGATTCACTTACACAAAGGAAGGGAAATACTTAAAGGAATTAGAAAGCTAATGTCGGGGACCAGGACAAATGATGCTCTTTTCCATGAGTAGATTAACTTAGAATGTTCTAATAACCTTTCAGTATAAATTTAGTCTGAAAAACTATAGAGAACATATAGGTGAAGCCAAGTGCACACGTCGTACTCTCTGCATATAAAGGGTCCAATATTGTTCTAAAAGCTATTTTCACCTTGTATCTTTTCTAGATATGGATCATCTTATAAACGGCTTGGGAGTCCGATTTACTTCTCGAAAGCGTTCAATGCAGGTATTCAAACAGGTGAGCTTTGTGAGTTGAATATCTCTTAAGCATTGTAGAACTGAAGCTCCATTTTCAAATGATACGTATGGAAAATGAGAAAGGATAAAAGAAGGTAGATTTTTCCAGAGTTAATTGAATGTCTGGGTCTGAGTTTCAACTAAGGAGTCTATTGGGCCTCAAAGAAACAGCTCTGTATTATCCCTGTAGTCTTTGTTGAACTCTGATCATTTGTCTGCACTATCCCAAATTTCAGGTATGGTGAAAATTGTGAGTTTTGTTTTATTTAATTTCTTCAGTAACCATGTTAAATAGTATATTCGAGTCTTTTAAGGAAGCATCCTGTTGACTTTATTTCCCTGTTAAGTGTTTCCTTAGAAAACCCTGGCAAATACACCACTATTTTTGATGAATAAGTGTGTGTGTGTGTGTGTGTGTGCGCGTGCGTGCGCGCGTATGTGTATAAAAAGGATAGAGACACACACACAGATATATGGATATTCTATATGTATATATACATATATGTTTATATGTATATAATTTTTTAAAAGAAATTGGCTCCTGTGATTATAGAGGTATGGCAAATCCAAAACTTGATGGACTAGATCAGCAGACTACAGAGTTAGAAAGAGTCCAAGTGTCTAGACACTGCTGGCAGAAGTTTTGTGCCAAACATGGTGGTGCAAGTCTATAATCCCCATACTCAGGAGGTTCTAGCCCAAGGAGATCATGTTCCCCCAAGTAAGGTAATTCTTTCTTTCGCTATGAAAAATCAGTCTCAGTGCCGTAGTTTGCTTTTGTTGTTATTATAATAAATACCACGACCAAAAAAGAAAATCAAGAAGAGGGTTTATTTCTATAGTTCACAATCAAGGAAGTCGAGGCATGAATTTAAAGGCAGAAATCTGGAGGCAGGAACTGAAATCGAGAGCACTGAGAAACAGCACTTACTTGCCATCTCTTGCTTCACTTGTAACCCAGGCCTCACCTGCCCAGTGACGGCCCCTCTCAAATCAGTCATTAAGAAATGCCTCCACTAACTGCTCACAAGCCAATCTGATGGAGAAAATTTCTTAATTGAAAGTCCACCTTTCCAGTTTTATCTATGACACTTAGTCTTTGGTTGACTAAGGTCTTTAATAATTGATTAAAGCCTCTTCACTTTCTGAAAGTGGTTTGTGCCAAGCCCAGTGATCTACATATTTTTCTTGTTGATAATAAAAGAGGCTAGTTGTGGTATTCTGTATCTTAAATCTTCTGTTTAGGAGATATATGTAATCAGATCTTTGAGTTCAAGGCCAGCCTGGTCTACATATCAAGTTTCAGGCCAGCAGTGATTATTACATAGTGAGACTCTTGTCTTCAAACAAACAAACAAACAGAAACATCTAGAAAAATGTTTAACCAGTCATTGGACACTGGGATCCAACTCAGTTATTATGGAACATTAACTATCACTGGTCTCAATGTTCACATTTTACAGAAAAGAAAGCTAGTTTTGAATGATGTGAAGAAGTATTTGTTTTGAGATAGGGTCTTACTGTTACACAGACCTGACTGGGTTGGAACTTGCTGCATAACTCTGGGCATCCTCAGACTCATAGCAGTCCTCCAGCTAGGCTCTTGAGTTCTGAGATTACAAGCATGGTACAATGCCTGGATGTTCAGGGTTAAATTCTAAGACACTTTGTAAGTGAGTCCCAAATATAGTCAGAATTATCTTGGAAAAAATGGCTAGAAGTGTGTGTAAATTGAATATCCAAATTTGAGTATATGCTACTCACCTCATTTTGGTTTTATTAGCATGTCTGTAATGATGAGTTGGTGTTCTTTAGTGTTGTACCAGGTGAACTAGCTAAGTTACATTTAGGAGTCATGTATGCCATATATGGCTGCCAGAGAGAACTTTAGAAAGTAAGCTGCAGGAAGACACTGATGTCACCTGCAAATAATTACACACTTTCCTATAAAACTCCATTATATCTGCCACATCCCACAAATGAACAATTTTTCCACAATAATATCTAATGGAGATTATATATGCATTTCTGAGCATTTTTTAATGGCATATTTCTTTCAACTTCTTTTTGTCCACCAGGACTGGGGCTAAATGAGTCTTTCCAATACTTATCACATTTAGGTGTATAAATTTTCATTCTCTCTCTTCTACAAAAATTTCCCTGACAGTCTAATGTTCATAAATCTCTAGTGCACTCATTTTCCCAGAATGTTAATTGATTTCTATCAGTCATCCCCATAGTTTCATTCATTTCTTGTCCTGTATTGTCAGCTGTAAGATGGAAATACCTCACATCTTACTGTCAGTTTTGGTATTTTAATATTTCTTGTTTGCTTTTTCCCTCTTTCTTTAAGATTTATTTTTTAGTGCCATGTAAATGTGTGTCCTTATGTGGCCGTGTGCATATCAGTGCAGGTGCTCTGGAGGCCAGTGGCCTCAGATCCCCTTGGATCTGGAGTTACAGGTGGTTGTGAACTGCCCACTATGGTAATAACAAATCCATTCTCTTGGAATACTAGAAGCAGAAGTCTCAAAGCAAGTTGTGACCACTGCCCTGGTGTATCAAATTGTCATATCAGTTGTCATAAAGAATAAGTTCCTCGCCTTTTCACACACCTGATATATACAGGAATTCTTTGGCTTGTGTCTATATCACTCTGGTACCTACCTGTGTATTCATATAACCTTATATTTTGGCCCATATAGAGAACTGAATTCCATCCCCTAGGTAATCAAGAGTGGTTGTTTTAAGATCCATAATTCTATCTTCAATTATCCCTTTCCCAAATAGGTGATGTTCATTGATTCAGGACATTATAGAATATAGATAAATCTTTTTTGGGTGAGCACTTTCAGCTTGGTATAATATAGTTTTGTGTGTGTGTGTGTGTGTGTGAGTGATATAGCTGTTGAATGATTTTTGTAATATATCGTTACAAGCAATCATACATTAAATTAAAAATAAATATTGCCTCTTTTTGTCATTTTAAGGTAGATACTGATTTTTTATGCAATATAGGAAGCAAATACCTAGAATTCACATGTGCATATATACACCTGTAGGTGTGTTTGTACATTCTGTGGTTTTGTCTCTTGTTTTTTTTTTTGGGTGGGGAGGGGGGCTCTTGTTCTGTAGCCTAGGATGACCTGGAACAGAATGCCCTCCAGCCTTAGTCCCTTGAATTCTGGGATTTCAGGTGTGGATATTTTTTATCTTGCCCACCTCAAGGTGTTTTTGTTAGTATTCTAGTCTCTTAAAATTGTCGCATTCATTAGCTTGTATAAAGAGGAATTGCCCAGTAGCATTTTATTTTCTAATGCTGTTGAGGTGGTGAAAATCTAAGATTAAATTTAGCTTTTTAATAATATCCATCTCCATCCATTTTTCTTTAATACTGGAACACATCATGGCATTATTGGAGAAGGATTGGAATTTCAGAGGGTTAAACTGGCTTTTCTACCAAAATAATGAATGTGCATAATATATGTGTATGCACACACAAGTGCACCCAGGCATGAAAATGATTAGTCTAAACCCAGAGCGAAGCCAGAAGAGACCTGTGTACAAAAACAGCTTTTATCTTTCTCTTGGGGAGGAGCCTGGGTTTTATCTTGTTACCATGACAACACTCCTTCCTTGCCTTTTTACTTACTGTGCTGCCTGCAGTATTTTGTTCTTTCATTTTCTTTCTTGTCTTGCCTTCCTACTTTAAAGCTCCACATCAGAGCTATTTCAGATAAATGAGAAGTAACAGTTTAGTTTCCCTCAGTTGATTTTCCCTAGTCTCCTAAAGTCAAGGCCTTGTCTTCATCAGATGTTTAAGAGCTTAAATATGTATTTTTTTAAATGACCACTTTTTTCTGGATTTGTTTGTTGAATTGCCTTTCTCACTGATCCCAGGTAATTTGTCAATAATGAACTTAAGAAAAATGTCAACTCAAATATTGCTTTAAAAAAAAAAAACAAAACCTGATTAGGATCCTGGACTATGGGAAGTAAAACATCTTTCAAACCATCCCCAAGATGTTGGACTTTCCATGCCCAGCCTTCTTCACAGAATCAGACATCCTGCAAAGCTGGAGCTTCAAGCTTTAAAATAGCAAATGGGGGAAGTAGCCATTCTCTTTCTTTGAAGAGTGATTGATTATTAACTAGAGAACACTCAAAACCTGAAACTGTCCCACAATATTGAAGAAAGAAAATGGTGAGTTAGAGAAAAACCTCATGGCAGAGCTTTACATCAGTTTCCACATGAGCTTTCAAACCTGTAGTTACTATGTTCGTTGAAAAATAGAATATGGAGCCCATCCTTAGCTAGTCACCGTAGTCCTAGGGCTGTAAAATTATTCCTTAACATTATTCTTTTTTAGAATCTCCAGGTATAAAATACTGCTTAGAATGAGAAAAAGAAAATGGGTAGTGTATGTTTGTGGTTTGTTTTTCTTTTCTCTCTCTCTCGTTCTCGCTCTCTCTTTTCTTTTCTTCTCTTTTCTTTTTTTTTTTTTTTTTTTTTTTTTACCATAGTGAGGTTTATAGAAAATATAGGCTAAACCATATTGCACATCAGCATTCTTACTAAAACTATTTTGATCGCATTTAAAAGGTAGTCATTGGTACACATGAGCAGAAGCATTGCCTATACTAGTGGATAAATATGGAATAATTTTCTTTAAGTCACTATAGTAAGAGGAGCCTTGACAACTGCTTTCCAGTGCAGTTCTTTTTTTTAAAGGAGCTTTCTTGCAGAAGCATTGACATCCAGGAAATACTTGTTATAGGCCAGATTCATTTCAATATAGCAAGTACACGTGAAATCAGTATGTCCAGAGGGAAAATGTTATGATAATCTTTAAGGAAATTATTAAAACACTAGAATCTAAATAACCACCTTCTAATGTTTATTTTAAAGCTGTGTGATGATAGCAAGAGAGAGGAACGGTTTAAGCACCTTTGCAGACAGTGAAAAATTGAGAATCCACAAAGCAGGCTTGGTCTATAGAAGCACAAGCCAGGATGGATAGTTTGAATAGGGCCTGTACATTTTATCTTAATGAAGCAATAAGCATATTTTCATTTCTATACTTTCTTTGTTCAGTTTCCAGTTTGGATATTTTTTTTGTGAGTTGTGTTTTATTTTGTTTTTGGAAACATGCTTTCTCTGTGTAGCTTTGGAGCCTGTCCTAGAGCTCGATTTGTAGAACAGGCTGGCCTTGAACTCACAGAGATCAACCTGGGATCAAAGGTGTGTACCACCACCACCACCACCACCACCACCACCACCACCACCACCAGGCTCAATTTGAATATTCTTGAGTAATATTTTGAGTAAACTGAGTAGCTGTAGATTGAGTACCAGCTTAGCACAAGCCAGGCAGATAGTATTTATTGTGGACAGCACTCTTTGTCCTAGAAATGGCCTTGGCACAAGGAAATTTATAAAATAGTTTCCACTACATATTTAAGACTCAGTTTTGGCTTCCTTAGAATTCTAGGTCTAAAGCATGGACCCTAGAAAACTCATTTGAAAAAAAATTAACTAAATACTTCCTTGTTGTGTCTATTTGTATATCAGCACCAATAATTTCTTACAATAGAAAACATTATTTGCAGAGCTGAGGAGTGCCTCAAGAAGATCTGAGCTCAGTTGCCAACATCCATATTAGGCAGCTTCCTATGCTGTCTTCCATCATTTCATAAGCAGCTCATGCAATCTGTAACTCATGTGTGAAAGGCCCCAGTAAAATCCCATTAGCAGGAGCAGGTGTAGCATCAGACGGAGATTACAGCGATGAAATTCTCAAGAACTGCTTCACTGGGGCTAAAGAGATAGTTCGGTGGTTAAGAACACTTGGTGCCCATTTCAAGGTTTATATTGCTCTGGCTATTGTATACATGGTGCACAGCATCCTTGACATCTGATTTGATAGAATTTTTAGAAATATTTTAGTTAGGTTGGGACTTCTATGCTTATATTTCATATTCAGTGACCATTTATTAGTATTTTTGAATGCATTTTAACTGATGAATTAGTTAAACAAAGCTCAGGCGTATTAGTGTGTCATATTTAGGTATCTGCATATTTGGAATATTGTACAGCGTATGTTAATCATTTCATCAAACACTTTTATAATGGAAAATTTTTTAAATCTTTGTTAAATTTTTATTTATTTTTTATGTATGTGAGCCTGCTTGAGTACATGTGTGCATATAGTTCTTTTTAGAGACAGAAGACGATGTTGGGTTCCCCAATACTCAAATTACAGGTGGCTTGTGAGTTGCCATATATGGGTGCTGGGTACTAAAACTAGGTCATCTGCAAGAGTAGTAAGCATTCTTAGCTGCTGAGCTGTCTCTTCAGCCCAGTCAAACCATAGCTTAATTCCCATTGATCATTCTTTGCCCATCTTCCTTCCATTGTCCCTAAGTGCTGGTAGTCAATTTCTCTGCTCAACTTGTACAAATTGAATGCTTTTTTTTAAAAAAAAAAAAAAAAAAGATTGATTTATTATGTATGCAGTGTTCTGCCTGCATATATGTCTCCACTCCAGAAGAGGACACCAGATCCCATTATAGAAGGTTGTGAGCCACCATGTTGTTGCCGGGAATTGAACTCAGAATCTCAGAAAGGCAGCCAGAGCTCTTAACCTCTGAGCCATTTCTCCAGCCTCTTTTTATTTTATTTTATTTTATTTTATTTTATTTTATTTTATTTTATTTTATTTTATTTTATTTTATTTTATTTTGTCAGAATCATGTGATACTTGTCATTCTGTGCCTTCGTTATTTTTCTACCTTAAAATAAAGATTTCCAATTCCATTCATGTTGAACTTATAACAGGATTGTGTTCCTTTTGAAGATGGATACTATTAAATAGCAATATCATGTTTTTTTTTATCCATTTATCAATTACTAGACAGATATTATCCATGTCTTAGCTGTTGTGAATAGAGCTGCAGTGAACATGGGAGTGCAGATGTCTTTGTCTGTGTCTCTGTGTTTCTGTCTCTGTATAACTCTGTGTGTGTGTGTATGTGTGTGTGTGTGTGTGTGTGTGTATGTGTGTGGTGTGTGTGTGTGTGTGTGTGTGTGTGTGTGTGTGTGTGTGTAGACCAAATTTTACTGTATGTCCCAGGCTGGCACCTCAGACTCACGATCTCACCTCAGCTTCTCCTGCCTCAGCTTCCCAGCTGCTGGGATTATAGATGTGCGTTTATTTTTTTTTAAATATTCTACAATTTAGAACTTAAAAATTTTTAATGTTGCATGTAAATTCAACTAATTGCTCTGTAATCCTTACATATTATCTGCTAATATACTGTTTTATCTTTACCTCTTCTTCCTCCTTGAGAAAGCCTATTGCTATTCATTCTGAGACTCATCTAAAATGTCACCTTCTCCTTAAAGCCTTCCCTGTCTAGATGGAACAAATTACCTCCCCCCCCCCCCCCCCCCCGTGCCTCAGCAAACCTCTTTCTTGTGTTGGAAATGGAACCTATGGCTTTGATTTTGCTAAGCAAGTTAGGCGCCACTGTGCTACATCTACTTCCTTGTTTATTTCTCTTGAAGTTTCCTGTTCATATGTCACATTACTTATTTTGGTGTGACTTATAAGCTACTCATACTGTTCTAATATTATAGTTAGTATATACTTAGCTGTGTCATATTCATAACTGCTGTCACTGGCCTTAGCATAATGCTTTTTGTGGGAAGATTGTGTTAAGGGTTTCTGTTTTTTCTTTGTTTATTGAAGAGCTATTTTCTAAATGAATATCCTTTTCCTTGATTTTTCAAGTTAAAATGGAATTTCATTTTAGAACTATGATTGCGAGAATTTAAGGCTTTTCATCTATCACATTATGCAGCAGTGCAAATACTTAACACTGCCTCATTAACATTTTCTTTCCCTTTATTCTTTAGTGTATTATTACGGTCTCCTTTCTTTCATCGTGTTGTATCTTTTCTGTGCGAGTAGAGATTCCTTTGTTTCATCATTCATATGTCTCTCTGACCGCGGCTGTCTCACCTTCTAATTGTTTGTTTTAGGTCACTGGCCCTGTTCGCATCAGAGAGCCCCCTGTGACAGTAGGCAGAAGGAATATGACATCACCGCTCCTGGATGCCAGCTCAATGGAGAACCCAGTCCTGTTTAATGATATCAAGATTGAGCCTCCAGAGGAACTTCTGGCTAGCGATTTCAACATGCCCCAGGTGGAACCAGTTGATCTCTCCTTCCACAAACCGAAGGCTCCTCTCCAGCCTGCTAGCATGCTGCAAGCCCCAATACGCACCCCCAAACCACCGTCGACAGCCCTTGTGGTGTCTACTTCATCTGACACGGGCACCTCAGCAAGTATGCCTGCGGTTCTCCCCCCAGGCTCTATCCTGGCCTCCTCCCAGGGGAACGGGGGCCAGCCGATCTTACACGTTATCCACACTATTCCCTCAGTCACTCTGCCAAGTAAGATGGGCGGACTGAAGACAATCCCGCTCGTGGTTCAGTCCTTGCCTATGGTCTACACCAGTTTGCCTGCAGATGGGAGTCCTGCCGCTATTACTGTCCCACTCATCGGAGGAGACGGCAAAAATGCCGGATCAGGTGAGTGCACGGCTGGCAGCCTCCCAGAGTCACTTGCGTCCAGAGAACTTCCATTCTGAACCGTTCTCCGTGTCTCTTTTCACCTCTTCCAATTTGGAGGGACACTATCTCAAAGGGGGCTTGTTTTCATTGTCTTTTTATAAAAGATGGTTTCTAAAAATAATTCTATATAATGCCAAGACACATGGCTCGTGTTACAGTCTTAAGCGCTTGAGAGGCTGGGTCAGGATGATTAGGAATCCCAGGCTAGCCTTGGACTGCAAGTTCCAGGCTACACTGTGGTCTGGATTACATAAGGAGACCTTGTCACAAATGGCCCCATAATTGAGCTTCTTTAAATAGATCATGTTTATCAACCAGGGATGCATATTCTTGAGCAAAATATTATATGTCTTCCTAGTATCTTTAGATGCTATTGTTTGGTAGTATAACTAACTTAAAGCATTATATTTAAAATATTTCTATTTTAAGCAAAATGAAAAATTTGAGCACTAAGTTAAATTGCAAGCTAAAAAAATAGTTTATACCCATTAAGACACTGTTCGTCCCTGGGACTCAGTGCTGTAACTTCGCCAAGCCAAGCCTACCTCCAGGCTCTCACCACACCTTCTCTGTTCTCTATAAAAAAAAGTCTGCAGTATAACCACATTTCCTGGATAGTCCTTTGATCTCTATGACCTTCCTTTTAAGATTTATTGTTCTTAAGATTTGGTTTGATTTCAATAGTATGAGGCTATTTTCCCTAACTGAGTTAGGAATTCTCAAGAACACACTTATGCTGTGACTGTGCACCTCTCCATAGATACCCACCACAGGGCTCACTAGAAGTTTTTAAACTACAGATCATTTGTTGAACAAATGAGGTTGAAAATTTGCTCAGAAGAGTTTCATATGCTATCATCTATCTATTTATGTTTAATGGTATTGCTAGTTTAGTTTAGAGTCTCATAATACTAAACTAGTACTCTAATACTGAACTACACCTTCAGCCTCCTTTTTGATTAACAAAAACAAAACTTTTTTTGAGATACAGGTTCATAAATTTACTCAAACTGGCTTTAAACATATTACCCAAGCAATCTTCTTTGTCAGCCTACTGAGTGGCTGGGGTTACAGACTTGTGTCACCAGGCCTGTCTTATTTAACTTTTGAAGTGAGCTCAGAATTCAGAAGGTACAAATTAAGCCCCATTTTTCATTGTCCCCAACAACAGTTCCCTTTTCCAGAATTACATTGATTTTAGTTCATAATCAAAAATAATCAGAGAAAAATCTGTTGCTTCTGACATGGTTTGAAATATTTATCATCCATGTATATAATATTACAGTCAGCTTTGAGTATCACAATTATTGGGATAGTCATGGGAATTCTCTCAAGACTGTCAGGGAACTGTTCAAAGACTTCAGTGTTTCTAAAATACATGGAATCTATCTTTTCTGCAGACCCTTTCCCAGGAGCTGGAGGTAGAGGGATCACACTTAGCACTCATCCTAGAGAAATTCACATTCTGGTGATGCAAGAACAGTCCTTCCTACCCTCCCTTCAAAGGCACTTCTGTCCCTTCTTATGCAGTTACTATTTTCCATCTCTTTTTGTAAATGATTTTTTTAACCTCGTACTTGTTAATATGGCAAGCTGGGCATCCTGAAAATAATTAAGTAATTGTAGAAGTCCGTGCACCATGGTCTACAGTACCCCCTTTCTTTGTCTTTAGTCAAAGTTGACCCCACTTCCATGTCTCCACTGGAGTTTCCAAGTGATAGTGAGGAGAGTGCTTTCGAGGGTGGATCTTCAGCCTTACAGAGTCTGCATGGATACCAACAAGAGTAAGTACTTGTGTGTATATGTGTCTGGGGGGGGTGGTGTGCTCATGCTCATGTATAGAGTGAGAATTAACAAAACACAACAGTAAAAGTTTGAAAACAAAATACAAGCTAACTGCTTTCCCCAAGAACTACGCAAGTGTGTGTACATACATGTGTATGTTCATGTGTGTTATGATAGAATTACATTCTAATTGGATATTACAAATTATGTCCTTGAAAAAATCCTCCAATTTCCTATAAATTATACTTTTGTAGTATTTTTCTCTATAAGTTTAAAGTGTCCCAGTCTTCTAATCTTGAAACAAAATTGAAAGCAATTAGCTTGCATTGAGCAAACATGTTATATGAAAAACACATTTTGTTAAGCACAAGAATGGCACTTGTTGAAGTGATATGTTCACACTGTTTGACAATGTAGCTACTCAAGGAAAAATTACCACCTCCAGTGCTTTCTAAGGGGAGCTGCATTTGCTAAGCAGACTGGCCTAGTTGAAAGAATTGCTTACATTGTCCAACTATTTCTTCTCTTGGGAACTAGCATTAAATTTGCGTAAATGATAATGAAATAGCACCACTGTAATTGGTCTTATCTTTCTTTCTTTCTTTGCTTAGGCCGGCAACAATGGCCGAGATGCATGGAGAAGACTCTCTTGATTTAAAGAGAAGGCGGATTCACCAGTGTGACTTTGCAGGGTGCAGCAAAGTGTACACCAAAAGCTCTCATCTGAAAGCTCACCGCAGAATCCATACAGGTCGGCCCCTCACCTGTGCCCCCCCCTCGTATTCCAGCTCCAGCCCATACTTGCATACACAGATACTATGGAAGAAGAGGCAGTAGGGGAGAGAGAGAGAGAGACTAGAAAGAAGAGACCATCACTTATAGGGGTTTGGGTTTGGCCCTATTGTTGTTCTTATCCTAAAGCCAAAATCAGTCTAGCAAAACAGAAAGCCTGCACCCTTCCGAGTGAGTATGCTGCCGTGCCTAGTTTTGCAGGGCTAGGTATTAAGTAAAGCTAAGGCATTGTGCATGATATGCAAGTACTCTTCCGATTTAGCTCTGTCACCAGTCCCTTCTGTTTTGTTTTCTTTTCTCTTGCTGCTTTTTTTGGTTCGGTTTTTCTTTTGTTTTGTTTTTCTTTGCTTTTGCAGTGGGATCGCCTGTAGATATCTCTGACCTCGAACTTGTTTATGTAGCTGAGGTTGACCTGGAATTTCTGATACTTTTGCCTCATCTCCCAACTGCTGGCATTATAAGCATCAGATACCACACTCTTTGTCGTTTTTCCTTCTGTTTAAGAAGTCTCCGTACTGTTTGCTATGTACTAGTTTACTTTTCTACAAGCAGTATATCAGGAAACTTTTTCTCCATATTCTTCCCAGCATATTGTATTATATTTGTTTATGTATTATACTAGCCATTCTGCCCAGGCTCAGGGGGAATATAGGGTCTTTTGTGCATCTGTTATGGCTGAAAACCAAGCATCTTTTCATGGATTTCCTGGAGCATTTGTGTTTCTTCTTCTCAGTAGCGTGTGTCCGTATCATTTTCCTATTTAGCGAGTGAATCACTCATTTGCTGTTACCATTTTGAGTTCTTTGTATATTTTGGGTGTTAATCTTCTTTCCTGTATATAACTAGCAGAGATTTTCTTTCATCTCACTAGCTCTCAGTGTCTTGTGTTGACTGTCTCTTTATTCTCAAGATGCACTTGATTTTATTTCCTGAGCTACTATTAAAGTCATCAAAGTATTTTCACTATTTTCCTCTAAGAGTTTCAAAATTATGGTTCGGACATTAGTTTCTGTACCATTTTGAGTTGAGTTTTGTTTAGTGAGAAATAGGGATATTCAATGATTTGCATGTGGATACACAGTTTTCCCAAAATCAGTTATTGTCAACGATGATCTTTCCCCTATATATGTACATTAAATACTTCTCACCATTGTAACAAAAATATTTGAGCAGATCAACTTTAAAGAGGAAAATTTATTTGTTTCTGTTTTCAGAGGTTTTAGTCTATGGCCACCTGCCTCTGTTGCTTCAGGTGAAGCAGAACATTGTGGGGAAGAGCATGTCAGGGAACAGAGTGAGTGGCTTGCCACATGGTGGTGTGCAAGAGACATGGAGATAAACAAAGAAAGATCATGGACAGGTCTTCAGAGTACATGTACCTTCAGGCTCCCTCTGAAATACTTCCTCAGTGCAGGCTCTGCCTCATGTTTCCCGCTACTTATGAAAAATAGAAAGTTTGAAGAGCATGAGTGAATTAAGCATTGCTTATAACCCTCATAATTCAGTCATTTCTAGCATTACCAGCTAGGAACACGCCATCAATACATAACCAGCATAACCTTTTGGGGTTGTTTTGTACTGAAACACTGTTTTTTTTCCTTTTATCAAGAATCATATGACTACAGATGTGTGGGTTTATATCTGGGTTCTTTATGTTATTCCATTGGTCTGTGTGTCTCATTTTTAATACTAGTACTATGGTCCTTTTTTTGCTATTATTTCTCTGTAATATATTTTGTAATACCTTCAGCATTACTATCCTAAGCATTTTGTTTAAGATTGCTTTGGCTATTTAAGTCTTTTGTGCATCCATATAAATTTCAAGTAAGCCAGTGATGGTGCACACCTTTAATCCCAACACTCAGAGGCAGAGGCAGGCAGATCTGAGTTTGAGGCTACCTGGTCTACAGAGAGAGTTCCAGGACAGCTGAGGCTGTTACACAAAGAAACCCTGTCTTGAAAAACCAAAAGAAAAGAAAATTAAAAGACTGTAGTACACATACATTTTTGCATCATTTTATTATATATCTTGTAAGAAGTTAGAGTCATGTTAATGTTAAAGAACGGGCTTAGGAAACCATTTTATGACTAGAAAAGTAAAATTCAGGTTATCAGTCCTGGCAGCAAGTACCTTTACCACATCAAGAAAACCATCTCAGTCGTCTGTAGTAAGAGGTTTCTGGCCCAGACTTTTGGGCCTAGCCTCAAGATTTAGACCAGCAAACCCACAGAGACACACAGATACTTACATTAATTTTAGGCTGATTGGCCCAAGGCCCAGGCATATAGCTTGCTAACTCTTTACCCTTAAACTAGCCCATGATTCTTATCCTGTTCAACCATAGTGCTTGGTACCTTTTCTCAGAGCAGCATAGTTGTCCTCTGCTTCTTCTGTCTTGTCTGGCAACTCTGGAGTCTCTGTGGCATTTCTGCTCTGTTTTTCATGTTCCCAGAGTTTTCTTAGTCTGGTAGCCCTGCCCATACTTCCTGTCTGCCTTTGGCCAATCAGCGCTTTTTATTAAACTCAAAGGCGGGACATTATAATGTAACATCATAAATCTACTACAGTGGTCTCTCTGTCTCTGTCTCTCTCTCTCATCTTGCCTTACTTTATTGCTGTGGATAAAATTTCAAGCATTGTATTTAAAAAGAATATTGATTATAGGCATTGACATCTTTGTCTTTTTTTTTTTTTTTTTTTGCAAGAAATGCTTCCGTTTTCTCCCCAGCTGGTTATATATTTGCTGTAAATAGCCTCCAAATATATATCATGTTGAGATGTTATTCTCCTGTTTTTAATGTTTTCAAGGCTTATATTATGAATATATATTGAGCTGTATCAGAGTCTTGCTCTGCATTTATTGAGATTATCATGGGATATTTATCTTTGATCCTATTTATGTACTACTGTGTTACATTTATTGATTTCTGTATGTTAACCCATCCTAGAACACCAGAGTTTAATCAAGTTTACCATGGCTTATTATTTTTTATATGCTATTTAATTCAGTTTGACAATAATTTATTGAGGATGTTTGTGTCTATGTTCATCAAGACTGTTGGCCTGTACCTTGTTTACTTGCTTTTTTTCATGTGTACTCAAAAGGTTTTGGTGTCTAGATAACACTGATCTTAGCTTAACTAAGGCTTCTTTTTTATTTTATTGATTTTTTAAAAATTTTTTTCCTATACTCACCACTGTTCCCCCTCCCTCCTTTTCTCCCAGTCGTCCCCCAGCCTGGCTATTCCAGAAAAAAAGCTTCTTTAACCATAAGAAAGGCAAAGATCTTGAAATAGAAAGATAGACTTCTTCACTAACTACTATTTGAAATTTGAGCACAGTAGCCATGTGCTCAGATTGCCACATGGTGGCACTACTTTAACAAGTTGCTTATTATTCATCTGGGTGCAAAGAAAATAGGAATTCCTAGGAGAAATCCTTGAGCAATTACAATAGTCTATACATAGCAAAAATGTGGTAAAGGGTGGAGATGGGATACTGCTATATTGAATAACAGTAAAAATAGATCTCCTTTGGACTCCCTTCATTCTCTGAAACCCCATTTTCCTTTCTACATGTTAGTAATCATGTATAACCTTCCAATCTTTTCTTTCTGTTTGGTGAGAGAGATAGACAAGGTAGCCCTGCCTGTGTAGATCAGGCTGGCTTTGAACTTGGAGATCTCCTCTACTTTGTGAGTCTGGAATGGAAGTTCTGTACTACTACACCCAGGTTAACCTTAGTCTTAATGCATTTAGCTGTGTGTCATTCTTCTTAGAGGCTAATGCAGCAGTTTCTGAATATTGAAATAACCAGTAACTAACGTCTTTAATCAAGCAAATAGTTTCCTCATAACAAATACTCCAAAACCAGTAAACTAGACTAGACTCCATTTGTCATTGTCCAATAGCAGTACAATAATTACTGAACACTTGAAAGGGTTAGTAAGTGGCGAGAAGTAAGTTAAAAGAAAACTGATTGCCACTAGAATTTAAAACAGCAAAAAGTAAATGCCTGGGAAATTTTATAACAGGAAAAAGGGGTAGAAGGACAAAGACTATTAGAATGCTAATACGCTCTATTGTTTGGATTAGATCATAAAATACTCATCATAGTAGATGAGAAACAGAAGCATATTAAGGAAAAAGCAGATATTACTATGATTTGTTATCTAGATTTAACAATAGTTAATATTTGTTCATGTAGCATATTTCCTTTAACCAAAAATATTTAGGCTGGGATCTCAGCACTCGTGAGGCACAAGACAGGCAGATCTCTGAGTTTGAGGCCAGCCTGGGGTACAGAATGAATTTCAGGACAGCCAAGCTATAGTGAAAAACACTGTCTCAAAAAAAAGAGAAGTAAATGTATTTATTTTTATTTTATGTGTCTGGGTATTTTCCCTGTATGTATGTCTGTGCACCACATCTGTGCCTGGTACAACAGAGGCTAGAAGTCAACAGATCTCCTGTAATTGGAGTTACTGATAGTGGTGAGCTGCCATGTGAGTCCTGAGAATAGAGCCTGGATCCTTTGTAAGAGCATCCAGTGCTCAGTACCATTGAGCTAACTTTTGAAACATGTCACTTAGGAACCCAATCTAACCTCAAATTCTTGCACCTCTTACTTTAGTTTCTTTAGTACTAAAATTCCAGGTGTTCGCTACCACTCCTGCTGAATTTTTCTGTTATAATATGTATGATATCTATTTTAAAGTATTCAGGCAGTACAAAATGTTATTTTTTAAAAAGTCTCTTACCATTGTTCACCTTTATTTTATCATTGTTGTTACTTTTTCTGTAATTTCTATTTCAATGTGTTGATGTTTCCTTTATCCTGAATGTATAAATGGTTGTGTGACCTATGCATACAATGAGATTGCACTGTGGTAATTCTTCCTATACTACTTTTTAAAGAACATTTTTCTTTCTCTCCTGAGCATGCATATCCCATATGTAATCTAGTTATAACCTTAAGATTCTGAGCATGGAGTTATTTAAAATTCTTGGGCTTGACGGCTTTCTCCATATTCCTTTCCATGTACGAGTTTCTGGCCTTACACTGAAGCAAGCTTTAGCTCAGTGTTCTTTGCAGTGAATCACATGTTTTTACTGTAGATAGTTCTATTTCAGATTATTCATTAGGAAAGATCAGATAAAAAAAATTAGAGAACAGTGTAGTAGGGTAGAAAGTGGCAGCCACCTAGATTTGTGTTCCAATTTCCAATTTGCATGTCAAATTCCGCCTACAGGCTCCTGTGTTTGAAAACTTGGCCCCCAGCTGCTTGTGCTGTTTGGGGGAGGTTGTGAAATTTTTGGCAGTTGGGGCTTGGCTGTAGGAAGTGAATCTCTGGGAGGTAGGCTTACAGCCCGCCCCACTTTCTTTCCTCTTTCTGCTTCTTGATCTACAGAGACATGAGTACACACTAAAGCAAGCTCCTGTGGTAATGGCCACTGTATCTACTTTGCCTTAGCAGACTGTATGCCCTCATCTGTGATCCAGAATACGTCTTTTCTATCCTAACTTACTCTTGCCAGGCATTTGGTCACAGATAGGAGAAATGTAGCTGATACATTTGGGACTAGCAATCTTTCTTACTTTGGAGACAGTACCTCACTATATAGCCTTGCCATAGCCTGGATCTCACTATGTAGACGAGCCTCAAGCGTGTAATGTTCCTCCTGCCTCTCCCTCTTGAGGGCTAGGGTTGCATGCATATTTTCCTATGTCTGGCCTCCCCTGTCTACCTTTGAAAATGTTTTGAACAACCTTGTGAGATATTTTTGCCTCTGTTTAGATTTGAGAAAATAGACTTGGCCAGGGGAAAGTGGTTTTTACTATATGGTAGAAGGATTCAAAGACTCCTTGAGAGCTTGTGTTCTCTCCACTTAACCATCTCAGCCTAAGTTTAGACCTTCTGGAAACAGCAGTATGTAGTCTGGTAGATTTTGAAGTATCCTCACTATATATATAAAAAAAAGAAAGAAACAAAAACAGTAAGTATGTGAAGAAATGCATATGCTAATCAGCTAGAGTTTAACTGGTTCACAGTGTGTGCATATTTTGAATCACACAAGCAGTATGATGTTAATTATCAAATTAAAAGGTGAATGCAAGTACCCTTTCAAGGTGATTGTCTTCCTTGGCCCAACTAAAGTTTTGATATAAATGTAAATTATGTGTTCTATCTTTCAGTAGACAGTCATTTCCTCATTATCTTCATTGTGCCCTGTTCCCCTGCAGGAGAGAAGCCTTACAAGTGCACCTGGGATGGCTGCTCCTGGAAATTTGCTCGCTCGGATGAGCTCACTCGCCATTTCCGTAAGCACACAGGCATCAAGCCCTTCCGGTGCACAGACTGCAACCGCAGTTTTTCACGATCTGACCACTTGTCTCTACACCGCCGGCGCCATGACACCATGTGAATAGCCCAGGCCATAGCAGTCACGCTGCACTGGTCTCCTCAGTGCTGAGGTTGAGACTCAGTTTGCCTCTTTGACCACAACTTGCCCCTGTGATTGGGGTTTGAACAGCCTACTGAGCCAGGTTGAGGAGACTGGAGAAAAAGTTAGCTGGTCTCCCATGAGGCTCTTCGTATTCCATTTTCACTTCTCCACTGTCCAGACTTCAGTTTTCTCAACCTCTTCCTGGGTTGGATTCTAGTGCGGCGCCCATGGTTGCCCTCCCTGATCCCTCATGCTATGTTATTGACATTTTTCCTACAGTAACATAAAAAACAGTAATCAAACTCAAGGCTGTGAACAAACATTCGCTGCTTCCTCCACACACTTTCTCTTGTTTTTTTTTTTTAAATCTTTTATTCACATATTTAGATATATATACTGTAACTAGTACTTAAGTCACTTAGTAATGTCCTAAAATGAGGGTTTTTTTTTTCCAAAGTCATAGGTACAAGGGGCATAGCAGTGGAGGTGATTGGTCAGATTTACAGAGAAATACAGTCTCATTCTAACACTGAAAGTTTTGTAGATCCAGTTTTACTTGTTTTTGCCAGTTTGGTTTACAGACAGTACCACCCCTCCTTTTTGAAGTCCATCAAAGAAATGAAGGGATTTTCTCGACCTCCTTTTCCTCCTCATGCTCCTTTATAGTTAAAGGTTTTATGGCACAATTACATTCTTTTTACATTAAGTTTGGACAAATATTCAAAGCACAGAAAGACAGATCAGTAGGGAGAAGTATTCTAGGAAAATATGTTGGGCAGTGACAGTTAAAAGCAGACCTGGGAGGACCCTGTGAGCAATTACTTTAGGATAAGGTGTTAGAACTGCTGTTATTCCCAAACCTCATTCAAAGGGCAGCCTGTTGAAATTTTCAGTGGGCTACACTGTACTGTTTATTCTTTTGTTTACATAAAGCATCCATTCAGCGTATTACCTGAGAGAAATTGCACACTGAACACCTTATACAGAGGTGAGGGGTTGCACTAAAGGCATTTTGTTTACTTCATGCCATTTTTGGGCACCCATTCTTCTGTTTTTTAATGGGATGGAAAAGTTTGTTATTTTCTTCTGACACTGACTTATAAAAAGCATTTTAGTTTTACAAGTGCTATCAGTACCCAGGCCACTTATTTTAAATGTAACAGCAGGATGCATAATATACATTTGGTTGCCCAATCAGACTGTTCCTAATATTCTCTAGGGCATAAAACCCTCTGTTCCTGGCCCTGGACCTCAGATCTACCTCCATGTGGCATGTATCCTCTCCTGCATCAGTAGGATTGGACGCAGCCTCTTGCCTAAAGGTTCTCTTCGTACTAAAACTTTTTTCTTGGCAGGTATTCAGAAAGTTCTAGCTTGGACACTTTAGGTTACTACCTCCTGGGGCTGTCCTTTCTAGCTAAATCCTAGAACTCTACCATCTCGAAGGGGTCCTGTCTACTTCTACCCATCCCTCACATCTTACAGTTGAGGCAAATACGGGTTCAATTCTTTCTCCAGATATTTCCTTGAGGCCTTATAGACCTGTATACTCCTTCTCCCAGGGATCAAACTAGTAAACCAAATTAAAGAAAAAATAGGTGATTGGTTGCAATATTTGTCCAATTTTATATGTTATGCTTCAGAAAACTTTAAATCACTCAACATTCATTTATAGTTAATGACAAAGGAAGTAGAATGTGCTTATGGTCATTGCCAGTTAACATCAAGCACACAGTGTTTCTATTGTCATATTTTGTTATTTCCAGGGATTTAAAAAAATTCCCTTGTTTCAAGTTTCAATGTCTTTTCCAACCATAAATTCACTGTAAGTTTAGGCCTACTTGTGCTTTTCAAGATGATGTGTAGATTGTCCTACTGTCATTATCTTCATATAGGATTTTTCCTGACTTGGGGTATACAAGTTCCCAGCTGTATACTAATTACTAAAGCACTAGTAAATATCTAGGGCAAGTCTACTAATGGGGACCACATTTTATGACAGATTGATAAATGTAAATTGCTACCATGCATGGGCTTACACTTATAATTGAGTAAGTAGATGGTACAGTATTATAGAACAGAGTTCAAAGGGTTACCCACTTTTTTTTCACTTTGGACCCTAAGATTTGCTTTCCAGAGTTCAGAATCGGCATGTGCCCCTTAGACTTCAGGATACTGAGACATATTGTGACAATATTTATGTTAAGACATATTTTAAAATGAGCACTATCAAATTATAGTACTCATAAGAGGATCAAATTAGGATCCTAGATATCGATATTCCTAGCATCTCTGAGCCTTTATTCAAATACATTTCTTCAGAGTGATACTAAGACTTTGCAATGCTTGCTTCATTTGTCTTTAGGCAAGAAACAATTCGAAACCTATTCTTGTTGCCCTTTTTCCAAAAATGATCAAATCTTTTCAAGTACAAGCATTCTTTTAAAATGTGTCAGGATTAAGAAAATTTCACAGAGTAAATAGATTCAAACACAGTACAGTGTAGAGTTACCGCACCAAAAGCACATGCAAGTTTGCAAGATCATGGAGTAGATAGGAAATGTAATGCACCTCTTGGTTAACATCTGAGGTAACTCACTTGTGTTTGGGCTTACAACAGCAAAACACTGTTAGTATCACATTTGCCTGGGATATGGAAATCTCCTAGGGAATTTATTACAGTTGAATTGCTCCTTCTATTGACATTTGTCAGCTGAACATAACAATTGATAATTGCCATTGTAAAATATAGGAAATGTAGATTGATTTGATGGATTAGTGCAGTTCCTCATGTGCAGAACACAAATGTTTGTAAAAAGCATTTCTTTTCAGATGAACTGTCCATGTTGGAACTCTTTTAGGTTTTCAGAAAAAAAAATGTGAAGGGAGAACAGAGTTCCTGTTTCTCCCACATCTTACATTAGTGTGGTACACTTGTTACAGTTAGGGAAACAATATTGATACACTAATGTCAGGGCTTTATTATGGCTACCTTAGGTTTTTTTTTTTTTCTGCTGTCCTTTTTCTGTCTTAATATCTTTTTCAAAATGCTGCATTGTATTAATAGTCACAACTCCTTTGGTTGTGACAGCTTCTCAGACTTCCTTACACTCAAGGACCTTGGGAGTATGTTCTCCAGTTGGGATTTATTTGCTATTTTTCTTATGAAAAGACTAGGTTAATGGATTTGGGCCTGAACAGCCAGCCCCACAAGTGAGTTGCTATTTTCCTAACATCATATTTCTGTGACTTACCATTCTTTGTGTATCTTTAGTCACATGGCTGGGATAGTATATATGAGATTTCTCCCATGTAGCCCTTTCCCTATCCTTCATCATACTGCAATCTTTGGAAGGAAGTTACTACATGCAGTCCACACATATGGAAATAGCAAGCTGTGTACCATGTCCTTGAGAGCAAGCGTCCACATCAATTCTTTGGAATTCTTCTGCATGGGAGCCTTGCCTCCTCCCCCATTTATTTGTTTACATAATAGTTTATTTATACCAACATGGACTCGTTGATATTTATTTTATAGTTTATTTTATCATCCAATGCTACTTTTATTTTGTTGCCCAAATTGTAGCTTTAACTGCTAGGAGATCTTTTGACTTGACCCCCACGTTTTCTTTAGCTATGCCATCATTGTTTTCAGCATGTGCTTAATTCTTAGTGTTGCAAGATGTTCCAGGTTCATCTTGCTTTTGTTTTGTGCAGGTGCACTCATAATCAGGCATTTCTTCAATGAGTTCTAATTCCTTTTCCTCAAGAATGGTATCAGAAACCAAGATCTGTGCACTATGTATGTTTGCTCATTTGAGGTGATTATTTCTTCAAGGCCTTCTCAGCCAATAGAACAAAAAGTATATGCATATATATTAAGTTATATATATGCACGTCTATAAACATTTTCATGTGTATTCATCTTTATTATCTGTATTTGAGTTAATATCATTGTCTTCACTCCTTAGTTATCTGTGTGGCTCTCCATGCTAACAGTGACACCCATGGTTCCACCTTCTGCCATTTATTAATTGTTGAAATTGAGTTTATATACACATTAACAGTGTCTTGAGTGTTATCCCATATACCCTGAGAAAACTCAATCAACTAGAACCCGGTGCTTATGTACATGATAGTAACATTTTTAGAACTTCAACAGCTCTTTGAAACTGAGTAGTCTACAAAATTTTTGAATTAGAGATATCTGTATTCTCAATTCTATCCTAGCCCCTAAATGCTTTCTAATACATGCAGCAAACCATTGATGATTGACCTAACCTTGAATAAGTCAAGGAAACTTGTTGATCTCCCACTGCATATTAATTCCTATGTAAGGGATAAATGGGAAAGCAGCCGCATGGGCCTAGTTTAAAGAAATACTTAACATTGTCTTTTTCTCTACTAAATATGGATCTCTGACAACTGGGTGGTTACCTGATTTGCCACTCTCTTCTGTATTTTCCCCAGTTTTTAGGCAAGTCACATCACCTCTCTGTGCCTCTATTAACCCATCTAAAAATGGGATCCACATATCTACCTCACAGGAGTGTTGTGAGGCTTCTTATTAATAGATGTTTAAAAATGATGCAAGAAAGTATGATAATCGTTGCTATGATGTTAGAGTACCCTATATTTATCCTATGGAAGGGAGATTAGCCCTCATCAGTAAACAGCTAAATTTAAGTCAATAAGAAAAATCAGTGAAGCGTGGCCACTGGAAGCAATATTGTTTGTTCTGTTACCCTCACTTTTCCTACATCCTCTAACTATAGGATCATCAACTGTTTCCAGACTCGAAACAAATTAGGACCTAAAATAATAGAGGCAAAATGCATAGTTTTGAAATTATATTTTTCTCCCTTTCTTACTCTGGTTGGACTGCATTACATATAACTTTGTCAGAAGCACAAAGACAATTTCTCAAAGCTATTCAGTCCTTGGTCAATTCTGTTTCATCAGTTAAATTTCCTCTTTCTGCGTGTACTGTACATTGAACAGTAAAGGTAGGAGGGGAGTGGGGTGGGATGGTTGGGTTGGGAGTGGACTGGAAGAGAAAGGAAATGATTGTGGGTGTTTTTCAAATCACTTTGTATTTCTTCTTTCTGGTGGTGGGTTGGGGGCAAGGGAAGAGTTACTATTTTGTTAACAAATTCTCCTTCCCTTCCAGTAGATGTTTCCTGGGGTCAGTACAAATAGCTGTGTTGGATGTTACTTTTATAACTATGTTGTATACAGTGCTGTTTTTGTTGTATTCCTGAATAAAAAAGGGAAGACAGTCCCTAGTGATGTTCATCCCTGTTTTGGACAGGAGGTCACAGCAGGAAAGCAGTACCAGAAACTGACTTTTTGTTGTGGGGAAAGGAGCCTGCAGTGAAGGGATTTATTGGAGTTTTGTCATTATTAAAGAAATTATAAAACAATGTATGATACATTCGTCTCTATAACTCTTCTATTTGTGCCTCCTTGTTTTAGTGCTCTATAGCACCTATTTTCACTCTATTTTATACTTGTTCCTGTTCAGAGGTGTGATGTTGAGCACTCTCTTATATCAAGTCTGTGTGTACCTGAAGATTCTCGAGAATTCATTGCCTCAGTAAGCATGGCCACTCAGAGGTTACTCTGTTGTAGCTCAGTGGGCATTCCCCCTGTAGCTTCCAGGCAGGGTATGTGCTTGAGTACTAAGCAATCTTGTTCTGTCTGATTACTGTACTTTTTTAATAATAAAAATATTTTAAACCAGAAACCATGGGTTCGGTGTCGAATTTATCTTCTCATTGTGTTTCTTCGGCATGGAGCAAGAAGCTTACTTTCTTTTTGGAACTCTGACTTTAAAAGTTGTGGCAGAAGGTACTATATGGTATGGTGTAGCAAAAAAGGAAGCCAGGCTGTCTCGAACAATGGTTTTCTGTTTAAGTACATGAAACTCTCTGGTCTCCCAATCCTTACTGATATATTCAGACAAATCCACGAATAGGACTTGATGACGGTTGTATGCTGCTTTTGTATTCCCCATATAGGATCCCACAAGGCTTTGGCGGTACAGACTCAGTTGCCTAGGTTTTCCTGCACTGGCCCATTCTCTGCCGTTTTAGTTTGCTTTGTAGGGAGTTGGAGAATAAATAGGCAAAGAAGGGGATTGGGAGGGACAGCTTTAAAGTCAGACAGTATCTCAATAATTGGTAGTCCTGGGACTCATGGGAAGAAGTCTGATGTGAAACTTTTGTATTCCACAGAAGCATTTGAAGAAAAGTAAAAGGGGGGGAATTCTGTGAGAGAGTTGGAGGCCAGAAGCTGGAAGAACATATTAAAAGTGACTGTTTCCAAGATGGTTGGGATGAGATTTCCACTCCAGGTCCTAAAATGAACGAAGAACAGAGTTCACAGATTTCCCCACAGTATTTTTCTTTCTTTTGTGAGAAGAAATAATATTTTTAAGGTACCAGTAAACAGAGCTTTACAAACCGGGCAGTGGTGGTGCACATCTTTAATACCAGTACCCCAGAAGCAGAGTCAGGTAGATCTCTGTGAGTTCCAGGACAGCCAGGGTTGTTACACAGAGAAACCCTGACTTGAAAATAATAACAAAAACTAAACAACCTCCCCCCAAAACAAAGAAAGTTGGGCAATCCTTAAAGAAGCAGGACTTGTGAGCTTTGAACTCCCTCCCCTCTCATCATAAGCACCAGAGTGAATGACAACTATTTTGTGCCTGGTGACTTAGCACAGGTAACAAATGATTATCAGTTTCCTTCTATACAAGTCCATTCTGTGTGTGCAGTCTTTTTCTGTCATCTAGTAGTCATGTAGCCCATTTCTTACCTCCAACAGCTCCCTCCAATGTAAGCACATAATTTTCCCATCTTCAGAACACTGATTCAGACTTATTGAACCTGAGCTCCGAAAATAGAAACCTCTAAGGCCTCAGATGAAGATTTTCACTTTCCCAGTTCCCGTGTTTAGATCGATTGTCATTACATTGTCAGGAGTGGATTAGAGATGACTCATCTGTACCACCCCGGACAGCAGCACTTACAGGAACCCTCTTGTACCCCACCATCTTCCTAGTGTACATTTTCAGATGTAAGAAGACCTTTCCATTTCTCAACCCCTTTTTTTTAAAAAAAAAAAAAAAGAAAGAAAAAGATTTCAAGTTTTTGTAAGTGCACTTTGTTGCTGGCTGCCTAGTAAGAAATGGCCAACTTAAGTTTCTAGGAGAAATATTTTCTATCTAGATAAGTAATCAGAACTTTGGAAAAGAGTAAATAAAGTTTATATCTGTAGTTGAATAGATTCAACCCATATTCACTCCTCAGATTGACAGTAAGATGGTAAAATGGATGGATGGATAGATAAAAAGAGAGAACGTGGTACTAATATGGGTATCTATTATAGTCAGTTGACACTGGACATCTCGGGGCTATGAGTCACTACCAGTTGGCTGACACTGAATGTCCATGGACCCTCACAAAGTAAACACTTACATAATCAGGCTGAGTTTCATTTTTTTGTGATTCTGTATAAATATGCCCTGAGGTCAGACGTATAAGCTTTGCCTTTGCCAACTTTTCTGTGTTTCTCTACAGGCTTGTGCACCTAGTTTCATGTGGCACGTGTGCCAGTCTCTGTGTGTGTCCAAATGTGTACAGCCTGTGTGTGCCTGGTTCCTACAGGTGTCTGACTACATAATGGATATATTTTACCACTCTATGACTCCTCAAATTCTCCGTAACCTCCAGACCTCTCATGACCCTCTTTCTTTCCTGGCCTTGAAACATGGGCCTCACAGCATTAAGGTTAGAAGTCATTGATTACCAGCTTGCCTACCTATATATTTTTTCTTTTTCATTCAGACAACCTATCCCAATATATTTTTATATTATTTTTCTAAAATAACTGCTTACATTTTTTTCAAAGTTAGACACAGATTTCACCTAGAACTAATTTTTACATATGATAGATAAACTTTTTGTTTTAACACAGGTTGTTGAAACATCTATCATTTTCCCACTGAAAATGTCATGGAGCTCCATTTCTGTTCTTATGATACATGTGATAGTATTCATGATAGCTATATAATAAAGATTGGTGCCTGGTGGGAAAATTCTCATATGTTTTTATTCTTTAAGTCATTGGCTTGGAGATTTATATTTTCAGTTTTCTAGTATCAAGTTGAGCTTTTCTTTGTAGGATGAACTTACCATGACTGCGGTTTATAATAAACACTTTATACATCCTGTAGTTTTCCACTTCAGCCTTCATTGATTTTTCTCTTTTTTGTCTTCTATTCTTTACTTTTTAAAGATTCTTTGCAGTGTGGTGAGCACAGTTAGCAGTAGTGTATTATGCATTCCAAAACTTCTAAGAATAAATTGCAAATACTCTCACCATAAAAATAATTTGATGTGATACATACTTAATAAAAACTTCATTTAATTATTCTAAGTTGCATTTGTAAATCATAATATGACTTTGTACCTTATGCATATGGTCTTACTCTATAGTATAGTCTAGTCCCAAATTTCCAATCCTTCTGCCTCAGCATCTGTACTACTGGGATTGCATGGCTTTATCACCATGCCTGCCCCCACCTTCTTACTCTCTCCCTTCTCCTGCCTTTCTCCCTCTTTCTTCTCTCTGTGTGTAAAATCATTACCTCACTGTGTAACCCTGGCTGACCTCCAATACTAATATCATGTGTATTGTAGTTACAGTCATGTACAACCACACCCTGCTATTTTTTAAATTGAGAATGTTCATACATCCATGTGGAGTATATTATGGTAATCCAATACATGGACACAGTGTGTACATATGCAAGTCAGGTCAAGGTTTAGGGAGACTGTTCTACACACACACACACACACACACACACACACACACACACAGAGAGAGAGACAGAGAGAGAGAGAGAGAGAGAGAGAGAGAGAGAGTCATACAACACATGCATACTCCTAACCGATACCCACTCGAAATTAACTTATCAGATCAAGACAATAAGAATTTTTATCTCAAACAATACTTTCTTATGTTGTGGATTCTGAGCACCTTTTCTAGACATTCTGAGGCACATTATATATTTTATTCCGTAGTTACCCTACTGTGTTAGAGAAGTACTTCCTTCACTCTATGCTGCACTGAACTTCTTTCCACACACTCCACCTTCCTAGTCTCAACTAATCAGTATTCCAGTCTAGTCTTCTATTGGTTTGTTAGATTTCAAAAATGATTAAGAACAAATAGTGGTTTTTCTCGTATCCGGCTACTTTTCACTTACCATCAGGATTCCAGGTGTCACCTATGCTACAGAAAACAACAAAATTTCAGTCTTTATAATCTGGGTTTGCTGAAGGATATGTGGGAAAATTCTATATTTTGAATATTGAAAATAGGGCTGCATTAAAAATGGGAATGTATGAGCCTTTGGTAAACTTCCTTTACTTTCTGCCCTGCTGTGGAATTGTCAGATTTTATGGCATTTCTACTTGCAGCTTTATGAAGAATCTCTATACTTTTTGTTTGATTTTTTTTGTTTTTCTCTTTGTTTTGTTTTTCTTGGGGGAGGGTCTGCATAACAGCACTGGTTGTCCTGGAACACAGTCTGAAGACCAGGCTGGCCTCAAACTCAGAGATCCACCTGCCTCTGCCTCCTGAGTGCTGGGATTAAAGGCGTGTGCCACCAGCATCTGGCTCATGCTGTTTTCCATAAGGCCAAGATTTCAATCAGTTTCTGAAAGGTCCCCTTTCTCTGCATGCTTACCAGAATTTGTTATTTTTGATATTTTAACCATAGTCATTTTAACTGAAGTGATATGACATCTCATTACGTTTTCATTTTTGTTTCTGATTCCCTGATGTTTAGTGAGACATTTTTAAAATATACTTTTTGTCCATCTGCATATCTTCTTGTGAGTGTTGTTCATGTTTACCTTTTGAGTTCCTTAGTAGATTCTAGATATCAATGCCTGGCCTAGTGAATAATCATAAGTATTTCTTCTATATGTTTTATCTTTAAAAAACTAGGCAATTCTTTATTCTCATTTGAGTCATTTAAAAATGAAAATTTTATTAAGAACACCTCTTCTGGCACAATGTTTCCTCTTTACCTCTACTTCATGAGATTTTGATGTTTTTATATAGAAAACTTACATACTATATATATATATATATATATATATATATATATATATTGTATTATCACTTCATGTTCTCCTGCCCTCTCCCCTCCCCCAAAAGTAAAACAATTAAAAACCAGAGGTTAAAATAAGACAAGAGTGAGAGACTTTGGAGCACTCAGCTCTACATGGGATAACCCTTAGCAAACCCCTCCCCTCAAGGCTCAGGGATCCGTGTGGATGAGGACAGAATTATTAGAGCAGAAGATGGTTGGTGACTCCAAGGAAACAGTGTCTTCCAGACACCACAAGGCTGATAGACATATGAAGGCACAGAGACTGACAACATGCATAAGTTCTGCAAAAGTTCAAAGCCGACAAAAATCCGAGCATGGAGAAAGGGGAGTGGACACCAAGTCCTATTCTGAACCAAAAAACTTTTTGTAATTGATACCTTCTGAGAGAGGGAAAATCTGTTTTCTCCAATGATGTATCACAGGCAGGCCCTGTGCCAGGCCAACACAAAAGGGATTCCATGTTTTGCTATTGTGTGCTTGTTTTGTAGGTTATGTCTTATTTTTAGTGGCTACTTACTTTTCTGTGAAGAAGCAGTTTTATTTTTATATTTCTATTTTTCTGTTTTATATTGCCTTGGGGTCCTATCTAAGAAATTGCCATTCAGCACCAATATCTTCAAGTACATACCATGTGTTTTCTTGCTTGAGGTGGACATTCCTATATAGCTTGCTATCCTGGAACTGCTACACACCTTATACTGACTTTAAGCACAAACTCCACCTCTCTTATCTTCCAATAACTGATGGTAGGATAACTGGTGTGCACCACATCACATAGCTCTATAGTCTTATATATATATATATATATATATATATATATATATATATATATATATATATATATATATATATGCATACTTTTAGGATTTCATATGAGAGAAAATAGGTACTATGTGCTGTCCTGAGTTTAGCTTCTTTCGTTTAACATGATTTCCACCTCCATCTATTTTGTGAGCTACCATTCCATTATTCCTTATAGACAAATAAAATTCCATTGCATAAATTTGTCAGTGAAGATCCTGGTTGGTTGCATTTCTCAGATATTTTAAATAGTGTAGCAATAAATATAAATATGCAATTATTTCTGTGGTTTGTTGACTTGGAGTCCTTCGGAAGTACACTAAATAGCTTTGTAGCTGGAATATAAGGTGATTATAGGTTTAAATTTTTAAAATTAATTGGTTTTATTGTTTGTATTTGTTAATCGCCAGTTGTGCACATACACCATCTGGGCAGGTAGTTCTGGGTTGTATAAGAAAGCAAGTTGAGCGAGCCACGAAGAGCAAGCGTGCGGTGTTTCTCCATAGTCTCTGCATGAGTTCCCGCCCCCAAGTTCCTGCCCTGGCTTCCCTTAGTGATAAACTGTGACTTGTAATCTGAAAGAAATTGACCCATAAGCTGAAATAAACCCCTTTCTCCCATAAATTGGTTTTGGTCAGTTTTTATTATCACAACATCAGAAGGCGAAGTAGGTAGAGAAAGTTTCCAGCTCAGTTCTGGCTTGCTTTCTTCATATCTTCCAACCAAGGTATGTGTTATCTTCTGTAGTTTGACCTTATCATCTAATTCTGGTGAGCAGCCAATAGGACTGACAGGACCTTGCGTTGTTTGGGGGACATTGGGCACCTTCCTGACCCACTCCTATGGAGTATTTTAGGCTAGCACCTTTTAATCTGTCCTCAATATTATTAAGACAACAGTTTTAATATTGTTTCTTTACCCTCCCTTAATCAGAGTTAACCTCCCCCGAGGAATTCTCATCTCCTCATTCCTCCTGCATGCTTTTCTGTTTAAACCTTTCCACTCACAGTATTATCCCTCTTTATTTTCTTTAACCTGCATTCTATGATCCCCTCTTATTTGTGGCAACGCCCTACCATGCCCCTCTTTTGGGTTTTTCAAAACAGGGTTTCTCTGTGTAGCCCTAGCTGCCCTGGAACTCACGCTGGAGACCAGGCTGGCCTCGAACTCACAGAGATCTGTCTGCCTCTGCCTCCCTAGTGCTGGGATTAAAGATGTGTGCCACCACCACTCAGCCATGTTCCTTTTGTTTCGTATATTTTACACATACTTCTTGTTTAAAAAAAGTATATATACTTGAAACTAGGCCACATATGAGAGAAAAAACAGTACTTCCCTTTCTGGGTCCAGGTTTCAATTCCATCTACTTCCCAGAAAATTTCATTTTCTTTACAGCTGAAAAATTCTTTGTGTATATGTACCATATTTTCATTAGCTATTCATCAGTTGATGAGAATATAAGCAGGTTTCATTTCCTAGCTATTATGAACAGAGCAGCAATGAGCATGGTTAGTCACTATTCCTAACATAGGTATAGAGTCTTGTGAGTATATGTTTAGGAGTTGTATAGTTAGGTCATATGACAGTTTTATCTTTAGCTTCTTAGATTTAATTTTATTTACTTATGTGCCTACATGTTTCACCGGCATATTGCCTGTTCGTCACGTGCATGCCTGGTGCCCAGCCAGAAAAGGGCATCAGATCCCCCAGAATTGCAGTTGTAGACAGTTATGAGCCACTCTGTAGGTGTTAGGAATCAAATTTAAGTTCTCTGGAAAAGTAACCAATGCATTTAACCCCTGAGTCATCTCTTCAGCTCTGATTTTTATTTTTTAAGGAAGCTCCAGACTGATTTGCAGTGTGGCTGTATTAGTTTACATTCCTACCAACAGTGTAAAAAAAGGTTTCTCTTTTTACCACATCCAGGACAGCATTTATTGTTACTCTTATTTTTGGTGTTCTTTTTCAACAAGATTTTTATTGATTTTGAAAATATCAGACAGGCCAGTAATGTATTTTGATCACATCTACCTCCACACTCCTCCTTAACATCTCCCAAGATTCAATCTCTGCTTCTCTACCTCTTCCAGCCTCTTTTTTTTTTTTTTTTAAATAATCTCCTGTGGTCCAAATTGTGCTGTTCATAAACTCATGGTCCATGTGGAGCCATCCACTGGAACATGAATAATCTTGCCAGGAGCCATATCTTAAAAAAAAAAACAAAAAGAGCAAAAACAACTGACTCTCCTCCCAGAAGCTATCAATGAAATAACTTGAGAAGTACTGGTATTGGTTGTTGTTGTTGTTTTTTTTTTTTTTTTTTTTTTTTTTTTTTTTTTTTTTTGAACTTACAGAATTCTGCAGTGAACCTGTCTAGCCCTGAATAATTATTGGTTGAAATCTTTTTCTTATTTTCCAATCTCTTCCTGGATATATATCTGTTGACATTATTTCATTTTTTTTTAATTGTGTAAGGTCATATGTATTTAGAAACAGATGAAGAGTTTTAGGTTTTACAATAGAGGTGTTCAAGAAGTGCCCTTAGGATTTTGCATCGGCTGGAGTATCTTTCGTTTCATCATGATTTTATTAATTTAGACTTTCTCTTCCTTTTTGTTAATTTGGTTGGGAATTTATCAGTCTTGTTTATATCTTGTTACACTGACATTTTTTCATTTCTATTTCATTAATTTCTACTCTGATCTTATTTCCCTGTCTAGTGGTTTGGAGGTATGGCTTGCTATTACTTTTCTGAGATACATAATTAAGTTCTTTATTTGAGAGAACTTACATCTTTAAAAATGTAAGCTTTTAGGAGTACAGGCTTAGTTCTGAGTGCAGAAGGACTGCGATATATGGCTTCATTTGTTGTTATATCTTTAACTGGTTTTGGTATCAGAGTAATACTTGCCTTGTTTGTTGATTTTGGGGTGTTCCCCTGTCTTCCATTTTATTTACAGTTTGAGGAGCGTTGATGTTATCTCTTTTTTAAGACTTGGTAGAATTTGGCAGTGAATCCATCTGATATATATATAATTTTTTGTGATTATAATTACCAAAGTCCTCCCTTCCCTTTTCTCTCCCCCATGTTGACCCCTCCCTCCATTTTCAAATTCATAGCCTCTTTTTCCTTTAGTTGTTACAAATATATGTGTTAGTTTTGCTCGTGAGAGGTAGACACACTATCAGATGCCACGCAAGAGTTCATTAGGCCAGTTGCCGAGAGAGGAAGGGGGGAGGGGGAGAGAGCACTTTCACATGGAGTCTCCCTTTAAGAGACCGGGTTGACACGGATTTACATAGCCACGCCTAGGGGCATGTCCTCCATACTCTGTGTTCTGCTAGCGCCACCTTAGGGGCTACGTGCAAGGAATTCTTATTTCACCCTATGCCATGTTTAGTTTACCACGTGGCTGCTATGTGCTGGGAATCCTTACAATATGTATGTGTGTATACTGGGAGATGTTTTATTCGTGATTCAAAAATCATTGATTTCTTTCAATGAATTATATAATCTTTATTTAAAGTTGGCCGTTAATAATTATTCAGGAAATTACTCATTTCATACACTTTTTTAGAATACTAGTTTTCAAAATATGAATGTCTAAGTATCATAGTATTTATTATAGCCTCTCCTTTATCATCTCATATGTGTGTGGGTGGGGGAGAGACAGACAGACAGACAGACAGACAGACAGACAGACAGACAGGGTTTTTCTCTGTAACAGCCCAGGCTGTTCTGGAACTCTCTCTGTAAACCAGGCTGGCCTCAGTCTCAGAGATCCAACTGCCTCTGCCTTGAGTGCTGGTAATAAAGGTGTGCACTGCCACACGTAGCTCTCACCTGAAATTTTATTGCTTTTTAAAATTTTTGTTAGTTGAATAAGAGTTTGTCCGTCTTCCTTATTTTTTTCAAACAACGAACTCTTTAATTGATCTTTTAGACTCCATTTAACAAGTTTCTGCCCTGGTATTTGTTAGTTTTCAGGGCCTGGCTTCTTTTCACTTTTCTAAGACTTTAAGGTACATCATTATTTTATCTGAGATCATTCTAATTTTTCGGTATAATCACTCAGACCTATAATCTGCTATTGCTACAAAGACAGTAAGGTAGTATATTGTCATTTTCACTTAATTCTAAGCATTTTTAATTTTTTTTCCTGCTTTCTTCAATGACTCACTAGTCATTCGGGGGTGTATTGGTCATTCATTATCTAGTTGTCTAGTTGGTTTTTTGTTTTATTTCTAGTTTTATTACACTGTGATCTAGAAAGACACATGAAATCAGTTTATTTCTTTTCTATCTAGTAAAACTTCCTAAATGGTATATATTAAAAGAACATAAATAGAATCAATAAAATTTATATACCTATGTGAAAAACCTTGGATTCAAAGGTTGGGGTGTCGAATGTTTATATAAAGGTAAAATGTGAGAAAAGCAAAAGCAAAGAAGAACTTATTCTAACTTCTGAACAGTTAGAGACAATAATAATATCGAAATGGTAGCACATTTAAAGAGTCATGTTGTCAGCTGTGGAGCCTGTATAGGACCAAACTAGGCCATTCACATGTGGGAGACATTTGTGTGGCTTGATCTGTTTAAGGGGCCTTGGGCAGTGGGATCAGGATCTATCCCTAGTGCATGAGCTTGTTTTTTTGGGAGCCCATTCCCTATGGACACCTTGCACAGCCTTGATGCAGCGGGGCTTGGTCCTATTTCAACTGAATGTACTAGATAGGCTTTGCTGACTCCCCACCAGGAGGGGATGAGGGGTAGAGGCTGGAGGGAAGTAGGAGGAGATATGGGAAGGGGAACTGTAGTCCCAATGTAAAATTAATATAAAAATTCTTAAATAAAAACTGGATAAGAAAAAGTGGCCATGTTGGAAGAGACATTCACAGAGGAACAAAAGCACAAAATTACTTATTTGTCCTCCGTCTTCCCCTTTAGTGTCCCTCATGGTATTTCAATATTTGCTTTAGTCAAAATTGAGGATTCTATCTCTATGGTTTTTTGAGTTAAGCAAATCCTTATGAAATAATTTGGTAAGCTCTCTATGTGTTTTTCAAACATGTATCAGAATGATTCACAAATTGATCTTGTGTAACCAAAGGTAAATATATTTTCAAGAGTACTTTGACAGGATATCAAGAATGTGATCCCTTAAACTAGAATCCCTGAAAAGAAAACTAATTTCAGAAGAAGAAAGGCACAACAGAAGTAATTAAAAAAAAAAAAAAAACATTGTGAAATGAAGTTTTCTCCAGAAGCCACATCTGTGCGGAAGATCCTGAGCACGGATTACCTTACTAGACCTTCAGGATTGGTGGAGAGATGGAATTTTACGGATCAGGAGCCAAGCCATCTTGGGCTACCTTCAGTCCACATAATGGCCATTTATTCTGAGCCCCTCCATCTGGTTCAACTTTGTGCCTGTTAGGTAAAACTTCTGGAATGCTTTGCTAAACTTATCAGACCTAGTTTCCAGCAACCCTAAAGCTAAGGAGGTTATAAAATTTCATCTGAAACCGGCAGCACAGACCTTTCTGCTCTGTCAAAACCCACACGCCTGATGTTTCACCTAATGAGTTAGTAAATGCATTGATTTATGTTTTTCTTTTGTTCTGTGGCAACAGAGATTCATGTAACTTCTACAGTGGATGTCATTTAGCATTTTCTAAATCTCTTCCTGGACCATTGTCATAGTGGGTGTTGGATCCATTCAGAAACTTTTTTGAGGCTTGAGAATTAAGACAGCAGAGGGGCTGGAATGAATAGAATATGTTTAAAGTGGCAGGAACATAAGAGTCAAAGGATAGAAAAGGGCATTCCAAGCAAATAGAAGCAAAAATGGGTGGGGCCACTGTTCTATTATCATATACCAAAAACATAGGTTTCAAATCAAATTAGTCAGAAAATGGATCTGGAAAAATGGCACAGAAGTAAAGAATGCTTTCTGCTCTTCAGAGGACTGGTGTTCAGTTCCTAGGACCTATGTCAGCTAGCTCAGCATACAATTACCAGTAACTCTAGCTTCAGCAGATTCAATACATTCTTCTGGCCTACATGGCATGCACATAGTTACATGCAGACACATTTGCACATAATTAAAAATTATGAATCTCTTTTAAAATTTAATCCAAAAATGATACAGTGAAAATACTCCTTCAAAGGAAAATAGAAGTTTAAAACATATACACATTGAATATCAGGGCTCCCAACTTCATAAAATAAACAATACTGGATGTAAAGATTCATAATAATGTCAGACAGTAAGAGTGGCTATACCCTGTCGGGGTGGTGGTGGCACATGCCTTTAATCCTAGCACTCAGGGAGCAGAGGCAGGCATGTCACTGTGAGTTCAAGGCCAGCCTCATCTACAGAGTGAGTTCCAGGATAGCCAAGGCCACACAGTGAAACTCTGTCTCAAAAAACAACAAAAGGGGAGTATTCCCTCAATAATAGATTGTCTTTGTTAAGGTTTCTGTTGCTATTTTAAAACAGCAAGGCCAACACAACTTGGAAAGTCGTTTGGATTTTATCATTATTATTTCATCCTACACAGTGCACCACTGAGAGAAGTCAGGGTGCTAAACTACAGTCAAAACTTTAGCAGAAGCCATGGATGAGTGTAGTTTAATGGTTTGATCTTCATGGCTTGCACAGACTACTTTCTTTACAGCACCCTGGACAACCAGCCCAGGGATAACACCATCCACACTAAGGTGGGAATTAACATTGCCTTTTCCCAAATGACTCTAGCTGGTGTCAACCTGACATAATACTGTCTACCACACACACAATTCATTCTTTAAGGAAAAACAACAGAGGAATATTTGAGTTAAATAACTGTAGATGAAACAGGCCTAGGAAACACCGAACACTGCAGAGCAGAGCACAGTCTTCTCAGCAGCCCTGAAAACTTTCTCTAAATGGCACAGAAAGCAAGTGTTAACTAGTGAAAGAAAATAATTTCTGGTATTCTATAGGAATACAATGGTATACAACTAGAAACCTGCTGTAAGAGAAACAGCAGAGCATGTGCAGGCCTGGAAGGTGACTAAAAACACAAGTGACAAATCAATTAAAAATTTCTTAGCATCAAAGGAAATTGAAAACACAAGATATGAAAACCTGTGGGACATGGCGCAACCACTCTAAGAAAGGAAGGAGTTTATCCCTACAAGTGCCTGCATTAGGGGGGAGAGGGGAGGGGGAGAAGAGAGGGGGGAGGGGGAGAGGGAGGAGAGGGAGAGAGAGAGAGAGCTCAGATAAAGAGCCTAACAGTGAAACTTGCAGTTTTAGAAAAGCAAAAACAAGGAAACCTAAAATCATTTCATCAAAATAATGAAGATTAGGGCCAAAAATTAACGAAAATAATAGAAAAAAATCAATGACCAAAGAATTCGTTTTTTGAAAAGATAAGCAAGTTTGACAATTCCTTAGCCAAACTAGCAAAATGAAAGAGAGGGGACCCAAATTAATAAAATGAAAGACGAAGATGGTGACATTACAACAGAAACTAGTGAAATCAAAACCATTAAGACTTGCCTTAAAGTCCTATTTTCCAAGAAATTCTAAGACCTAAAATGTTAATAAACTTTGAATTGTAAAATTAAACCTAGATGAGATAAACAATTGAAACTTATCTATAATAAGCAATGAGATTGAATTAAAAAAAAACAGCCACCTCAATTAAAAAGTACCCACCCAATTGACAATTTTATTAGATCTTTAAAGAATTGTAAACACATGATATTTAAGCCATTTACTATGGAAGGAACATTACAAAGCCATGATGATAACTAATGGCAAAACCACATAAGGCTGCAAAAAGTAACAAAGTAGGTCATAGCTGTCTATCAACAGATGGATACATAATGTAAATGTGATTTATATATACATAAATCTGTCATAAAGAAAAATGAAATTTAGAAAGCATTATATTGTGCTAACCCAGGCCCAGACAGACATTTTCTTACACGTCCGTCCATCCCAGTTGATGACTGTCAGATATGTGAATACCTGTGGGAACAAATATGGAGAAAGGCCGGGAAACGGGAAAAAGAGAGCCTTGTGACAGAAAACAGAAACTCTACAGGGAAGGAGGAGAAGGTAGTAGGACAAAGTGAAAGGGTAGAACAGAGAAAGGGGGAGCAGGAAGATGAGAAGAATCAGTCAAAATGAAAGCTCATTTAAAAAATAAAGTTCTAAGCTAGAGTCTCTGATGAACAGTGATGCAAAAATTTTCAACCAAATACCTGACAACTGAATTCAAGAATACCTCAAAAATATTGTATCATATGGTCATCTAAATAGACATGAAAAAGAGTTTTGACAAACTTCAATGTGTTTTTATGACAAAACCCTTGGAGAAACTAGGAATAGATGGATAGAAGGAGCTATCTCAATAAAGGTTGTATGTGAGTTACCGATAATTAAACAGGAAATTTCAAAGCATCCCTACTAAGTAAAGAACATGATAAGGATGTCCACTCTCTCTACTCCTGTTCAATACAAACTTGTGGAGGGTTTCGGTTTTTTGTTTGTTTGTTTGGTTGGTTTTTGGTTTTTTGAGACAGGGTTTCTCTGTGTGTCGCTCTGGCTGCCTTAGAACTCCCTCTCTAGGCCAGATTGACCTTGAACTCACAGAGAGAGATCCATCAACTCTTCCTCTTGACTGCTGACATTAAAGGTGTGCACCACCACCTGGCTCCAGTGGGTAGAGTTTGGACTAGAACAATAACACAAAAGGGGGACACAAATGGAAAAGGAAGAGGTCCAAGTTCTCTTATTCACAGATGATATGATTCTATATGTTAGAGACCT
The DNA here is from genome assembly GCA_033318265.1 of Phyllotis vaccarum. Classification (NCBI taxonomy): domain Eukaryota; kingdom Metazoa; phylum Chordata; class Mammalia; order Rodentia; family Cricetidae; genus Phyllotis; species Phyllotis vaccarum. The sequence continues at coordinate 121,418,440 of JARWLC010000013.1, forward strand.
TGAAGATTCCACCAGGAAACTCTTGGAACTGATTGAAGCCTTCAAAAAAAATGGGAAAATATAAAATTATAAAACATCAGTAGCTTTCTTATACAAATAACAAAAGACATGGAGAAGAAAACCAAGGCAACAGTCCCAACTCAGAATAGCCTCAAAAAAACCTCTTAAAATAAATAAATAACCTTGGTACACAGAGGTTCATTTAACTTCTACAGAGTGTGTGGGCACAATGGAAGTAATCTCAGTTTTATAGGATAATTGAGATCATCTCAGTTGTATAGGAGCAAAGCAGGAAATTTCAGTGTTAGGCTCTACCCTCCATTTTGGAAGGTTCTGGGACTTTCCCCAAACCACAGTGACCGGAATTCCAGGGCTAAAGTTACTTATTTCCTAGATTCCTGTCACTACCTCCCTGCAGGCTCTCTCCTTACAGCTGGCCTTTAAGATGTTATCAATCACCTGACATTCTTTCCCTCAGGACTCACCATTCTTTATCTCTGCTAACGTCAAAGGCCCATTTAGAGCTCTGAAACGACTCTTCAGTCACATCTGCTGAGGCTTTACCTTCCTTATCTCTCAGCTCAGAAGTGGAGGGCCTGCTCAGATTCTCATGGAAAACCCCCTCTGCAGGTGTTTTGCCCCAAAAGGAAGCTTGCAGTCTTAAAAAAAAAAGTCAATTTTTATTTCAAAGTTTTTCCTACAGTATATTTTGATCATATTCTCTCTTTTCAACTCCACCCAGATCTTCTTTACCCAGCCAACTTAGTGTTCCCTCCCTCCCACTCTTTCTCTTCCACAACAAACCTCCACAAAGTCGGCCTGCCATCTTAGTAGGTTCTTCCCTTGTCTGTCTGACCTTCCAGTCAGGAGAAATGAAGGAATTTCTTCAGAGCAAATACAACTCTCGTGGCAGGAATAAAGATATTCTAAAGAGGCATTTGTACCCGTCCCCTGAGTTGTTGGACTATTGAAACATGGAACTCCGAGAAATTGGATTTTTTCCCATGAGTCTACTGAGTGAAGGAAAAACCTGGGAGCTCAGTGGTAGTAAGAGGAGAAACTTATTTGAATATAAAAGATTCCATACAGTGCTGGTTTGTCAGGTCAATTTACTTCAGGATGGAAGTAAATCAGTGGTGATGGATGGGTGGGCTAGACTTCAGCAGGAACTGCTCAGGTATGTTCCGAGCCTTTAAATTTAAACCTCATGTTAGCACCCTAAAGATAAGTTTAGCATGGGGACATCACTAGACCTTTTTGTTTTTCCAAAATGGCTCCATGAGTATGTCTCCTTTTTCAGCTTTACAGTCTCCCATATGTCTTTAATGGTACTATGGAACTTATTAGGATTGCTGTCAAAGCCTAGGCTCTAATCCTCACTCTGGTAATTCAGTGGTAAGCCCACGTGTTAACTTTCTTTAAAGACATAGCCACTACATAAATTGAGCACATTTTCCCCTTCAAATACAACTATGAATAATCTTTCAGTTGCTAAGAATAAAATATTATCAGCTTTTTGGTTTTTGAGCTAGAACTTTAGAAGACATAATGAAATAATATTCCTGTATGAATATAAAACTAAAGAGAATGAAATAAACATGTAAATATGTGTGGACAAGAGGGTGCATTTATTTTGTGGGAACGTTGGGATTTTTACCTGTTGATTCAGAAATGTTAAATGTTCTTTAGGTCAAATAGAACAAACAAATCGGGAGTCTGAATCCAGTTCAGAAGCCACTGTGACAACACAGGGAAACATAGGGGTCTGAAACTTAATGGAGGCAGTAAAGAGAAATTGGTGTCAAGAGACACAAGCCATATGGTTCATAAGACAAGCTACATTTCTATCACAGTTTTGCCTAAGGAGATGCTCACCTATGCAACATGTTTTACATATGTGGGCACATAGGTCTATGTCATATGAAGGCTGAAGTATTTATTTGTTTACTTTTTAATACATTCAGAAAGTCACTGCAAGTTATTCCTGTAGGAATCCGTGTTCTGTCTGGGTACTTGTATTATAAGTGTTTAAGATATGCAATTACGACTTCTTCGGTTTAAAGACAAGGAAACACAGTTTTAAATTTTCCTCATGAGAACTTCAAGCATGTATACCATGAAGTATGGTTATATCCATCCCCCAACTCCTCCTTTCAAGCTCTCCACAGATATCTTGTACACATATTTCTTCTTCCTCCTCCTCCTCTTCTTCCTTCTTTTTCCTCTTCTTTGTTCATAATCCAGTCAGGACCATTAGTGTTTCTTATAAAAGCATAGCTATGGGGGATCCACTGTAGAATGATCAACTTCATAGTGTCTAAATCCCCAAAGAATAGTTAGGGAGCTGTTCCCCATTAGTATGGGAGTTTTGGTTGACTTGATCTTGTGTGAATAACCACAGCTACTTCATGAGTTCAACAGCCACACCAGGTCCTGAAGACAGCGTTTCACAGCACATCTCCCTATTTCTGACTCCTCTTTTTGTTCTTCTTTTAAGATGTTCTTCAATCTCTGGTGACAGGGGAGGTTGATGAACACAGCCATGTAGTCTCAGCATCAGTTCTGTTTAGTTGCACTGACTGTTGTCCACAACAGTAAAGAAGATTCTTTGTCTATGACATAAACGTGAATATTTAGAAGGTAGTTTGACAACATGACCATTTAGTTAAAAAAAAAAAAAAGTAACTGGTTCCACCCTTGGGTCTATGTATGACCTCCCTAGCAATAGACTTTAAACCACGTTTACAGGATTGTCTCCTGTGGAGCAGGCCTCAAATCCAATGAGAGAGCAGTTGGATATCCTATAGTAATCATGCTACCGTTTCACCACTGGGCACATGTCACCTAACAAGTCTCTACTGTGGCATGTAGTGTACAGCAGTAAGATCACTGATGTCTTTCTCCCAGCAGCCTGTGTTGTACCTTCAGTTTCTACAAGGAAGAAATGAAACACCACAGTTCTTAACTAGTTTGGAGTAAAAAGACCTTGAGGAAAATACAATGGGAAAAGCACCTCTACTTTTCTAAATTTATTTTTATTCCTTCTTGTCTTAAAAACAGTGTGAAGCATCACCATCACAATACTCCACGGGAAAAAGACACCCCTCTGGATGGTTCACTCTGTTGGAGGCTGGAGAGTGCTAGGCTCCTATGTAGTAATACATAGAATTCTGGTCTTTTTTTCTTCCTCTCTTTTCTCTATGTTTTGGGCTCAGAGACTATACTGTGTCTTTATGTGAATGCAGACAGTTGGCATTTATCAAAATGTAACTTCCTACCTCTCTTGCTTAATAAAAGGGGAAAGTATAAACACAGAATACAGAAGGTTAGAAATGTTTGGGTGGATTAAACGGGCATTTCATAATTGACTTACAAGGGTCCAGTTTGTTGCCATGGCCTTGTACTCTTGATTTTTTAAAATTTGTATTTGGCGATTTTTAAAAACAGGTCTTTAGCACCTGGATATTATGAGAACAGTACCTATTTCTGCCACCTATGATGACAGAGACCTGTTACTCAGATGCCAGCTGTATGTGGGGCAGCTGCTGGTGTGTCTTCATTGGCAGTGCGACCTGTCAGGGTAAGAAGTCCTCGAGGTGGTCAGGAATACTCTTAATTCTCGGATATGGAGCAAAAACTCTCAGATGTGGGTCTGTGGATGTGGGTGGGTGAAGAGCTCAAGATAGAGCTGCACCTAGTGCCACTGTGCAGAGAATAATATTTGGAGACAGTTTTAGTGATGTAAAATAGAGTAAAATCAAATGGAAAATTTTCTTTCTCTTTTTAAATGGTACTTTTTAGAGTTGAATAATCGATAGCCTGGTCAAGTTCCAAGATTTTGATATATAAAACATTATAAATGGAACTACTCTAGCAATAGGCAAAATGTAACCAAAATATGTCTGGGTGGAGAGTATATAATTTCTGCACTGTGTTTAGTAAATATATCACTGTATAGAAGGAAACTTACTCCAACACAAGACTGTAAAGACTTTTTAAAAGGAAGAATTCACATGAGACAGTGACGTGTAGATGTTTGGTAGAGCTTTCTTTAGAGTGGCACATAGCTTATTCTCAGAGGGAGAAAGTAGATGGACAATGGTCAAAGAGACCATTGTGCCCATTTACATTTTACACAAGTTTCATGTTATTTCTAAGTTCTCAGGTACAGGCAGTTTGGTTTTTTTTTTGAGGGTCATTTTCCTGTCCCAGTGAATAATGGACCCATTTAGATCGACTTACAGAAAGGGACAATGTTTTAATCCTCATTCGTTACCAGAAAGCCCCCTGCTAGATAATAATTGTACAAGGTTTTGGACTCTTGGAAGCAGAGTCAAATTGTTATCGGGTAGTGACCATAGGACAATCCAGGGTATCAAGACTCCTCGGGAATCCAGAGATAAGACTCAGATCCCTGCCTTCTGAGCAGTAGTTAGAACCCCGAGAGTTTTAGTCCCTGTTGATTACAAAGGAGGGTCCAGCTCTAATGTCCACTTATCCTGATAATACCTAACTGGCTGGCAAACAGTGTTAAATACTATCTTTCAGTTTATAAGGGATGACATACCTATCACTACAAAACAGAGGACATCTGCTAGCACCTACCATTCAGGATTAGTTTACTAAAGTCCACCATCAACAGAAGTGGCAATTTGCTCAAGGAGAACAAGGATTGCCCCAAACATGGGCTGTGGATGAATGGTTCTACAATGACAATAGCCATGAGACAGAAAAGCATCTTCTCTCAGAAACTCCTTTCCATGTTTGTTATGATATACCTGGGCCTATTGAGGTTCCTACAACACAAGTAATGCTCAGGCCTATTGAGGTTCTCACAACAGAACTAGGCTTCATTTTACTGTACTGAAGAACTTGTTAATAAGAGCTACAATAAAGAGTTTGTTTTTGAACTGTAGTTAATGTAATATACTAAATATATACTCTAAAACTAGATCTGGACATTTCTTACAAAGAAAATGGCACTTTTAGAAACTGTAAAGGACTCAAATGGGTTTTGAATTTTGGCAAAGTTCAACTATAACATTAATGGGATATTTTGTGAATATATATAAGATTATATGGCAACATTTGAACATTAACTTTTTTTGTTTGATGACACAGTCATCCAGAAATGTTCCTAATTCACACCAACATGACTGAATAAACTGAGGTATATATAATACAATGTAAATTATATATAATCCTGGGAAATGAAATCCCTGACATCCATGTTCTCAAAGTAAACAATAGCTTGTCATGTAAAAGGATTCAGCAGCACTATTTTTTGTGCTTCTCCCCCTCCCCGTGTTCATCACAAATTCATCTAAGAACTGGGAAACCAAATTGTTTTTGGATAAAAGAATAATATGACTTTTCATATGTCTTTGAGAAGCACATAGTTAGTGCTTAAAGTAGGAGCCCAAAGCAGAATACTCAGGATGAAGAGATGGGGGTCTTAATATTTAAATTTCAAAGAGATGGTTCTGGAACACTTAATTAAAGTATTTTTGGGCTACAAGGAAACCAATATATTCTGCTTTAAGCAGGGTTTCCATTTTCAGAATGTGATACCTGGTTATCTCTTGGCTTGTGTGCTTTTCCCCATTACAGTCTCTTCCTCTGTCACACACTAATTTTCCTCTAGGATAGGGAACCTACAAAACCAAATTGGGTGACACCCTAAATCCCCAATTCACTCACAAAGGTGAAGAGTATTAACTTAGGCAGAGATGATGACCTGACTTGTCTCTTTGTAATTTTCTGCATTTTTCCTATAATATTCATTAGCATAAGTTTATTTTATTTCACACAATAGCTTTTTCAATATTTAGAAATGATTACTGTTAAAAAAAAAAAAAAAGAATGTGTTCTTCCAAAACGGAAAAAAAAATGTCCCCTCCCTTCTTGGTTTAGCTTGTGATCCACTCAAAGAATGAGAAATCATAGTAAGACAACCTTCATGCCCATCTAAACTCAGCAGCACAGTGGAGTCTTTCTTGGGATTCTTCCTACTCACAGTAATCTCACGTTCCTTAATAGATATACATTCTCCCTGCTCCTTACCCATTTTTTTCTTGTTCTTCTTGAGCATAGACAGGAAGCCCAAGAACAACTGGTTGAGGGGAGCTTTGGTGACCATAATCATGTGGCATCCTAGTTTCCGGGTAAGCTCACCAAGAGGCAAGAGTGGTACACTGCGCTAAAAGAACCCATTTATAAGGACCCATTATAAGCAATGGATTCTAGGGAAAGAAATTTACTGTTAGATAGTGTTGTGCCAGGGTCAAGGAGCCTAAAGTGAGGGGCAAAAGTATGTAGCATCCCAGTATTTGAAATCCCATTTGAATGGAAAATTTTCATAAGGAAGCTACACTGTGACCAGAAACCCAGTACGTGCATTATCAGAGAGAGATAATCACCTTCCCTAGGGCCTGGGTCCTTTTCTATCAGTTAAGAGAAGCATTTGGCCTTGCCTTCCGGCCCAGCTTAACAGGTAAGAGGTGAGCTCACCATCTGCTCAGTAAAGCTTATATTCTTTTTTTCCTTCTTGAGACTGTGAATTTGGGGTGAGGCTCCAAGATTCCTTAAGAGTTAGGGTTTCGTTGTGTAAGACAACTAAAAGGAGTAATTCTGATGACAAGTTTATTTGGACTCTGCTTTTGAATTTAGTTTTTGTCTGCCCTATATTTAGATGCTCTAGTGTGACAGGAAAAAGGGACTGGATAAAATCCTTCTTCTAAAATATGAAAGAGGCCAGTTGACAAAAGAGGGTGGGAACATTTATTTATCTGGGCTATGCACAACAAACAATACATATGTAAGAAAAGCCTTCCATATAGAATGGGATAGAGGCAAGTGCTGTGTAAATGACCTATGAAGGTCCAGGAGACTTGGGCCTAGCATTTTTTAGCTTATTCCTGTCCCCAGCTTGCTAGTTCACTCCCATTCTCCAGAGTGTCTTTCTCTTCCTTCCTATACTACCTCTTACTTTATCATGTATGCATCCCTGATGCAATCCTTTTTTTTCCCAATTTTTATTTGTTAGATCGTGTGTGTGTGTGTGTGTGTGTGTGTGTGTGTGTGTGTGTGTGTGTGTGTGTGTGTGTGTGTGTTGATATAATTGTGCCATGGTGCATGTCTAGAGAACAAAAAATAACTTTGTGAAATTGGGTCTCTCCTTCTTATATCAGCCTTTCTCAACCTGTGGGTCATGATTCTTTTTGGGGGGTGTGAAATGACTCTTTTAGAGGGGTCATTTAAGACCATGGGAAAACACAGATAGGTAATGTACAATTTATAACAGCTACAAAATTACAGTAATGAAGTAGCAATGAAAATAATGTTATGGTTGGGAGGCACCACAACATGGAGAATGGTATTAAATGATCACAGCATTAGGAAGGTTGAGAACCACTGTCCTGTATGAAGTTTCTGGAGATTGAACTCAGGTGGCCAGGCTTGTGTGGGAAGTGCCTTTACCCACTGAGTCATCTCACTGGACCTCCTGGTACAGTTCTTTGTCCTTGGATAAAAAGAGCAGAGACTTCAATGCATGCCCTCTAAACACTAACTCAGGCCTGAAATCGTAGCTTCTCAAAAATCAATTAAATTATTTTGTTCGAGGTTTTTCTGCAAAATGTCAACAGACAATAGTTACAGGGTTTTACAAAGAAAATAGAAAATATAACCAAAAAGAGCACATATTTTTTAAAACTACTATTTTGAGAAATAATTACTTGTTAGTCACTTGTCATGAGCTTGACTGTGGCTGCTATAGAAAAGGATTAAGGCTGTGGCTGACAAAAGACCTAGAATCACCAGGGCTAGAATTCTGCAGAAAGCTTAGCAATGGATAAAGCAACGTGATCTATGCTTTCATTGTATATAGATACTACGTAAGTGTTACGTGTTGATGGACAGCCTATCCGATCTCTCTTCTCATTTGAAGAAATACATTCAAATTATTCTTTCAAGTAGAGAATTTCATAATTCTACATTGTTTATACATAAATCATCATTTAATGTTGTCTTCTAAGAATAAACAAAAAAGTGGAGCTGGTGAGATAGATGATCCATTACATCAGGGCATTTGCCGCCAAACCTAACTCCCTGGGTTCAATTCCAGAAATCCCAGTGGTAGAGAGACAGAACCTCCAAGTTTCTCCTGATTTCCACATGCGTGCCTCGTCATTAAGTAATTGTAGAAGTGTTTTAAAAGAATAAACACAAACTATTTTAAAAAACCAAAGTGGGATGTTTTTGTTTGTGGGCACTCTTTTGAGCCTACCAATTATCTGTTACTTTTAAGTCATTAGCGGGCACTGCTTGGAGTGCATTGTGGTACAGCATGCTTAATTATCTTTTCTTCAAAAGGATACCAGTGATGCGATTAAGGATATGTGAACCCAAGCGTGGAAGAGGTTATTACTGCTAACAGTTCCAGTTAGGAAGACACCAGTTTGGCAAAGTGGTCTCCTAAGCTTTGTATTCTAGAAACTTAATTATTCGAGGAGCATAAACAAGCTCAACATACAAAAGAAGCCTGGAACAATTAACCCATAAACACATAGAAGGTGTGTGTGTGTGTGTGTGTGTGTGTGTGTGTGTGCACATGCATGCACACGCACGTGTGTGTGTATTTAGTTTCTACTTTGAAACAAACTTTAAAATCCTAGGCTTGGTAAAATAATAAGTCTACATCATGGGCAAGATAATCAAAACTCCAGACCTCTCACAAATTTAAGGGACAGTGAAAATGTCCACAAATAGACTCATTTTCTGATATGTAAGTATACCTCATATATTTAATGACAATATGATTCTTTAGTCAAAGCATATAAATTTATTCTGGGGTTTAGTCAGTGTGCTGGTTTGAGTAAGAATGGCTCCTATAAGCTCATATGTAGTAGGATTGTATTGTGTTCCATTGTAAATAATTATCCTGCAGACTGGTTTAATATAAATGCTGATTGGGTGAAGGCAAACAGGAGGTGTGTGTGGGCCTACCAGACTAAGAAAACTCTGGGAACATGAATAACAGGGCAGAAATGTCAGAGAATCCAGCAGATGCAGAGGAAAACTATGCTGCTCTGAGAAAAGGTACCAAGTCGTATAGCTAAACAAGACAAGAATCATGGGTTAGTTTAAGAGTAAAGAGTTAGCAAGTTATATGCCTGGGTCCTAGGTAAATTAGCATAAAATAAATATAACCTTCTGTATGCTGCTTTGGGACTGCTGGTCCAGATCTTGGGGTTAGTCTGGGCCAGAAACTTCATACAACACTCATATATTTAAATGGTTAGTCGTTAGGGACTGGCACTATTTGAGAAAGATTAACAGGTGTGGTCTTTTTGAGGTGGGTTGTGAGGTTTCAAAAATATCCATGCTGGGCCAAGTCTCTCCTTCTCTCAGCCTGTAGATCAGGATGTAGCTCTCAGCTACTGCTCAAGCACCATGTGTGGTATCATCCCTTTCATGATGATAATAGATTGACCCTCTGAAAATCTAAACCAGCCCCCAATTAAATGCTTTCTTTTGTAAGGGTGGCCTTGGTCATGGTGTCTTTTCACAGCAATAGAACAGTGACTAAGACAGATGGATTTCCAAACTACAAGTTAATCAAAATGGTACTGATTATAAGGGCCAGAAATGTCAAAAGAAATTCACTTTTATCATATCTGGATAGCAATCCAGAAATAATAACCATTATGTAAAAAATACTACTTATTCACTTTGTGTGTATTAAACTTTTGTCTGCAATTCTGAAAACCTTTGAATAATACTTAGTTAAGATTTAGACATACACTTGTATACATTTCTTTACACAAATACTCTGAAAATTGAATTTATTCAATTTACTTTAAAATAACAGTTGTTTCAGGGCTTGAGAGATGGCTCAGCAGTAATACTTGATGCTTTTCCAGAGAACCCAGGTTCAATTCCCAGCACCCATATGGCAGCTCACAACTGTCTGCAATCTCAGTTACAAGGGATCCAACAATCTCACACAGAATATACACACAGGCAAAACATCAATGTACATAAAACAAAAACAAATTATAGAAAAATAACAGTTGTTTCTAAAGTGGCCAGTTAAAAACCCTAATACAGAGTTCTTGCTACCCTTCTAGAAGGCCTGAGTTCAGTTTCCAAACCCATGTGTCCTATAACTCCAGCTCCAGAATTCTCCCATCTTCTTCCAGACTCTGGGCACCCAAATTCATACAAGTCTAAACACACATACCTATAAATAAAATAAAAGTAAATATATATATATATATTTAAAAAAACACCCTAATGCAAGTATACTTCCAGGAATCTTGACCTAAGATTCAGATTCCTAAATAGTCAGAATCCTGAGATGAGCAGCAGAAACCACAAGCAATTCTGTCAATCAGACATAAAATCTTCTTCTTTTTTTGTAAATGTTAAGAGCAGAATAATATTTTAAATAAAGCTTTTTTTCCTTTGGTAACGGAGCTAGGTTCTAATTTTACACTATGAATTAAATTTTGACCTTATAAAATGTAAAAAGGTCTGGCTGTTGATCTTCTTTGAATGTCTGATAAAAATTTGCTGGAAATGCATCTGGGCTTAGACTTCTATTAGCTAAACGATTTTTTTATTACTACTTTAAATCTCCTCATTTATGGGTCTGTTGAAGGTGTTGATTTCTTCTTGGCTTAATTTTAGTGATGTGGTTGAATCTAGAATTCATCCATGTTTTTTTGTTTTTTCCAACTTAATGGAGTACAAGTGTAGTAGAAAGTTTCTGGCCTGTTTGGCCAGACCCACTGACCCGAAGTACCACAGAAACACACAGATACTTATATTAATTTTATGCTGATTGGCTTAGCACCCCAGCATATAACTTATTAACTCTTTACTCTTAAACTAACCCATGATTCTTATCTTGTTTAGCCATGTTGCTTCACACCTTTTCTCAGAGCAGCATTTCAACTTCTTTCTTCTGAGTCTGCTGACATCTCATCATGGTGTCTCTGTGGTATCTCTCTGGCTTCTCTGCTCTGTTCTTCCTGTTCCTGTTAGTCTGGTAGCCCCACCCATGCTTCCTGTCTGCCTTCAGCCAACCAGCATTTTTATTAAGCCAGTAGGTGGGACAATTATTTACAATGTAACAACATAATCCCACTACATACAAGTTTATGTAAGTATTTCCTTTTAATATTCTGAATAGTACTCATTGAAATCTCTTAAAATATTTCCCCATTCATTTCTGATTCTGTCTTTTGGGCCTCTCTTTATTTTGCTTAGTTGGGCCTAGGGTTTGTCAAATTTTGTTTATCTTCTGAAATAACTAATTTTCAGGTTTATTGGTGCTTTGTATTGCTTTTCTTTGTTTCCACTTCATTGCATTGATTTCTGCTCTAATTTTTGTTATTTCTTGCTGTTGACTGGGTTTGGGTTTATTTTGTTCCTGTTTTTCCATATCATTGGTTTGTCTCATTAAGCCATTTATTTACAGTTTTTAAAATGTAGGCACTTAGAGGTATATATTTCCTTCATTGAATTGTTTTCAATGTGTCTCAGAGGTTTTGTGGTTGAATTTTACAAGAAAATTTTTCTTGCTTGTTTGCTCTATCTTTGATTCATTTATCATCCAATAATGAGTTATTTAATCTCCACGAGACTGTGTATTTACTAGAGGCATCTTTGGCTGTCAACTTTATATTTCAGTCCATTGTAGTAAGATAGGATACAAGGAATGATTCCAATCTTTTTGAATTTGTAAAGATTTGTCTTGTGTCCTAGGATGTGGTCCATTTTAGAAAAGTTTTCTTGTGCTGCTGAGTAGAATGTATACTCTTGGTATTTGGATAAAATATATTATAGATTATCCTGTAAGTCTATTTCATATATGATGTCAACAAATTCTGATATATCTCTGTTTTTGTTGAAATGGCCTTGCTATCAGAGAAAGTGGAATATTGAAATCAACTAATATTAATTGGTTGATGTTAATCTTTGTCTTTAAATCCAGTAGTAGATTTTTTTTTTAATAGAACTGGGGGACATGGGAGTTTAGTGCATATATGTTCAGGATTTAATGCTTTCTTGGTTAATTATTCCCTTCATTAGAATGAAGTGCCCTCCTCTATTTCTGCTGGTTAGTTTTAATTTAAGTCAGTTTATTCACATATTAAAATAGCAACACATGCTTGCTTTCTGGTCCCATTTGATTGCTGTACTTCTCCTCATCCTTTTACCTTAACGTGGTGCCTACCTTTAAAGCTGAATTTGTTGTAGAGAACAGAAAGTTGTATTTTGTTTTGTAACCCATTCAGCCAGGTTGTATCTTTTAAATGGAGAAATGAGGTCCCTAATATTTTGTTATTGATAGATGATGTATGTTGACTGCAGTCATTCTGTTTTTATTATTTTCTGGTTTTTTCTTTTTTTATTTACATGTTGTGTTATTAATTGTACTTTGTGTTCTGGTAATTATAGCTTCCCTTACATGCTCTTGGCTATACTTATTCTGTTCACTCCAAACTAGTGCTGCCCATATTGTTTAGTGTTGATATGCTGGACATTTATTGTTTTTTAAGGCTGTTTGGACCATGGAATGTTTTTCTTTCTTCTTCATCCATAGTAGATAGTTTTGCTTATTACACTGGCCTAGGTTGATTGCCATGTTCTTCTAGGTCCTAGATTCCATTGCTCCAGATTCTTCTATAGTTCAACATTTCTACTGAGAAATCAGTTGTTATTCTGATAAGTTTTCTTTTATATGTCAATTGTGCATTTTCTTTTGCATATTTTAATTTATTTATTTTTATTCTATATAATTAATGTTTTAATATGATATATTGAGCATAATTTCTTTCCTAGTTTTGGCTATTTGATGTTTTGTGCACTTGTGTGTATCTTTCCTTAGTTATGGCAGTTGTTTTTTGGGTTTTGGGGGGGGGTTCCTTTGTTTTTTGAGACATATTTTCTCTATGTAACAGCCCTGGCTATCTTGAAACTAGCTTTGTAGATCAGGCTGGCCTCATACTTAGATATCTACCTGCCTAATATAAAATATTAGAAAAAAACCCTTATAGACAACAATTTGGTCAACCTAATTTCACATAAATCTTTTCTTACAAAATTTACTTTTTAAAAACTTTTTTGGGGTTTTTTTTGGAGACAGGGTTTCTGTGTATAGCCCTGACTGGAGACCAAACTGGTTTCAGACTCAGAGATCTGCCTGCCTCTGCCTCTTTAATGCTGGGATTAAAGGTGGGAACCATAACTTCCCTGTGGTTTACTTTTTTATAAGCCTCATACAAATTTATATCTTTACTCAGGACAAAATGCCATTTATAGTTGTATGCAGGGTATATCATCTGAAAATACACTTTATCTGAAAGTTATCAAAAATGAGTGGACAGATTTTTTAAATGTCATTTTTAGCATATTACATCTCCCAGAGAATTATTTATATTAGGTATTTTTAAAAATTACTTTCTGTTATAAACATAAATATTGACTTATGATTCAAGTTGCACTGTGCTCTAAATCTAACATTTCTCTTTTTGAACACTGCTGATTGTCTCTTGAGAATTTTATAATGTTCTAATATACTCAATTATATATTAAATTATATACTCTTATAACATTATAACAAAATATTTACTAGCAATAGATTACTTTTGAATGATGGCATTTCATTGTAATGGTAAAAGTATCCATCTAAGCATTTATGGAATGTAAATATATTTCATGTGTTGAAAATCTCAGAAACCATACAAAAAGTATCTTGAGTAAAGTGACAGTCCTAGATTCTCTAAGATTCATGATTTCTTTATCCCTAGGTAGTTGGCTAGGTTTTCAGTACCAGGCATGATTTCCATCTTGTTTACAGGTTTTAAGTCCAATTAGAGAGCCTTTGGTTACCACCAAGGTATGTATGCCACTATTATACTCTTAGGGTTATCCTGCTATGTTCGTTTTGTTGTGGTTCATAGGCATAGCTATGTAGGACTATTGGTCACTTCACTCCCTTGGAATCTTGCATGGGATCACCAGGTTCCATGAAAAATAGGCCTTGGTGATGAGGCTTTCAGATCAGTTCTGATTCTGGAGCCTCTGGGTCTTGTGTCTGAAGTGCTTTAGCAATAAGGACTTACCTTCCATCTCCGGGAGAAAACCAAGAGAAATAGAAATAGCATGTAATTTGGGGGGAGTCTCTTGGACAACCCTTAACAGTAAATAAAAATAGGGCTTCTCATTCCTAGTGTTTGGGTTCTTGTTAGCATAATCTCTACCTACATTCTAAATGATTGTCGTTATACCCACAGGTAAACGTAGTCCTCACCCCATATCAAGGAAATTTCTCTTTGAAATAGAGAACATTATAGAAAAATCCACAGACAATCAAATTGCAGAGTTGAGGACTTTAGTCCCAAAGGATACATCTATGATAAAACAATGATAGTTTGTTTTGGTTTGGTTTTTCAAGATAGAGTTTCTTTGTATAGCCCTAGCTGTTCTGAGGCTCACTTTATCAAGCTGGCCTTGAATTCAGAATTCAGAGATCTGCCTGCCTCTGCCTCCCTCTGCCTCCCAAGTACTGGTATTTACAGGCATGTGCCACCATCACCCAACAAAACAGTGACAGTTTTAACTGGCATCTTGACAAAACCCAGAATAGCCTAGGGAGCATCTCATTGAGAGACTGTCTACATTGGTTTGGTCCCTTGGCTTGTTTATGGGGCTTGCCTAAATGTGGGAGGCACCTTTTGGTAGTGGCACAAATAAAAGGGCATACAAGAAGGAAAACTTTTCCTGCTTTCACTTGCTTATTTACTCTATTGCTGCTGCTTTTGATTCCTTCCCTGATCCTAGAACCAGCTTCTTAGGATTTCTAATGTAAACTGAAGATCAGTGGCTCGCCACAAATCCTCCAGGCTTTTGGCACCAATTTGAGACTGCTGGCCCATCAAATCCCATGGACTGAGAAACTACCCAAGTATAGGCTTCTTTAGTGTGAGAGTCATTTTTTGACTACTCTGGCCATATCATATAAGACAGTAGAAATCCTCTTTTGCAATTTGTTCATTCTGCCAGATCTTCATTTGTGAACCCAGATTAATACAAAAACTCTATTTCAAATAAAAAGCAAATGATTTTAGTTTAGGTATGTTGTATACTATATGTAGGAAATACTTATATTAAAATGCATTTTCTGTTTCCCTGAAATTCAAATTTAACTGAATTTTATTTTATGTGAATCATGACCCATCTACTTCAAGGAAGAACACAGAATAGTTCTCATGTTTCAAATCAATTCCACAGGAGACTGAACACACCCTTGTTCTCAGGTGATACTAGCTTGATCTGGTTTTTGAGACTAGCTTGATCCATTGTCTTCCATACCAGAACAGCCATCTCTACATTGTATACTACTCTGTATGCTTAGATCGCAGACACTCTGTTGGATTGATGTTTGTTTGTGGGACAGGTTGCTTCTAAAATCAGTGCACAGTGAATGAGTGCATAGCCTCAAGACTGAGACTCTTAAAATACTCCAAATTAAGACAATGTCTGATATCTTGAAATGACTCCTGTATACAGCACCCAGGGTGTTCAGGTGGAAATGGTCAGAGAACTAGTTTAATATCAAGGCCGTTTCTGGTTAGATACGTATGTGGGCTGCAAGCTGGTGAGGCTGAAAGTTTCCCTTACTCCTCCCCTATCATCTGTGGAGTACTTTTAGTTACTATGTTCATGTTTCATTTCTCTAAATCTTATATGATTATTCCCCCCCTTAATAATATCCAACGTTCACCTATGGTTATTTAAATCCCATGGCCCCTTCTTACTTGGAGTCTTTTTTGTTCATGACACAGTAAGAACTAGATGACTCTTAATGTAGCTTGTATTTTATGCACTTAGATCATGGTCCATGAACTAGTGTGTAGGCTTTCAATGCAGGGCTAGAGGTAGTGAAATATAAGATTTGTCCCCAAAGCAACTATAACCATGGGTAGGTAATTCTGTGATGGCCTAAGTCATAAGAGAATTTCTCTCTTCAAATACTCATTGTTCACAAATATATCTGACTTGTAATTTGTTTTTCTTTCAATTTGCCTGAAGTTGTCTTTTTGGAAAGAGTAGATGTGTGTGTAGGGGGCAGGGCTCTTTTATAACCATCTAATAAATTACAAATGAGCCAAATTGGTTTCTGCTGCTCCTAGTAGAGAATGCTCCTTTGCTCCATCGCACTCTTTCAGTATGTTGCATAGGTCCAACAGCTAAACACACTCCTTTCAGAACATAGTAAGTGAGTAGGAGGATGCAGAAGAAAAGTGGATGGAAGTATCCCTACATCCAAGTGTCTGGGGGGAAAAAAACATTTTCCGAATTAGGGAAATAGGCCTTGTTGGTACCTTCCTAAATCTGTAGTATTTCTTAAGATTGTATAAGGTAGGAAACAGTGGTAATTTAAAGAGAGCAGGAAGAAGAGAGTCTTCAAGTTTCAAGATGTTTCCTGTTGTTGTCTCTCCTAGTATGATATCCTTTAGCCTAGTGTTGACAAATGTTAATTGCAACAGAACACCTGCCCTTCTTTTCAATGGTAGCAGCTGTTCTTAGCACCATTATTACGTCAATAAATCTAACACCTACCTAAGAGGCTGATTTGGGGAATTAGCTCTCGTTAGTTTTACTTGGGTCTCCCCCTCTTTGTTCTCACTGTCTCTGCTCATGTCCAGGTTAAAATCAAATGAAGTTCAGATGGTAACTATCTGCAGAAACTGTAGCAACCACTGAAACTCAAGACTTTGAACCCACTTGTTAAGATTTCAAATAATCCAGCCTGGGGGAATAACTTAAAGTCATAGAAATAATATTCAGCTACTTAGCGTAAATGTTTACCTGTCAGATACCAGCATATCTCTATAATCCAAGTTGATTTTTCAATCTCTTTAAAATATCAGCTTTGCCCCTGGTTCAAACTACCTTTTTCCTTTGCTAAAAGTAGAGTGGTTGAACTATTTCAAGTAATCAAGATGCCTGCTTTTGTTTGTAAAATCTACTTGAGAGCTTTCCCTCTTGCCCATGAAAGCAGCTTTCAGAAACAGACTCCATTCTGTATGGCCGGATCCTTTCACCAAGACGGATAGGGAAATGAATACTCACAATTGCTAAAATTGCCCTGATAAAACGCAGCACTAATAGACAGATGTCCAGACCTTAAGAAAGGCTTTGAAAGGTATGTCAAAGGTTAACTTAGCAGGAACACAAGTCCTAGCTCCTAGTTACAGCTGCAGACACATTGCCAGGCTGCCTGGTAAGTACAGCTGAGTTCTAGAATCGCTCTCCTGATTTGGAAAATATAATTTAAGAAGTGTCTTTTCTAGATAGAAGCTAGCAACTTTGTTTTAATAGGCCCTGAGAAAAGCAACGTAACTGAAGCACAAGACAAGGACTTCAAAGAAGTGTCTTAGTTAATAGAAATATTACTGTGATGAAATGCCATGACCAAAAAGCAAGTTGTGGAGGAAAGGCTTTATTGGGCTTACACTTCAGCATTGCTATTCAATGCTGAAGGAAGTTAGGATGGGAACTCAAGCAGAGCAGGATCCAGGAAGCAGAAGCTGATGCAGAGGCCATGGAGGGGAGCTGCTTACTGGCAGCTACAATAATCCTGAATAATAAAATAACTGCTGGAAGTGTCACCAGTCCTGATTTCAAGTTATATTTAAGACCTATAGTAGTAAAAATGCAGAGAATTGGTACAACACACACATACACACACACACACACACACACACACACACACACACACACACACACACACACACTGATCAATGAAATCAAACGGAAGCACAAACATAGCTGAGCACACACATAGGCACCTGATTTTTGATGAAGATGCCAAAACACATACCCTGAATCCAATAGAAGAGAAAGTACAGAATAGTCTTGTACTTATTGGCATGGAAATAGGCTTTCTGAACAGGACCTCAATAGCATAGACAATTAATAAATGGAACCTTGCTCAGAAGCAGAGTGTGTTGATATGGAAGTATCTCTACAATATCAAAAGACACAATCTAAAATATCAAAGGACAAACCTTTGTTTGTATGTTGTATTTTTTTGAGACAGATTTTGTCTGTGTAACAGCACTGGCTGTCCTGGAAGTAGCTCTGTAGACCAAGCTGAGCACAAATGCACACAGATCTGCCTGCCTCTGCCTATTGAGCTTTAGAATTAAAGGCATGTGCCAGCACCACTGGGCAGAACACAACCAATTTAACAAGGTGGCAGCCTACATAACGGGAAAAAACTTTACCAATTATACATCCACTAGATGGTTAATATCTAGAATACATAAAGAAGTAAAAACACTGAACATCAAGGAAACAAATATCCCAATTAAAAACCAAGGTTAGTTTAGAAACAAAGAGAAAGTCCTCAAAAGGCAAAATGCAAGTAGCTGAGAAACACTCAAGGCATCTGTCACCATCACAGAAATGGAAATTAAAACTACTATGAGACTTCATCTTCCACAAGTTAGAATTTGGTCAATAAAACAAATGACAGAAAATGCAAGTCTGGCTGCAGGGAAGAAGAACAGTCATCTTCTGACCATGTAAACTGGTCCAACCACACTATGGCAACCAGTGTGGAGGTTCTCCCCCAAACTGAAATTCAATCTATTGCAAAATCCAGCTATATCTCTCTTGAGCACACCCAAAGACTCTGTATTTACTATAGAGATTCTTGCTCATCCATGGTTCTCGCTGCTTTATTCATAATAGCCAGAAATTGGAAGCAACTAATGAATCAATAATGAAAATGTGTTACGTGTACAGAATTATTCATATGGTAAGAAAAATGAAATAGAATTCACAGTTAAATGGATGGAGTTAGAAAGAAGATCCTTTGAATGAGCTAACCGAGACCCAGAAAGACAGATATTGGATGTTTTATCTTATGTGTGGGTGTTGTCTTTTAGGCTTTCATTATGTGGGTTTTAATCTGAATAATGCTGTAACTTAACTACCTACTAAGGAAACTGATGTGAAGAGGGCATGTCCCTAGGAAGGAGAAAGATAGTACAGTACTAAAAAGACATAAAGCAGAGAAACAAGAGTGAAAGGAGTGCATGGGAGCCCAGGGCAGAGAGAGAGAGAGAGAGAGAGAGAGAGAGAGAGAGAGAGAGAGAGAGAGAGAGAGAGGGAGAGGGAGAGGGAGAGGGAGAGAGGGAGGGAGAGGGAGGGAGGGAGGGAGAGGGAGAGGGAGAGGGAGAGGGAGAGGGAGAGGGAGAGGGAGGGAGGGAGGGAGAGAGAGAGAGAGAGAGAGAGAGAGAGAGAGAGAGAGAGAGAGAGAGAGAGAGAGAGAATATGAATGAGAAGGGTCAGCTAACACTAAGGGACTTTTGGAAAGCCACATGGAAACCTACTACTGTAGAAGCTTCCTAAACTGTACAGATATGGGAATGAAATCACCATTTACACCAGTAACTAAAACTCAAGTGCCAATAATGGGCAGCATTTTGTTGAATCATTGACCAAAGGTCTCCTGTAGATGACCCCTGCCCAAATATCAGAGGCGGTTGTCAAGGCTATTGCTTACTCTCTGTAACTTGACAGTAAGACTATTGCTGAAGACCTACTTGTGCCATCAAACATGGAGAAGTCGAGCTGGTGCCCTGTAGAAGCTTTACTCCTATTGACTAGGTATCATATATCTGGACAATACTTTACGCACATTATCAGAGGAAAAATGGAATCATCAGTATCACCTTGCTGCAAACCCTAAGACCTATGACAGCAACCTGACTACAAGATACACTGATGCAAAGGTGATTCACAAATATTATGGAAGTAACTTTTTTAAATTGAATTTTGAGGTTAGTCCTTGAGAAAGGACCCATACCTGACACTGCTAATGTGGCCAAGAACTAGAGACTATATACCCTAGAGAAAAACCTACTATTATTATTTTACTAATGAAACATAGGGAAGCATAACTTATAATGACATGTATTGTATCCATGGATCAGAACAATGGTTCTACCCTCATCAGAGAAGTTTCTTCTTGCAATAGATGATAATCAACACAAACATTCATAACTGGAATTAAAAGAAAATGAATGAATGACTTTGGAGCATTCAGTCCTTAAGAGGATGCCTATATCAAACCCCTCCTCTCAGGTCTCAGGAAACTGTGCAAAAGAGGAGGCAGAAACACTGTGTGCTCCAAAGGGGATGAATGACTAAGGAGTCAGTGTCTTTCAGATACAACAGGAAGCTCACTGAGATTGTGGCCACAGGGGGCAGGGCCTGGATATATTCAAATCTGACAGAATTGCGTCACGGAACAGGGAAGTAGTCAGAAAGTTTCAACTTTAAACTAAAAAGCTGTTCGTAATTGATACCTGTTGGGAAAGGGAGAAGCAATTTTCTCCAGTGGAATGTCATTAGGTATTTCAACTCCAGGACAGGCCCTATGCCGAGGGGTAATTACCTTTCTTGGTCCTTTTTGTTCAATTGGGAGTAATTTTTTTTGCCTTTTTTGGTATAACTGTTTTATTTAATTTTTTGTGGTTTTGTGTTTATTCCCTTTTGAGGGAAGAAGAAAGAGAATGAAGTTGGGTGTTTAGAGAGGTAGGGAAGGATTAAGGAGGGGTAAGAAATGATAAATACATGTATGAATATGTATGAAAATTTTTAAAAATACATTTTAAAAAAGAAAAAAAAAGGTTGGTTAAAATTCAAGGAATTTGACAATTACCTGTAGAATTTAGGACTGTGAAGACACAGCTTGACTAGGACTTTTCCTTAGACCAGTCTTCCTAAACTCTTATCTAATCAAAAAGTCAGTTATAGACCTGCTTCCTAATGAGATGATTTAAATCTATTGTTCTCAAATATTAATTTTGGAAACTGAAGCTGAAAGGAAAACTTGCTATAAGATTTACAAAAGAGATGACTTGAAATTTAATTAACTATGAAACTCTACTTATCACACTTCAAAATTGATAAACTCCATTTTGCTAAGAAAACTTAAAATCTACATCTAAAAATTAATTTCAGGATTGTCCTGTTTGTACAAATTGATAAATTTTAAAAATCCCCAGTTGCTTGGATTCCCACTACCACTGCCGATGCAATAAGCCAATCAATCCAAATTAATAAATCAAGGTTTAGAGAACAGAGCAAAGCAATCTTGGGTGACCCTTGGAAAGGCAGGAGAAATGTCACATGGCCAATATGGCTACTGGGCCTAAAGTAACCTGTAGGTATGGTCTTGAGCAGCTGCAGGGAGAGGCTGGTTTTTGGCGGGCTTCCTAAGGGGTGGAGATCTGGAATGGGAGCTTATGGGGAGGGGTTGCTGTTTGGCGGGCTTTGAGGAGGCGGGATCTGGGGGAGAGAGAGAGGTGGGGCATCCACTCAATCAAAGCTACTTTTGCGTGATTGCTGGACTTTGAGCCAAATGAAATATACATATATTTTATCAATTTTGAGAGGACTCATTTTGCTGTTTGGATAATTGCTAGTAGGTAATATGTTTTGCTGTAAATGATGTTATAAAATTGGGTGCTTTAACATCTATTCTGGTATGTATAAACATCATAAAATTAGCACGATAAAAACAGTATCACTTACAAAATTGTAATGCTAAATTTAGGGTCTCTGTTCATTGGATCATTAAACTCAATAATTATATATGGAAGGTGTTCTTATAGTATCCATATATAATGCTATGTAATTCTGATGTATACAGCACGATACAAAGGTTATAAGAATTCTTGTTCTTTTTTTAGTTTTCAAATTTATTTTTAATGACTATCCATGGTTACAGGTTACACTAATTTAAAGCATAGATTTATAAGACTTAGGATGACAGTCGAAAGGCATGGGCAGTTTCTGAAGCCTCTTGCAATCGTACCAGAGTCTATTCTGGGTCCATGAACCGGCCCTTCCAGGGACCTTGAGACCACCTTTCTCAGCCTTGATACTTGGAAGAGGGACTTTGTCCTACCTTAACCGGATATACCAGACTGAACTGACTCACCTTGGAATTCCTTGCCTTCTCTGGGGAGTGAAGGGAGGGTAAGAGGAGAAGGAAGAGGCTGTGTGAGGACTGGGAGAAGGGGCGAGAGAGGGAGCAGTAGTGGGAATGGGAAAAAAATAAGAACTAACACTAAAAAAGGAAGGAAAAATAAAAAAAAACTATAAGAAAAGTTTTATGTGTTGACCATAAGTAAAGTGCTATTTATAAGAATTTTTGTTGTTTTATATTCAAATCAATTAGCCTTTCTTAGATTGTCGATTCAGTGAAATCACGAAAGGATAACTTTAAAAGACAAAAATTTAATGTTTTATTTTCCTATTCATTTTTTTTCAGGCTTTTAACAGAATTAGGCTCAGTTAAATTTCTGTTCAGGCTGAAGCCTTTAATAACTTTAGATCTCTGATTTAATATGGCTGCCATGCATGTGAGTTACACATATGCACCAGATGATAAGCCTGTTTATAGTCATTGCTGCTATTTTCAAAACTTTTTAAAAAGCTTATTCAAAATTTTAATATACCTACGGGATTTTCTGAGATCAAAATCTAACATACCAGTGTCAAACTAGCACCTAATTTTCATGTCTGGAGCAGTAAGTCTGTCTTAAGCAGATTATTTTGCTTTTAGATATGCTTACAAAAAAGAATTGGCTTAAAAGACCAGATTTAATATTTTGTTCAAAAAATGGACTGTGGCCTATAAAATGGTCAATGAGATATTTGTGACATTTATTGCTATTTTTAATTAGCACCATTCTGATAAAAAATCTGCCATTGGGATGTCGTGATAGTTGAGCTCCTGGTCTATACCTATTACTTTGATGACTATTATACAAGAGATGTACCCATACATCAGAAAATGCATCTTTGTATTTTGTAACTGCCATTGTTCCCTAAATCTTCAAGATTTCTAAAATTTCTAATTTTGGTTAGTGCTTTTGACCTATGTATGATCTTATAGAAGAAAAGAACCTTAATTTTGCTTCAACAGTAGCATAAAATTATATAAAATTACTTGTATGTAGTTCTCTGTACTAATGCTAAATGTTACTGGCTCTTTTATGTGATTTTTCTTGCATTGTGTATGCTTTGTAAGACAGAAAATTGGGAGAACACTCGACCAAGTTGCTGCATTCCAAACTAGAAATTTTAGTGATATTAACCTTTTCCAGGTTTGTATTCTTGTGTGCTTGGTTGTATCATGGCTTTTTTCTTTAAGCAAAGGAAATTGCAATGATAACAGAAGATAGAAATTATTTTAATGGACAGGGACCTTGAAAACATGCAGTTATGTTTCTTGTCTTTGGCCAAGAATGCCAGAAATGTTCCAGACAGAGACACTGACTCATGTCCAAGGGGCAGGCATGATAGAAATGTTCTAGCGAAAGGTACTTGTGCGTGTCAGAACCCCCAATCCAGCTATTTGGGTGACAAGCAGACTGACCAACCAACCCCTCTACCTCATCTCAGTTTCTTCCATCAGTCCTATGAAAAGCCCCTAGATGAGCGTTTCCATGGCAACACATTTCTTGTGACTCACTCTTGTTAAACAGCTCTGTCTGCTTCCTGTGTCTTAAGCTGTCACCTATGAACCTATAATAAATTCCTTTCTGAAAACTCAATCTCTCTGTAGCCCAGACAATTAATTTTTTAAGTCTGTGGGACAAGAGCCTAGGGACACTGACTCAGTGGGATTTTTATGTGAGTTTTAGCATTCTAACTCCTGAGTTAAGCCCATTTGAGGCTAGAGAGCTTCTGTCACACTCAAATACCCAGCATCATCCCCACTACGATTAGACATGCCATAATATTGTGCATTTCTAGAAAAGCCACCTAATAAAAAACACTATTAGACATTTCCCACCTAAAGAGTATATGGGTTATTTGATTTTCAAACCAGCTTTTTAAAGATTTGTTCTTGTTGCTTCTGTAGAGCCTGACAACTGTAGTCTATTAGGATTCTAAAGTATACCTGACAGAAGAAACTGAACAGCATTTTCGAAATAGTAGGGCATCATGTATAGGCAGAATTAAAGTATCAGAGTCACCAGATGTTCTGACATAAGAGGCATTCCATACAGTTGCTCATGAAGTTGTTTTATTTTGGTGTTTTGAGCCAAGGTTTCTCCATGTAGCCCTGGCTGTCGTGGAACTCGCTGGCCTTGAACTCCGAGATCTTCCTGCTTAGGCCTCCCAAGTGCTAGGATTAAAGGCATGCACCACCAGTGTGTGTGTGTGTGTGTGTGTGTGAGAGAGAGAGAGAGAGAGAGAGAGAGAGAGAGAGAGAGAGAGAGAGAGAGAGAGAGAGAGGAGAGAGAGAAGTATGCAGGTGTTGACAGAGGCCAGAAGAACATGCTGAGTCCCATATGAGTTGCCTGATGTTGAAGTAAATTTAAATCTTCTGTATGAACAGCAAGCCCTCTAAACTTCTGAGCCATCTCTCCATCCCTAGTCATAAAGTATTTTACTGGAACTCCATGACACCTGTGGGATTTGATCAGATTAACTGGGACAGATCTCATCCTGGTGACAAGGAGCAATTTAGATCAAAGCACCAGATGGTTAATTAGTGATTTGTTCAGGGAATATTACTGATAGATAAGAGGGGACATCGTCAGAATTGAAATAAAGTCAAGTTGGGTATGGTAGCCATTGCCTATAATTGCAGCTCGTGGGTGGCTGATGTGGAAAGATTCTAAGTTTGCATTTGTGCATTTTGAGGCAAGCATGGGCTTCATGGCAAGACTTTGTCTCAAACTGACAACAAAATGCTGCCATTTTGACCAGGCTTTGCAAAAGTAACTAGAGATTTGTAGAGGTTATAATGAAGTGTCTTGAGCATGGTTATCTAATGTTAACTGAATGAGATCTAACCTTGGTTCATACTTGTGTTCTGTTTATGGTATTTGTCCCTCTCACAAACATATTTCACCGCAGTATCAAGGTAGAAAAACAAAGCATAGGGGGATTTTAATCCTCCTGGAAGAATGAAAGAGACATTTCTGCTCTTCCCTTTGATTATCATACTGTCAAAACAACAGATTTCAGAAAACTGGCATTTCCTCCCAGTGTAAACTTAAGCTTCTTGTCAGGACTCTGAACATGGACTCAAAGGCCACTGGATCTCTTTGCTTTTCTTCACAATACAGTCAAATTGAAAAAATCTCCAGTTTCTACCTTTTCATGATTACTTTGTCTCTTTAATTAACCCATTGAGGATGTTTGGATAAGCCTGGCTTATTAGGACAGCCATGAACCAAGCTCTAACCGTAAGACTTCTGCAAGCATTCTTATACATATGTGTCATATTTGTCTTCTTCCCTCATTGCCCACCTCTGACCCATCTGTCCTCTTCTTGTCACTCTCTCCCTCTTCCTACAGTCCTCTTGTCCTCTTTCTGTTACCTTCTCTATTCTCTCCCACAAACCCCTTTAAGATCTCTTCCTCCCATGTGATGGCCCCTTTCTTATTTCATCTCACACACACACACACACACACACACACACACACACACACACACACACACAGAGAGAGAGAGAGAGAGAGAGAGAGAGAGAGAGAGAGAGAGAGAGAAAGAGAGAGAGAGAGAGAGAGTAAAGCCAGGTTCCACACATGAAAGAAAATACAATATTTGTCTTTTTGAATCTGGCTTATGTCGATTGATGTAATGATCCCCCCACTTATTTTCCTACAAACCACAATCTTATTTTACATGGACGGAGGACTAGTGACTCTCCAGGAATTCTCTGGGGCCTTCCTTCATTGCCAGACTGGGAATGCCAAGGCATCCAAGCCCCATGAACTGAGAAAGTACAAAGCTCTCAGCCTCTCTGGTATGAGATAACCAATGGACAACCCAGATGGTATCATGTAAAGCAATCTAATAAATCTCGTGTATATCTATATGAAATTATCAACCAACAAATAAAATTTGACTGTCTTTATTTTGGACAGATCTCGGAAAGGCAACTGCAGCTGCTGTGAAATGATGCACCCAACAAGTATGTCATGTCCAGAAATCAGCATTTTACCAGAGTGTTTCCCATTTGCCAATTCTTACTTTCTTTTTTCTCCCCTTTCTGCAATGTTTCTTGATTTTCAGATGGTGGGAGATTGGCGTCAATGACCCACCCACAACTTAGCATTTAGAGTCATTTTTATACTCTGCACTCTGACCTGTTACAAGACTCTGTTTTAACCACTACCCACATCAAACAAACTTTTCTGACCAAATCTGAGAGCAACTCAAGTCTATGGGTCTAAGCATAAATATTTAGAGTACAGTTTTTTGACACCATGGCCATATAGCAAACCAATAACAGTTGATTTCCCCAAAGGAAACTCAGCCATGGTCTTTTATCAAGTTTACTGTATCAGGCATGAAGTTCCTGTGGATCTAGTTTCCTAACAGGAAGTGGTTTATACCCCACATCATGCCATTATCACACTAGTGGTACATCTTGCCAGGAAGGTCAGGATTATAGGATGAAGGTCCAATGTTAGGTAAGATTACATACAGGTGTCTTTTCTACCCTCAGTGGCCCTTCGGGGACTATGAAAGCTATCTGTCAGAGAGTGAGTTTCCAGGTCAGTTCTTTATTTCTATAGCTCCTGAATCCAAAGTGAGGGCTGTGTTAGTTTCGAGTGTGAGAGATAGACTCACACACTACCAAATGACACAAATGAGAGTTTATTTAGGGGAGTTGCTGAGAGAGAGAAAGGGGTTGAGGGGAGAGAGAGAAGGAGAGGAGAGAGAGAGAGAGTTTCATGTGATGGACAGTACTTG
This sequence comes from Phyllotis vaccarum, assembly GCA_033318265.1. Taxonomy (NCBI): domain Eukaryota; kingdom Metazoa; phylum Chordata; class Mammalia; order Rodentia; family Cricetidae; genus Phyllotis; species Phyllotis vaccarum. The sequence goes on from JARWLC010000013.1 coordinate 121,445,261, forward strand.
GTGTTCTGCTGGCGTCATACTGGGTTTATCATGTGGCTGCTATGTGCTGTAATTAATTATAAGCTGTCTTTAGCATCAATGTCTTATCAACTAGTTATGGTATTCAACCAAGAGCAGTGATAATAGTCTGTGTTTTTGGGGGGGTACCTATGGGGCCTCCCCGACCAATACCTCATAGGGAAGTATCTCATGCCTACCACTGAGACTTTTATTTAATAACCCATGTATTCTGGGAGCAGCATTGTCCACCCACACAGAGTACTTCTGTTCCAAATGATCTAAAAATATATTTTAAATCAGCTTGAAATGGGGGATTCCTTTAGATTTTGCTAACACACCCCTACTCTCTCTTTTCTTGGGTGCCTCTATCCCCTTTTATTTATTTCAGCAATTTTTTTTGAAATTATGTATATTTATTTTCATTATTCTGTCTGAGTATGTGCCTGATTAATTTAATGATATTGTAATCTCATGAATCCCAGAGATAGAACTGCAATTTTATGTAGGTTAATTTATTTAAAAAATTCTTCCCTCTCCTCCCTCCAAACCCTCTTGCATACCCCTCTTTGTTCTCTTTCAAATTCATAGCCTCTCTTTTCAGTCCTTATAATGTTATCTCTACCCCACTGAAATCTTTAACCCCTTTCCTTTTACATCACTTGCGTTATCACCTCCAGTTGGCTTGTTTCCTTGACATAGCATATGTCAGGTTTGGATATTAGCTTTTTCATTCTACCTTCATTTTGGTTAAGCTCTTTGCCAAAACATCATTTTCTCACCTTCCACTCACCTCCATGTTCAGCTTTCTGTTCCCAGTGTTTTCCTCCTGTCATCTGATTTTACCTGTATTGGACTGCCACACCCTCCTTAAGGCATCCATCCCTAGTCGCCTATGTTTAGTTTCATGACTTCCACATATACTCTGTGTTCAACACACAAAATAAAATATTCAAAGCTAAGATCTACTTAAGAGAGAATCTGCAGTTTATCTTTCTCAGCATGGGTGACCTCACTCAGCAGAATTTTTTTTTTCCAGTTCTATCCATTTGTCTGGATATTTCGTGGGTTTGTTTTTCTTTACAGGTGAGTAATATTCCATTCTGTATATGTATCACGTTTTCCTTTCTATTCTTCGGTTGATGGAAAGCTTGGTTGAGTCAATTTCCTAGTTATTGTGAGTTGAGCTGCAATGACCATGGATGTGCAAATATCTCCACAGCAGGCTACAAAGTACTTTGGATATATATGTCCAGGAATAGTATAGCTGGTTCAAATAACAGTTCTATTTGTAGGCTTTTTTGAGAGATACCAAGATAGATTTCCAATTTGGTTGTAGTAGCTCACACTCCCACAAACAGTGTAGAAATGTTCCTCTTTCCTTACCTTCACAACAGCATTTCTTGTCATTTGTATCCCAGACCCTGCTCATTCTAACTGAGGTTAGATGAGTTCTTAAAGTAGATTCTATCTGTATTTCCCGACGGTTAAAGTTATTGAGCATGTTTAAGTGTTTTCTGGCCAATCATTTATTTATTTATTTATTTATTTATTTATTTATTTATTTATTTATTTATTTATTTATTTGTTTGTTTGTTTGTTTGTTTGTTTGTTTATTGAGATTTTCTTGTTCAGTTTCATAGTCTTTATAAATTGGTATTTTTATGTTTAGGTTTTTAAAAAAATTCTTTGTATGTTGTAGGCAGTAATTCTCCATCGGATGCATGCATAACCTACAAAGATTTTCTCCTCTTTTGTGGGCTTCCTCTACACTCAGTTGACAGGTTTCATTGTTGCATGGAGGCTTCAACTTCATCAGGTCCCATTTCTGGATTGTTGCTCTTCCTTCGTGCAATATGGGAATCCTATTCAGAAAATTCTTGCCTCTACCTATGTGTTGAAACATATTCTCTATTTTATTACCCAGCAGTTTCGGGGTATCAGGTCTTTGATACATTTGGAGTTCAGTTTTGTGCCCAGTTTTATTTTCTTGCAGATTGAAATCCAGCTTTTCATGTATGGAAGATGTTGTCTTTTCTGCAGCTTATATTTTTGTAATTCTATCAAAATCGGGTATCTATAATCTTTTATTTTTGTGGTTATAATATATTATAATTAAATCATTTTCCTCTTCTTTTTCTTCCCTTGTAACCCCTCCTATGCACCTCCTTGCTCTCTCTCAAATTCAGGGTCTTTTACTCTTTAATTGGTGTTACATATATACATTTAAGTACAATATAATAGATTCCAAAATTCAATATGGCCTCTTGTTCTCTGAATTTTGGTTGGGTGTGGTTTTCTATAATGCTCTTCATTGCAAGGTTTCTTTGCTGGGGGGCTAGGACTGCACTTATCTCTGGGTATGTGTTGCCACCTCCAAGCTTCTTGTATAGTGACTTCTGGTACCAGACATCTAGTCCTCCTGGAGGAGACTTTTAGGTCAGATCCACCTTAGATTCTTGGAGTCCTGTGTCCAACGTGCATGGTATCTTTGCAATAGGGACTTACCTTCAGTCTCTGTGAGGCAACAAAATACAGCAGTAATAGTGTATAATGTTATAGGAGTTTCTTGAACAATACTGATCAAAAGGGCCACTTATATGGCTCACATTTGGGTTTTCTTTGTCTATGGCTCTTGGAAGGAACATTGCTAGCCCAGAGAGAAAATTTTCATTTAAACTAAGTACATATACATACATATTTATATGCAATTTTAGGTAGCTAGATAAAACTATGATTCCTTATGATGCCTGTGGAGACCAGAAAAGGATATTGTATCCTCTGCAACTGCAGTTACAGCTGCTGTGAGCCATCATGTGAGTACTGGGAATAAAATCCAGGTCCTATTAAACAGGTAGTAGTGTCTGCACTAATGGTCACTAGCCACACATCCATACATCCCTGACTGCTTCTATCTTCTGCTGCCTTCTCCTGTAACTCTCTGTGCCTGAATGTTCTACCTTGAGTCAGCTCAGGTTTGATCTTCATTTCCCTGTCTTGTTCACCACTGTGGAACTCTGCAACATGAAAACACTACCTTTTCTCTAAGACTACGGTTTTAACTCTGAGTTTTGAAAATCCTAACTAGTTTATTCCTGCCTCTAGTCAGCTCTGAATTCTGTTGATCTGAGTTTTGGGACTCACAGCCTAAGAATTTCTGCCTTTCTTTGGTCTCCCTGTACACATGATTTTTACTGACTGAAGTTGTGCTCTGGGTTTTTGGTTTTTAAGTGTGAAATGGTACTTTATTGTGTGTGTGTGTTTCTGTACAGTGTCTTGGGTATTGAACTCAGGGCCTTGTACATGTTAACCAAGTGGTATACCACCAAGCTTCATTACTACTCCCAACTCTGAATTTTTTGATGTAGGCACAGTGAGTAATAATTTTTCTTCTTATGACTGACTTCGTCATGTCCCATATATTTTACTTCACTGTGTTTTCATTTTCTTTCAATTCTAGGAATATTTTTATTTCCTACCTGATTTTCTTAGTGAGTCATCCATCATTCAATAATATGTTGTTCACTCTATTTGAGTTTGTGTACTTATTTAGTTTTTTAAAAATCTAGTTTTATTTCCTTGTAGTCAGAGTACAAGCTGTTATTCAATTTTCCTATATTTTTTGATTCTTGCTTTGTGCCCTAACATGTGATCTGTTTTGGAGACTGTCCCATGAGTTTCTGAGAACACATGTTCTTTAGTGTTTGGATGGAATGTTAGGGCTATTTGATTTATGATGTCTTTATATGCTCCAGTTTTTCCATTTATTTTGCCAGGATGACAAACCTATTGTTGAGATTAGGGTATTGGAGTCACCCACTATTGCTGTGTTGGGGTTAATCTGTGATTTTATAACTAGTAATATTTGTGTTTTGAAATTGGGTGTATCTGTGGGCTGTTTCCTTATTAATACAAAGTGACTTTTTTTCAACTAGTTATGATTTGCATTCTTATTTGTCAGGTATGAGAATACCTATACCTGCTTGTTTTATTGTTCCATTTTTCATGGAATGCCCTTTCCATTCATTAATCCTAAGGTAACCCTATTGATAGGAAAGTGTACTTTTTGAGGGACACAAAGAAAGGCTTATGTTTTCTAAGCCACTCTGATCTGTGTCTTTATATTAAAGGAATATACATTATGAATATTTAGTTATTTATTGAAAGATTAATTAACCATCATTTCATTTTTTTTTTTTGCTTATTCTTAGACCCTTTTGTGGGATATTGTGTTGTTTCATTGTAAATAATTGTCCTACCCAATGGTTTAATATAAAGCGCTGATTGGCCAAAGGCAGGCAGGAAGTGTGGGTGGGGCTACCAGACTAAGAAAACTCTGAGAACAGGAAGCACAGAGTGGAATGCCAGAGAGAAGCCGGAAGAAGAAGAGGACAACTATGCTGCTCTAAGAAAAGGTACTGAGCCCCATGGCTGAACAAGATAAGAGGCATGGGTTAGTTTAAGGGTAAAGAGCTAGAAAGTGATATGTCTGAGCCTTATGCCAATCAGCTTCAAACTAATGAAAGTATCTGTGTGTCTTTGTGGGTCTGTGGGTCTGTGGGTCTGTGGGCCTAAACCTTGAGGCTAGGCCCGAAAGTCTGGGCCAGAAACCTCCTACTACAAATGGCAGCCCAACGTGGGTCATATACATGATATATACCCACATAAGGCCATTGAAAGCTTAAAAAACAGTCTAGAGCACAGGAACTGAAGCCCAAGCAGCTTCTGAGTTGTGTCTCTGAAGCGGCCCGTGGCAAAGAGACTGAGTGGTATGTGGGATTAAATTATAAAATGGTGTGTTTGCTACATGCAATTTAAGGTGAACAAGGCCAGTTCCTGAGTCTAGATGTAAGCAAAGATCTCTGTATTGTGGATTTAAGGTTTCTAATAATAAGGACAAAAAGGGAACAGAATCAAAGATGGCTTCTTAGTGTTGATGTTTTCTTGGATCAGCTCTGTTGCTGGAGGCAAAGTGATGCTTGACTTTTTGAAGAGAAGCTTCCTGATTCAACGTTAAAGGCAAAATACTTGTGACTCTTTTAAGAGGCCCTACTGCCTAATACCTAAATGGAGTTAATGAGCAGCAGATGGCAAAGTTTGACTTGGTAATTATATGGACCCTAAAGTTCCCAGAGTACCTGGGCTAAAAAGATAAATTCTATGAAATTAGACTAGGAGCTGGGTGGAGCCATTCATCTATCCTACCAACCTTGAATCTTGGCAGATAAAAGATGTGTTCAGAAACAGAAAGAAATAGAAGAATCTGGGTGGAGTTAATCACACTAACCAAGCAAAGGTGTGGTCAGAGACAGAAAAAGCTAAGAAATAAATATACAGTAAAGACAGTTTTTTGTAAAAAGTCTATGTGGTTTAGAGTGTGTTGAAAATATATATACATAGTCTTAGAGAAAGAGAAGAAAAGGTAGAGAAAGCCTTTAAAAAAGAAATAGAGTAAAATAAATAAATAAATAAGTAAATAAAGATAGAAAAAACAAAGAATGTCTGGATACTGTATGTTATTGTCTTATCTTTAAGTCTCTTGACTGAAAATGACTTAGTAAAAGCTGCTAAAAGACAGTTGATTACAAATGTTGTTGGATTAATTCAACCTATATATTTTGTAAATGAGTTTACTTTAAAATTGAAATGCAAAGATATGCTACTTTGGAGAAGAGATTTTCCTTTTATTTTCACAGAAAATGAGAAACTGTGGATTTGTGTCTGGATAAAGAACATAAGGTTTGATAGAGGAAGACCCCCTAAAAAATCTCCAATGGAAATGGATGGCTCAGATGATTCAGCATTTCAGAGCACCTCTGTTGAAGTTTCCAGAGCTCTGTATCCAGAACAATGTCAAGAAGAATGGCTGAGATGACCCATCCTTACAGAGTATTCCACTAAAGACTTGTGCACAATCCTAAATTTTTCTTTAGATTCTTATGAGATTACCAATGCCCCTATTCAGCAGGAAGTAGCCTAGAGAACAATGCCCACATTCCCAAAACATGGATTATGGATGCTTGTGTTTATTTACAGTGTTGTTTATAAGTTGTTATAGATGGGGAGGGGAAGAATATTAGATTTGGAGTTCTTTTGGTTTTAAGAAGAGAAAAGGAGATATGTGGGAGATTGTGTTGTTTCATTATAGATAATTGTCCCACCTACTGGTTTAATAAAAAGCACTAATTGGCCAAAGGTAGGTAGGAAGTGTGGGTGGGGCTACCAAACTAAGAAAACTCTAAGAACAGGAAGCACAGAGCAGAATGCCAGAGAGAAGCTGGGAGAAGCAGAGGACAACTATGCTGCTCTGAGAAAAGGTACATGGCTGAACAGGATAAGCGTCATGGGTTAGATTAAGGGTAGAGAGCTAGCAAGTTATATGCCTGGGCCTTAGGCCGATCAGCCAAAAACTATTGTAAACATCTGTGTGTCTCTGCGCGTTTGGGAGGGTCTGTGGGCCTAAACCTTGAAGCTAGGCCTGAAAGTCAGGGCCAGAAACCTCCTACAACACCCTTTTATGCTTAGCTATTATGGTGTTGTTTATTTTTCCCTGTGGCCTCTGTTGTGCTTTTATCCTTGGCTTTAGTCTAAGGCTGAAACATTCTTTCCAGTTTCTTCTGTGGCAGATTAATTACTAGCACACACACACACACACACACACACACACACACACACACACACATCCTATAACTCGAGTTAAAAGATATGATACACTTCCAGGCTGGTCCCCACCTCAGCCACTTCGTGTCACTCATGTGCTTGGGAACCATGCCTTGGGTTGCCATGGACCCATTCCCAGCCTCTACCACTGTGTGATGTAAATTCGTGTAGCTACCCAGCTGGGCATGCTACCCTGGGTGACAACAGGCTTACACCCTGCCTTCACCATCACTTGGTGTTCTTTTGTTAATTTTTCATGTTTTTACTTTCTTGGAATAGATTGAGTTTTTATGGTTTTGATTCTCTTTCACTGGGTCACACCAAAGCATCTTCTAGTTTGTCACATTACCTGGAAGTCTCTGAAAACCATTAAAAAAAAACAATTGAAAGAAAGGAAATTAACATATGGAAGAGAACTCTGCACTCATGTTTACTGCATGCAATATTATTCACAATATCTAATATGTGAAACCAACCCATGTTTATCAATGGAAGAATAGATGAGGAAATTAAATATGTAATTGTAAGAAGAAGGAAATCCTGTGTTTTTTGACAGAATTCATTAACTTGGAGAACATTATGTTTAGCAACATAAACTAGGTATAGAAACACTAATGAAAATGTACAATTATAGAGGAAAATTGGAGAAGAAACTATTACTTATTGAATGTCTCATATAAACAGTTTGTATTTATATATGAATATATATATGTAGCCATATGCTTTTTCAGTTACACAGCAGTTATACGAGGTATATAACATTAAATTGATTTTACAGAGTTAAAATTATAGTCAGGTTCTCGAAAAATGTCAAGGTAAGGCTAGACACTTATTAACTTAATTCCTTCTAAATAACCAGGATATTGCTTTTGCCTCTTCCTTTCCTGATATGAAAGCACTCTCTCTATGACTGTACTATTTAGTCACTAAATGTTCTTATGACCTGTATATGACCAAGTGGTTTGGCTCTAGTTGGAAAGTTATTAAAGGGAATGATGCGAGCAGTCCTCTTTTATTTGTAAAAGGAGAGCAAAAAACAAATTAACTCTCCCTTGGCTACAAAGTGAAATACAAATCCAATGTTCTCTTTCAGCCTTCCTTGGCAGATAATGAAATGAATTTCACAGAGTGTTCGAGGTTGATGTTTTTCAGAGAACATCTCAGTCCAATTTGAGTGAATGCTGCTCTCTTTTCATGTGCTCATGTTTCTGTTAAGGTAAGTGCTCTTGTCATATTTTTGAGGTAAATCAGAGGAACCATTTGAATCTATTGCCTAGTTTTTAAGAAGTACTTTATTTTGTGTCCTGATGTTCTGAATTCATGCTTTCAATGAAGCCCAGATAGGCATCCTGGTCTTCCTGGCCTTGAGCTCCATCAAAGTTTCTTAATAGCTCAGGCTTCAGCATACACTGAGAACAAGTAGAACCTCAGTCTGAAGTTCTAAAACAGGCCACTTCATAGTTCTGTGCTTTAAAGTCCACTCTGAAATGATGGCAATAAGAAAAAGATTTGCTACCATCATTAAGGCACCATGACAACCGTGCTTTTTGTGAACAGGAACTACATTGGACGTATTCTAGTCTTGGACCCCTAAAGTCAATAACTTAGCTTTATTTTTGCTTCTTATGACTAGAATCTGTCACCCATATTATGTTGCTTTTTAATATAAGGGAGGTGATTTTTTCTACTTTAATTTTCTTCTATAACAGAAGAATTTTCCTTCATCGAGCCATCTGTCACTTTTATTTCCTTGCCACTGGAATAATTAATTGTATTTTGATCTCATTCACCTCAACTTTTCTGCCTATTTTCTTTCAGATTCACCCCTACATCCTTACCTCCCAAAGTTTTTAACTTTAAATTATTACTATTATTTTTTTTTTTACTTTAATGCGAGGTTTGGTTATAGGTTTTTTTCTGGTTTTTAAAAGTAATTTTTTAAGTTAAGATATAATTACATCATCTCCTTTTCCTTTCTTCTTTCAAACTCTCTGCAGCTATGCACATACACATCCCATTTTTCTCTCTCAAATTCAAGTCCTATTATTTGCTAATTATATTTACACACACACACACACACACACATGTATACAACCTGCTTAGTCCATATGCTGTTACCTATATGCATATAATTTCAAGAATGGCCACTGGTATTAGATAACGAATTGGGGATTCTTTCCTGAGGAAAACTATTCTCTCCTTCTCTGCATTCTTTACTTGCCTGTAGCTCTTTGTTTGGGGTGGGGGCCTTGTAAGATTTCTCCCTTCTATATAACATGCCTTTTGGTATTGTCCTTGTTCAAGTCCCATTTAGGCAGCCGAGTGCTTAAGACTTCATGGATGTAGCTTCCTTGACATTTCTAGGAGTCACAGCTTCACAGCAGCCATTCTGTTCCGGTCTCCTTCAGTCTTCCTGTCTCTTCTTCCTTGATGCTCCCTGAACCTTGAGTGTTGTGTTGCAGATAATTCAACTTGAGTTAGAGATCACACGATCACTTTTTCTCTGCATTTCAATGATTTTCTGTAATGGTCTCTGTATGTTGTTGCAAAGAGGAGTTTCTTTGTGGAAGGGCGAGAGCTACGTTTTTTGTGAGTATAAGGATATATACTTAGAATGTAGTTAGGAAATTATACCAGTGTAGTGACATAACAGTTCTAGTTTCTCCTCCAAGATCTATGACCTCATTAGCTCGCATGGTTGGAAACCAGGCCTGATTTCTTTATTGTTGAGTGGGACTTAAGTCCAATTAGACAGACATTGGTTACCACCAAGATATGGATGACACGATTTCACCTGTAGGTTTATTTTGCTATTTTAGTCACTGTTATAGTTCATAGGTGTCATAACTGACGATTGGTTGCTTCTTTCCCTTAGAAGATTATAGTATCTTCTGGTGCCATGAAAGCTAGTCCTGTGGGAGGAGACTTTCAAGTCTGATGCAGCGCGGATTCTCAGAGTTTTGTGTCTAAAGTGCATGACATTTTCTCAGGAAGACAACCAAGGACAACAGCAATGTACCATAAGATTTTGGGAGTCTCTTGGACTCTTCTGATCATAATTCACAAGGCAACTTCTCATCTTGGTATTGGGGTTTTTTTTGTTAGCTAGTTTATGGACTCTGGGGACAGCATGTTTAGCTTAGGTGATAACTATGTATACACATAAACTTATATATAATATATCTAACATGTAATTTTTCATAAATAGACAAAATATTTTAAAATTAAAATATAATTACATTGTACCTCTCTTTCCTTTCCTCCTCCCAACCTCTCCCATGACCCCTTGCTCCCTCTAAAATTCATATACCCATTTTTATTTCCTTGTTATTTTATATATACATACATATGCATAAATATAGAAATAAACTGCACAGTCCATTTAATGCTGCCTGTATGTATGTGATTTCAGGGCTGATCACTTGGAATGGATATCCAATTAAATTTTACCCCTCTACAATTTATGTCTTCCTTTTCATTTAATAATCACTCAATTCCAGTTTGTGTTTAGATGTGGGGTTATCTACTAGAGCATGGTCAATCTGCCAGGAGCCACACACTCAAATGAAATTGACTCTCCCACCTCCCAGAAGCCAACTGTCCATAGAGGTTCTTAATTAAGCTTCTTCATCATGCTATCATCTTTACTGGCTTGATCTTGCGTAGGCAACCATAGCTGCTATTAGTTCCTAAGTGCAGTGGTCCTATCGTGTCCAGAAGACACTGCATTACTTCAGTCCTCCCTGACCTTTGGCTCTTACAATAGTTCTGCCTCCCTTTCTCAGTGGTTCCTGAAATGTGAGGGGGGATGTGATGTAGATGTCTGATTTGTGGCTGAATGTTCCACTGACACTTATTCTCTGCAATTATATTCCAATTATTTTTATTGAGCTCCTTTTTTTTTTCTAATTTGAAGTTCTCTCTCTCTCTCTCTCTCTCTCTCTCTCTGGGTGTGTGTGGGGGTATGTGTGTGGGGGGTATGTGTGTATGTAAAATGGTGGGAGTTAGTGAAGATGTCAGTAATGGTTAAGTTTTTGAAAAGAAGATTTCCCTCAAAATTTTCCAAATGTTTCTATATTTACCATATGTTGAACAATGGTCATTACATTTATTAATTCTTTATTTACACATTTTTTCTGAACAGAAACAAGAAAAGCAAAACTTAATTCATCTAAAACTAATCAGATAGCTGCTAGTTACTAGGTACCATGTATTGGTCACATTCTCTAGAGGAACAAAATTGACAGCTGAACCTATTAAGATGACAAGGTATGTTGTAAAGTGCTTTACAGACTGTGCGCTGGCTAGTCCAACAATGGCTGTCTATGATGGAAAGGCCAAGAACCCAGCAGTTCTTCATCCCGTGAAGCTGGATGCCTCAGCTGGTCTTCAGTCCATGTTGGGGTCCTGAAGAAGTAGGCTCTAGTGTCAATAAAGTACCCCACAGCAAGATGGGTGAACTGGCCACAGAAAGTGACAACAACGACCTCCTCTACTAATCAATGTGAATTTCCAGAGAAAGTATGGACAAGCAGGCTAAAAGCAGCAGCTTCTTTCTTCCGTGGTATTTTATGTAGAACATCACAGAAAGTGTGGCCCACATACAGGTTTTCCCCTAAAAAACAGGTTTTCCCCTGAAAAGATACAGATTTAAGGTAGATCTTCCCCTTCAGGTGATCTAATCTTGAAATATACTCCACCGCTGTGCCCAGTTTGAGTTTTAATTAATTCTAGATGTAGTCAAGTTGGTAACTAAGATTAGATATCACAAGTCCACCCCTTCAAAATTTGAAAATAACAATGAAGTAAAAATTATATCTAACATGATAGAACTATCCCAGATAGAAGTGAAAACACAGCTATCCCATGTACAATTGCAAACACGTTATATATTTTAGAATATATCACCAATGTCCCTTGAGGGACAATCTTATAACATCTTGTAGCTTATATATAACTATTGGTATTATATTAATTGGTGTTATATAATAAAAACAGAGGAAAGGAAACAAAAATATCTATTTAATATATGCATGTATATTCACAAAACAAAATACAACAGGAACACTCATGTCAATTATAATCCTGGTTTTTGTACCTGGTCACATTGCCTTAGTTAGTATTACACTCTTCAGCCAGGCGATCATGGTGCATGCCCTTAATCCCAGTGCTTGAGAGGCAGAGACAGGTCTTTGAGTTTGAGGCCATCCTGGTCTACAGAGCGAGTTCCAGGATGGGCTCCAAGGCTACACAGAGAAACCTTGTCTCAAAAAAACCAAAAATAAATAAATAAAATTCTGCTCCTCTCCTACCCATTGTGTATTTCCTCTATTGTCAGCAAGCATCTCAGCATGTCTTGACTATTTTCCTAGAGGAGTGACCCATAAATGTGAGATCAGGATCAATGGAGGCAATGAAGAAATAAAGGATAGAAGACAGGCATCACCAGAAGCAGAATTGTTCTATAATCAGAACAACCGAAAGGCCAGTCTTTTTCTTAGCAGATGTGAGATGCTACATGTATGGCTTGGAAGTTTGGGGGCTTCATAGGACAGAAAAAGGGAACCTTGGAGGATGGAAGAGTCCATCTGCAGGTCAGTTGCCCTGAAGTCTGTAAGTGGATCCTGGTGGGGCTGATGCAGGCAGGGCCTCCCCATGATCAGGAGCTTCCACTGGTGTTGTCAGTCAGCTTTCCCACCTAGAGCTTCTCAGTTTGCCCAAGGCTTTTATGTCATTAACTCTTCAATACTTTCACTCCTGAGGGGAGTCTTTGTCCTTTGTCATCTTGCCTGGATTGGATTATTGTTGTTTTCCATTGACTTTAATGACAGGGCATAGGCATACTAAGAGATGCCCTAAACTTTAGGGCCTTAAAGATCTTCTGCACTCCAGACAGAAACTTCCTTACTTTCATTGTGGAGAAGTAATCCAATTTCCCCACGGTAATCTTGCTCAATCACTCCTCCTAATACTGTTATTCCTTTCTTAGTCTGTTGAATTAAAGATATCAGAATCCCCTAGTAGCTTCCAGTACTGGAATGTTTGTTGTATTTCCTGGTAGGAGCACTTCCCGCTCTGGAACCCAAACTTCTTGGTCAGCAGAATTTAAGGACATGGGAAGAAAAAGCAAATTTTTTTTCTAGTGGGTCACTAGGGGTGATAGTGAGCGGAACCATTCCCATTTCCACCTCTTGATTTCTGAACTCATGAATTTGGCTATAGGAAAAACTGTACTATATATTAGATGCAGATTTAAAGTATATCACCTTGCGACAAACCCTGCCCAGCCTTCCTGGGAACTCAGCTAACTGGCACTGTATCAGCGTCTTCAAAAGACAGTTCCACCGTTCTGTCAGGCCAGCTGCTTCAGAATGATGGGGAACGTGGTGAGACCAGTGGATTCCATGGCCATAGGCCTGCTGTCACACTTATTTGGCCATGAAGCGAATTTCTTGGCTAGAAGTAATACTGTGTAAAATACCATGTCAGTGAATAAGGCATTCTGTAAGCCTATGGATGGTGGTTTTGGCAGAAGCATTATGCGCAGGAAAGGCAAATCCATAACCAGAGTAACTATCTACTCCAGTAAGGACAAAGCATTGTCCTTTTCATGAAGGAATGGTCCAATGTAGTTAACCTGCCATTGGCTGGTAACTTCAATGAATGGTATCACATCAGGGACTCAGTGGTGGTTTCTGTTGCTGGGGAAATAGAAAAGGAGGGACTGGGCAGTATTTGCAGTAACAGTTTCTAGCTTCACACCTCATCACTGCCCTCTGAAGCTGCTGATTTCTGGGATTAAAAATTCTTGCTTATTTTTCTTCCATGCTGCTTCATCTGCAAAAACACTTCCTACAAAAGCTTTATGCCAATTTTCTGTTGAAAATTTCCTTCTGCTGATGACCACTTCATTATATTTGATGTTATTTCAATGTTTTTATTTGTTTAATGGCCCTTAATGAATCATTATCAGAAGAGAAATGAAGATTTACTCATTCATCTCAAAACAAAGTGCCTTTATTCAATTTGTTTGAAATATTGAATGAGGCTCGGGGACACAGCTCATTTGTTACAGGGCTTGCCATACCATCAAGACAAGCAGAGATAGGGTCTCCAGAATCCATGGCTTATCTGGAGTTCCAGCCTTAAAAGGTAGAGGTGTGGGAACAAAATGACTAAAGAGAGTAGATATATCTATAAGCTCTAGGTCTGATTGGAAGTCATGCTTAGACAAATATAATGAAAGAGAAGTTGATAAAGATCCCCACCATCCCACATGTACCTGCATACATACACATGTAAGCATTCATCTTTCTATGTGTATGTGTGTGTGTGCACATATACATATAAACACACACATACACATGGAAAGAAGAAAAAGAAAAAAAAACTACTTCTCCTGCAAAATAAGCTAGTTAAACATGCATTTATAATGAATAGCATTGGGAGATCACCACATTTTATACTTTGTAGACATTTATGGTAAATTAATAGGGAATCCTAGAATATAAGTTGAAAGTTTAAAAAAAAAAAAAGAATAACCAGGGTGGAGAACAGTGACTTTGCCTTCAAAGAAGTAAATTACCTACAACTAGACAGGTTCTGACATTAATGAGCAAAAGTATAAATAGTTACCTTAAAACAGAACAATTATTGACTTGGAAGTCTACATTTGTTTCCTTTGAAGGATCAGTTGTTGGACAAATACATACCAGGTACTCATGATGGGCTAGTGTATGTTTCAAGGCTAGAGTTCTGTTAAGGAAGTTATCACCTATACCATAATTCATATATTTTAACTTTGATTAGTATATCAAGGGTTTTAAAATTCTGTTTATCTTTTTTAAAGGGATAACTTTTTATTGATGATTTCTATTGTTGTATTTATTTTCGTTTCAGTATTGTTGGCTCTCATCTCCTTTTTCTTTTCTCTCACTAATTCTGACCATGGTTTGGTTCTTGTTATTTTGTTTGTTTGTTTGTTTGGGGGCTTTTTGTACACTCTTGTGATACACCAGGACTTTATTTATTTAATATATCTCTAGTAATTTAGATTTACTGTATGTGTGTGAGTTTTGCCTGCACATATGTATCTGCTTCACAAATGTGCCTGGTGCCTGAAAAGGTTAGAAGAAGAAGTTGGATCCTGCCAAATGTTAAAAAAATGGTTCAAGCAGATGTTGAGGTAATAGAAATGAAGAAAATCAAAGGCAGACTCAGAGAATTTCTGATTGGGAAGCGAGTAATCATCACACATATCTGAACTAAAATTACAAATATAGTGGTAAGATGTATGTTTTCATATATTGATAATAAGATATAATCAATACAGTTCCCAGAAAATCACTGAGAGTTTGTTTATCAAGAGCATACATACCTTTGGAAATTAATCTCACAACCAAGATGCCAGTATAAATTAGATACTATCTAGAATATGATCAGTAACATTTTCAAAGACCATTTTATAATAAACAGGTATAAGATTATTTATTTTTATGGCAACTTATAGTAAAATATTTTGTATATTAACAATTTTATACTGCAAACTAGTATTTCAATATAAAGCAGTTCAAAGACTGTTCTTTAAAATGTTACACTTTATTAAACAAATTAAATTTTTCTTACAAAAAATTGCATAATATTTGGTGACCCTTAGGTCTTGATGCGCTGATACAGTTGTTTTTCTAATCTTCAAGTTAAACAGTCTCAGCCGGGAGCCTAGAAAGGGCAGTCAACAACCCTGCTAGAATATTCAGGAGCAACTAGCAGACTTGTGGCCCTGTCAGTTAACACTTTCCTTAAGAGTGCTTACTTTTGAAAGCCTGAGATGAAGACTCTCAGAGACTTATAGAGGAGCAACTAAAAGAGACTGCCTGCTTTAGAAAAATAAAACAAAACATAAATTCATTTATTCATTTATTTTACATTCAGGCCACAGTTTCCCCTCCCTTCTCTCCTCCGAATCCCTCCCACCACCTCTCTTTTGTACTCCCTTAAACCACTCCTTCCCTGTTCCTGTTCAGAAAGGGCGGGTCTCCTATGAGTATCAACAATGCATGGCATATCACATTGCAGTAAGACTAAGCACCTCCCCTTGTATTAAGACTGGGCAAGATGACCCAGTATAGAGAGTAGGTTCCCAAAAGCCTGCCAAAGCATTAGGAGAAATCCTTGCACCCATTGTTAGGAGTCCCATTATAAACAAGGCCCTGGACCCTACATTCCAAACTGTCAAAATCATTGATAGGATTTAGTAGTAAAGGAAATCATGAGCAAACTGAAAATGAGTGACAAAACAGTTATGAGAATTATGGTAGAATAAAATATTAAAAATTTTAAAAAACCCTGAAATTAAGTTTCAGAGTAAAGTCTATTTTTAGTCATTTATCTTTGTTATTTTTATTGACATTTTATTTTCCTAGACTGAGAGTTAATTTTCCTATCATAAAAATGGACTGTTTGTAAAGGATTAAGTTAGATTTTAAAAATTCTCTTCCAGTGCAGTATTTAATGATTTAGAAAATGGCATTCATATACTTAACAAGTTTTGGGAAATTATTTTACAAATTTGAAAGCAAGTACCTATAATACGAAATGAATTTTAGAAGGTATGCTCCAATATTTTCAAGAAAGTAAGACACATATGGAAAGGGTAATAATAATAATAATTTTGTGGGTTTATTTTATTTTTACTGTTACTAAAGTCCTGTAACAACTGTGTTCTACTTGACTATCATTCTATTCTTTTTCCTCCTAATGTGACCACAGTAAATAAAGCACCTCTTTCCTTTTTTTTTAAAAAAAAAAAAACAACTATTAATTTCTAGATTTTAATTGGCCTCTCAAGGATGGATGGCCAGACTTGACTTCTTGGGGTATAGACTGTGATAATGATTTTCATAACAGTAACTCTAAGAAGAGCTATCCAGACATCAGAAAATAACACCTAGGAAGTGATTCATAAGAGAGTCCAATTTCCCAGCAGATTCATCATAAGTGTGAAAACAGTCAATAGAGGACAGGTGAGACAGAATGACGTGTGCTTAGCCTGCATGGGAGCAATTCTAATCTTTTGGATCCATCACAGGAAAATTACTTTTCTT
Source organism: Phyllotis vaccarum (assembly GCA_033318265.1). NCBI lineage: Eukaryota > Metazoa > Chordata > Mammalia > Rodentia > Cricetidae > Phyllotis > Phyllotis vaccarum. Next base: position 121,462,021 of record JARWLC010000013.1, read on the forward strand.
GCTATGTGGCTTATATTTATTTCCAGAAGTCTCCTTAATGATCTATTTTTATTTTAATATTTCTAAGGCACACAATCTATATCAGCCTTTTCTGTCCAATCTATGTAGCCCCAATACTAAAAATTTAACAAAACAACTTCAAAAATACTAAGTTGTAGACTAATAAATATTGCATTTCTCCAAGTTCTCCAGACTATGCTACCAGTAGTAAGTTACATTAATGGTGTCTGGATTTTCAGATGTAAACACATCCTTATGGTTGCCTGCTGAAAGCAAAGGGGCTGGGCAAACCTCTCCATTAAAATCTACATCAAATTATTCTTAGGACTGAACAATAATGCACAGAATGCTTTAACTTTTATTAATTTTAACCCTATAAAATGCCTCCAAAATATGTAATTAAGTCCTTCTACTTGCTTTAAAATGCTATGCTGCCTTTACCTTCCATATTGTATAAAACAGCAGTCATCCTTGCACAGAACAAAGTGTTTATCCCGATTGGCAATTGCAGCCATTCACTAAGGCTGCTTTGTACATCAGCTTCTAATGTTACCGTGGATTAGACATGTGATTCAGGATTTAATAGTCATCCCCTTTGCTCTCCTCTCCATAACAATAACATGAAAGTAGCCCTGACAGGCACAAAGCCCCTGTCTTCTCCCTGGTGTCTTTCTGTCACCATTTGCAAAGAAGAATAGGGAGACTTTCTCATGAAGTTTAGTGAGCATGGTTTTAACATCTTCCGCTAGGGCCATGTGTTATAAAGCACACAGTTCTCCACAGGAAGTATCCATCTTTAGCTAAACTTTTATTGCCTGTACCACCTTTTCTTCCACCCCTACCCCCGTTGCTTTTTTTTCTGTGTGAAGCTGGAGAGCTGGCTTTGAAAAGCCCTTTCTTCAAGATAGAATTGAGTTTGTTAAAAAACAAAATGAGTGTTGACAAAGAATCAGATAGTTACCTTGTTGCAAATAAAGGATAGCAATTTGCATTCAAGACTAGAAAGAACATCTGGAGATTTGCTGAATCATAAAGGATAAGGTAGTCAAGGTTTGAAGTATTGAGATTTGGAAGTGGGTATTTTTCACATCTAATAATCCTTTCATTTAACACCCTGGATATGTGAAGGAGCAGACTGTTCAGATCAAGGAAAATGGCTCGCAATCAGGTCAGCCCTAGAACTAGCTGCTCAAGTCATGTGCAAATGAGTTTTCTGCTTAGTTTGTGTGTGTGTGTGTTCTCAATTTCATTTCTTTGTGATGTGATAGGATGAAATAATTTATTTCATTTTGTCAGTTTTGGTAAGACTTAGATTATGGCTGAAAATGTGACTGATGACAGAATGGACTGACTACAGTCGTTGAATGGAATATTTTACTAGTGTCTGTTAAGTTTATTGGATCTGTCATGCATTTATCTCTGCTGCTTCCTTGTTGATTTGTTCTACATGGATGAACTCTCTATTGGTAAGAATAGAGTATCATAGTTAAAATTATTATATCTGCTATCCATTTCTCTATGTCCACGAATGCTTGTTTCATTAAATTTAAGTACACTGATATTTGGTGCATATATCTTTAAGGTTGCTATGTACCCTCTTGATGGACTGGTATCTTATTCAGTATGTAGTGCTCTATTTTATACCATTTGATGTGATCCCAGCAGTATTCCAGTAGGTGTTTGGATTCCATTTGCTTGAGATATATGTTTTTTTTTAATGTTCATTTTATGAAGACCTTGTCAGCGAGGTGAATTTATTTCAGGCTGCGACGAATTAAGTCTTGATTTGAAGTCAGTCAGGGAGTCGGAATTTCTTCCTTGGAGGGGTTAAGAAAGTTTACCAGGGCTAGTTTTGAAAAATGTAAATTTTTCCTGTTACCTTGTTGTTTTGAGTAGTATAGATTCTTTTCTTTCCTATTCATTCCGTTATATATTGCTATTTTGTTAACATAAAAGTGTTGGCTTTTGCCTGAATTCTCATTTATCTATTTTGTGTTTTTATTGTTAGCATATGTTCATCATCTATGGTAACGGTTTCATTATTGTATTTTCAGACATGTATATAATATATCTTGATCACATTCATGCCCTGCTTACACTTTGCCCCTCTTCTCTCCTACTGATCCCCTCCTGAAATGTTAGCTTTGTGGACACAAATAGTTTTTGTTTATACTTATCTTGGAATATGTTTTTCTTTTAATAATGAAAGATCACATAGCTGCATGTAGTAATCTTGATTGACAGTTTCTGTCATGTTTTGAAATATATCATTCCAGCAGGTCTTTGGCATTTAAAATGCTGGAAGCTGTATGAGGTTTCGGGGATTTTTTTTTCAATAAGTAATTTGTAATTTATGAGAGTAAATTTCAGCTGTAAATTTGATTGAGTTAAGAAACATTAAGCAGATTAATGAGACAAACATTTGAGTGTGTCACTGATCTTCCAGAGAGGAATGGCTGAGGTTTATCAAAACTCACCCTGAATGTTATCTCATAGGCTGTGTTCTCAGATTGACTAAATAAAATACACTGGCCTTGAACTCACAACCCTTCTTCCCCGATCCTCTTCAGCTAACTGAATAGGTGTGTACCACCATCACTGTTTGTTTACCTGCTTTAAAATTTTTATCTCTGTCTTTATGTTTCAGAATTTGAAGGTTTTTAATCTTGGGATATATTTATTTAGCTTTCTTCTATTTGATGTTTACTTTGTTTTTTTTTTTTTTAATATTTAGACTTCTTTTAGCCAAATATGGTCAGTTTGTAGTCTATTCCCAGAATGCCTCTAGTCATAATCAATTTCTCCTTCCTTCTGTGTCTCAGATGGCATGATAGCACCTTTAGCATCTTGAGGCTCTATTTTCTTCCTGTTCTTGGCAAAGAAGATATACTGATATGTTCTTTAAAAAAAGGAAACATTTTCCCTTTTATAATGTATCTATTTTATGTGCATAGTGTTTTGCCTGCATACATGTCTATGTGAGAGTGTCAGATCTTGTAGTTACAGACAGTTGTGAACTGCCATGTGGTTGCTGGGAATTGAACCTGAATCCTCTGGAAGAGCAGCCAGTGTTCTTAACCACTGAGCCATCTCTCCAGCCCCTACTGATATGTTCCTAATTTCACTCATTTTCTGTCACTTCCATTTTACTTCTGAATCCAATAAGTCTTTTGTTTCTATTACTTTCTTTTTCTCTCATATACGTACATTTAATATAATATAATTATAACATAATATACAAAATTATATTCATCATTATGAATCTTTGCTGAGATTTTTATTAGCTCCTTGAGAATTTCATATGATATATTTTGAGCATATTCACCTCCTCACCCAACTCTTCGCAGGCCCACTCCGTATTCTCTATCCACTCAACTTTGTGACCTATTTTTTTCAGTGTGTGCTGCCCAGATGTTCTTGGATGTTCGGTCTTCATCTGTACTCTTGGAGTAAACAATCTCCTCCCAGCAGCTAACAATTGCCAATAAATAGCTCCATGGCTAGAGATAAGATTCTGTGCCCAGCTCCACTCTCCATGCTAGGATTCTATCTTGCTTGGGCTTGCATAGGTTTTGCTGAGTTTTTATTTTTGTTTGGTTTGGAAGAAACTGTAAATAATTGCAAAAATACTTCTTGCGATAACTTCTTTACTACCTTTTTCAGATAATTTCAGGATTTGATTCATTTCATGGTTGGTACTTTTGTCATTCAAATTGCATTTGGGGTTTTATTTTTTATGTGAAAATTATTTTCTGTTGTATCCTATGTATTTTAGATATTATTAGTAATCTATATCTATCTTTTGTGGTTTTAGTCTTAGACAGGTTTTGACACATAGTCAAGGTTGACATGGACTCCATTTGTAGACCAGGCTGTGTCTATCCTCCTACCTCCTCTTCCAATTCCAAGGAGTCACCACTGTTGGATCAGGGCTTAGATCACTGTCAATCTTTTTTTTTTTTTTTTTTGTACATAGGTTCCTTGTTTGGGCAGAGGATGCAGCATGTTGGCTAGGTTGATATGTAATATGTATGTTTATGGATTCTATTACAGCAAATACTGAGTAATGACTCAGCCTTCCTTAATGCTGACTAGGGAAAAGTTTAGCTCTTTACTTAACTATTCCAAGGTTTTCTTAAACTGGGTCATGGGAGTCCCACATTATCTCTCCATCGGTATGTAAACTGCCCTTACTGGAATCAGCTGCCTTCAAATGGTGAGGAGAATGCTGTGTAATAGGTGCAGGAACCCACGTGCTGAGGCTTGGATGAGAAAAAAGGGCAGTACTGACTCGCCTTACCTTTGACCCCCTAATTATTCAAAGCTTTCCACTTTTTTTTTTCCAAGTGAAGATGGTGACTCCATTTCTTACACAGTTCTGTGACACCAAAGTTAGAAACAAATGAAATACTAACACGACCCCCCCCCCACCATGAATGAAAACTTTGACATGATCACCCATCACACCTACTTTGATCTTATGCCTGCTGGTAGAGTATGTGTGTTTATTTCTTATTGGAAACTGCTATACAAAGTGATGAGGGTGCTGTGTGAGGGTTGGTGGTGGAATTGAATGTCAATCAAGTTTAACTCAGGAAACTTTGCTTGGCCTTATTTATAGCAATTAAAATGAAGGGTCAGATCTATGGTAGTCTATTTTTATTTTCAACTTCGTTGTATTAAGAGACATCTAAAATATTAGTGAGGCCCACATTGTGAGTGTATTTCCAGAGAGGTTTCAGCCATGGGCTGGAAACTTAAACTGAGCAAAAAGGAGGAAGCCGGACAAATACTCACAGTCCCTTCTCTGTGTTTGGAATACAGATGTATCATGTCCCAGAACCTCATATTTGCACTGCCATGCCTTGCTTGCCATGATGGTGTGGTTTTAAACTCTGAACCAAAATAAACTCTTCAAGTTTTATGTCGCTTTTGCTAAGTGTTTTGTTGCAGCAACGAGAAAAAGCCATTCATACAAATTCTTAAGTCCAGCACTCCGATGGTGCCCTCGCTGGGAATGTAGTATCACCTGCTTATATTGGGCAAAGGATCTAATATTTCCTAGGCTCACACCCACTAACTCTGCTCTTAACAGTGTCACTTTCTGCTTTCACTCAGCTAAAGCGGTAGAAGACAAGCTTCTTACTTGGTCCCAAGTTCTCCCTGGACTGGAATCAGAGTCATGCCATCTGGTTCTTCAATGAAAAGTGGGCGATAAGCCTCCCACTGTGGGAAGGAAAGGAAGAGAGAGATTTTCATGGAGTAGAGTAGGTATTGTCAAAAAAGACTTTCTATTCTGTTAGATGACCCTTTTTTTCACATATTTGCCTGGGGATGGGGTGGGGATGGAAGATTCTCCTCCTCACCTCTGTGTGGTGCAAATCTGTTTTATAAACCTGCTCAGAAAATTCTGAAGCGTAATAAAGTTGGAGTAGCACTTGAACTACTAGAAAATGGCATTTCCAGAAAAAAAGAAAACATTTGAGCAAAGTTTGTAGCAAACTATATTTCAAATGTCAACGAGGCACAAATATGATGGTAATGTTGGATTCAGAGTAGAACATAAAGAAAAATGCAGACAGAAAGGTAATGGTACGTCTGGTGTTGACAAAATGGGGGTCATGTGAAGCGCATTAGTCAGAGTTCAACATGTTGACTAAGAAACACTGTGATTAAGCTCAGACTCCAGTACAAAACTCTACTAGAGTTCAAATTCCATCTTCCTTAAATTCTAGCATTAATACCTTTGGCCAGGATCTGTATCAGAGCTTTTGTCTCTCTAGATCTAAAGCAGAAAAAATGAAGGCATCTATTTTAAAGAGATTTGGGTTTCCATAAGATGATAAATAAAATAGTCTCCCCGCCATGATGTGCTCAATATGTGATAGAATGTATATTCTTTTAAGAATCAGTTCTGAGAGTCTCCTTCGGAGGCAGGCTGGAAAATTGTGAAAGAGCTGTGAGATTTGCTAAGATGACCTTTGTGTGTTTACCCAGCAAGCAGTGCATTTTTTGAAGGAAGATCTTTCTCAATTCTTTCCAGGCCAGACAGTCTAGTGGGATTTTCATTAGGTTTTGGTTAGTTACAACCAGAATTGAGGGGTGGAGTGGGGAGATATTGGGAAGAGCACCATGTTCCATATATCACCACTGGAAAGGATTTTTCTTTTCTCACGGAGAGCTGAGAAAAATTAGGAAATCCCACAGATGTTAAGGGAAGAGCCAGCATTTGTTATTGGATATCCTATTATTTGATTATCACAAAATCTCTATGAGATAGGTACTGTGATTGGCACCAATTCAGAGGTTTTGAGGGCTTGCTTGCTTAGTCATAGCACCCCTAAGTTACCTGACCAAACTAGTCTTTGAACTCAAACTATGAGATCTGCTCTTTAGGGAAATTGCATATTTTTTCCCAAAAATCTATCAGTATTCCTTTCTGTGACTTCCCAGTGTTATAACATCTTCAATTACTCCCTTGAAATCATTTGTGATAAGAAAGAAAGCAACAACAAATTTAAGGTTTAGAGAGACACAAAAATTATCAAAGTCTTCTTGAATGCTTGCTCTGTGCTCAGATCTCTCTTAGATACGTGTCATTTAGTAGAGTACAACGTAGAGGCCATACACAGGTGAAAAATCAGACCATAGCATTATTGTTTAACTACAACAAAAATTATTGGATGAGGTTTTTTTCTCAATTTTTGAGATTATAATTTAATTACATTTCTCCTTTCCTTTCCTCCCTCCGACCTTCCCATACCCTCCCCCTCCCCCATTTCCCCTCAAATTAATAGCCTTTCCCCTACTAATTGTTATTGCATATAACCTATTCAGCCTACATAATGTTACTTGTGTTTATGTTTTCAGGGCTGACCATTTGGTACTGAACAGTTAATTGGTGTGCTCTTCCCTGGGGAAGGCCACCTCTCCCTCTCCCGGCTTTCTTCAATTTGGACTGAGTTTTGATTTAGTTAGAGTGGAGGCATAATAGCCAGGCAGAAATTGTAGCTTGGCAACCAAGGCCACTGTTCTTTCATCGCTAGTGGATGCCTAGAGATTTTTCAGGGAAGATTTTGAAAGCTGAAGTTCATTTAAGGGAGTCTAGTCAAAGCATAAAAACTGAGGGTGATGGGGGTGGGGAGAATTCAGCAAAGGAGTAATTGTGTGTGTGTCTGGAAACAGGCTGGGGCACAGCTTTTACTTTACCCACTGCAAGGATCAAAAATCCAAATGAGATCTCAAAAAGAGTGCTGCAGTTTTTTCTTCAAGATTCACTGCCATGCATGATGTGCCTCCAGCATTCAGGAGGCTGAGACAAGAGAACTGGGAGCTCAAGGCTGTCAGATATTCTTTCTCTCTCTCTCCTTCTTATTACATGTGTGTATTACTTGCTAAGTCTAGGAGAAAATAAAGTGAACATGTTTTTAAAATTATAAATCATAAATATACATATAAATTGTACTAGAATTTCATCCGGATAAATTAAAGGCAAACAGGGTCAAGTCAAGTACTGTGGCAAATAGGGCAGGCGAAAACAAAATGTTCTTTCCTGGTTGTTAATGTCTCAGAGAAACAAAAGAAAATGAACCTGGGAAAACTTGACCAGGTACACAATTTATTACCCGTGAGAAAACTGTTGCAGATGAAGGGCATCAGTTTTGAACTCCTCAGAACTGTAGCATTAGTAACAGAATAATTCTGACTTATAAACTTACTTTAACAGAAATCAAGGATAGCATCTAACCTCTTCCAGCAGCTTTAGAAATTGCTAACTTGGGCTGGAAAAATTGATCAGTGGTTAGATCACTTGCTGCCCTTGAAAAGGATCTCGGCTTGGTTCTCAGCATCAGCCTGGTTGCTTACAATGGTTCATAATTCCAATTCCAGGGGACCTGATGATCTCTTCTGCCCTTCATAGGAACCAGGTAGACATGGGATGCCACACACCAGCACACGCCTTATACCAGGCACACAGATACATGCAAGCAAAACAATCATGCACATAAGAAATAAAAACCAAACAAATCTTGCAAAGTGAAGTAGCACATGCCTTGAGTTCCAGGGCTTGGAGGGTAGAGGTATGTGGATCTCAGTGAGTTTGAGGCCACCTTGGTCTATGTGTCAAGTTCTGGTCCAGCTAGGGCTATATAGTGAGACTGATTCTCAAAAATATGGATAACTAGTGTCCTTGTCATTCAAACACAAATAAAAGGTGCTTGTGGACATTTGAAACGATCTAAAATTTTAAAGTGATTTTGAAATAATCAGAAATAAAGATGTAACTATATAAAAACCTGTTTTCTGTGAGCTACAATAATTCTAGGTTGGAAAAGTAAAAGTCATTGGGATATGTAAGGTGTAGACAAGTTAAAAGAGCTGGATATACACTGGGTGGGTGCACACTTTTAATCCCAGCACTTGGGATTCAGAGGCAGGCAGATCTCTGAGTTCGAGGCCATCCTGGTCTACAGAGTAAGTTCCATAACAGCCAGGGCTACAAAGTGAAATCCTGTCTCAAAAAGCGAAAAGCAATCAATCAAACAAACAAAAATAGAGCTTTTGAAGATTTACTTTGTGTGTAGGGGGTAGGAGGGTTGGGCATGTATGAGTTCAGAGCCTGTGGAAGCCAGGAGTCATATCTCCCAGACCTGGAATTACAGGGGGTTCTGAGTTAACAAGTATGGTTGCCGGGAATCAAACTCATGTCTTCTGGAAGAGAAATAAGTGTGAGATACAGAGGCTTATATTGGGTGTTAATGCCCATGATTCTCGGCTGTTCATTTGATTTCTAGAAAATCCATTGTGTTGATAGAAGGGAAACAAAATCTTCTACCTCATTTCAAGCCCCCAGCTGCACTATAATTAGGATTTAATCACTCTCCTTTTCCCCCAAATATAAGACACCATCCTGCTTTCCCATGACTGAACATACACACAAATTTAATAAAGAAGCTAGAGTAATTTCCTAGGACAGTTAATCTCGTTATTTAATAAATATGAGGCATACCTCATCTTTTAAATTTGTTGTCTATAATGTGGCATAGGTTCTTGGGTTACATACATATTAAATTAAAGAAAATGATGACAAGATTCAATACATGGTCCAGGTGGAATGGTTTTACTGAAAGCCTATATGAGCTCCTTCACTAATTAAATTTAAATAAACTGGCTAGGCTGGCAAGACAACAGATGACTCTTAAAGTGACAATTTGTCTTTGATTTGTAGATTTCTTGGGCTGTTTGAGCTTCCCATTTCCAAACTGAAATCTAGAACTGTTAAAAGTAAGCATCCCACGTCTCAGAACTTCAGCTGCTTGACTGCTGATTTTCCTGACTGCTCACAATGATAACTGTTTTTACTATGGATTTTGATATGTAAAATATAGTGTAAGGCATAAAATGGTCACATAGAAAATAATTGCAAGCTGGTTTGGTGGGTTTTGTTTGTTGATTTGATTTTGTGTATGTGTTTTGTTTGTTTATTGGGACAGAGCCTCACATGTGATTGTTTATGGTGTAGCAGAGGAAAGCCTCAAACTTTAAATTATCCTGCCTGGTTCCCTGATTTAGACTCTAAACTTACCCATTGGGCCTGTAAATCCTACACAGCTATGTTACATTGTGGTATAAAAGACCAAATTCATCGGAATAATAATTTACTAATTTGTCTAGTTATTCTACCATGGCTCAAAGGTCACCTATTATCAGTCTGAATTCTTTGTTAGGTTCTGGAAGGAAAAAAATTAATTAGATGATACTGGGCTTCAAGAAATCTACAGTTTAAGAGAGAGGTATGTTAGGTCAGCAGAGAGGGGCAATAAGGAGTCTCAGAGAGAAAAACAAAATGGCAAATTAGAAGCAAATAAGACTTTCCAGTGTTTCCAGTGTTCTGAATCAGCACAGCTAGATCCCAGGTGCTTAAGGATGTGTGTGCCTGAGTGAGTTTATTGAAATTCAATATTGGAAAAGAGTTGGAGAGGTCTAGAAATTCTGGTTATCATAAAGTAGGGTGAGAAAATGTGCAACACTGTGTCACAGGTGGCAATAGGCTGACACAAAGGACAATAATGGAAAGTGGGAGGTGGGGCAGATAGACATTGGCAAGAAATAGAAAATCAGCATTAACAAAGCTGGTCCGGGAGCTACAAAGTAGGCTGGCTCTTGAAAACAGTGGTGTTTCTCAACACACAATCAGAGCTGATTTTATTTTTGTTTTTCAAGACAAGGTTTCTCTGTGTAACAGCCATGGCTGTCCTGGAACTCTCTCTGTAGACCAGGCTGGCCTGGGACTCACAGGCTTTGGGAGGCCTGCCTCTGCCTCCTGAGTGCGGGAATCAAAAGGGGTGCACCACCACTGCCAAGCAAGACTAGAAGTGCTCAAATGTCAGAAGCTGTGCAGGGATATATGATTGCATATAAGGACTGGGCCTTAAAAAGCTGAGGTCGTGGGAACAGACGTAAGCCAGCTCTCTCTATCCAGTACAGTTTGTTGATTTCATGAGGGATGGAGGAGTGCGGACTAATAGCAGCACTCAGCATCACTCGGGCTCTGGGAGTACAATCACCTATCTACTCTGCCCAGAGCAAATTCTAGATGAGGGCACTTTGCATTCCATGCTACTTTGTTCTCTGGTCCTAAATCACTCTAGCGGACTAATTGGCAACTACATAAAAGGAACAAAGGTTAATAACCCTCATTCCTTGCTGGCTCTAAGAGATGCATAACCCAAGAAAACAGAAAGCAGCCCAGATTGGCATAAGAGGTCAATACCCATGCTTGAACTCAAGTACTTCAGCAAAGACAAAGCTCGTATTTTTTATTAAGGCTTTTGTTGTATATGCTGTTGTGTATGTGTGTGTATCATATATTATGACCTTTAACTTCCATTATTCTGATTTCTTCTTTCTGTGGTTTTCAAAATGTGTATGGATGTTTTGCCTGTATGTGCACCACCTGCAGAAGAGGGTTTTGTATCCTCTGGGTTTGGAGTCACAGACAGTTGTGAGCTACCATGTGGGTGCTGGGAATTGAACCTGGATCCTCTGGAAGAGCTCTTAGCCAGCGAGCCCTTTTCAGTTCCCTTGTTTCTTCTTCTTTTTTTTTAATATTATAGTTTTTCTTTTCTGTTTTATATTTGGTTCTGTCTTATTTCTTTTCTTTTTCATTTAACCCTCTTTTAAAAGATTTTGGTTTGGGGATAGAGAGATGGCTCAGTTGTTAAGGGCACTGGCTGCTTTTGCAGAGCTGGGTTCAGTTCTCAATGCCCATGCAATGGCCCACAGCCTCCTGTTACTCCTGTTCTGGAGGATTTGATGCCTTCCTCTGGCCTCCAAAGGGACCAGGCATACATATATGCAAAGTAAAAACATTCGTACAATAAAAGTAAATAAAATTGTAAAGTTGAAAAATAAAAAAAAAAATTGGGGGGGGGGGCGGTTACTCAACAATGGCCAGCATGGCAAGCTCTCTCTAATGCTGTGACAGTAGCATGCGGATCCTGGCAATAGCTGTCTGTCTGACTGGACTCCTTAACAGGAGCAAACTCATGCTGAGGACAGGAAACATTACCAACTGTTTGGAACTAGTGAGATGACAGATGTTAGAGAAGAATCTGCTATTGTCACTTTTCTAGACCACCTAATCCCGAACAGCATGCTAAATACTTATTTTTATACCCTCTCACTGCTCATCAAAGAACCTTCCTGAGAACAGTCAGAGCTCATTCCTGAAAACTACAGCCTGTTAAAATGCAGAGAACAATTGATTGTATGGTTCACAGCTCCAGTTGACACATCTACAACACAAGACAACACGTAGGACTTGGGGAACATTGAAAAGGAGGAGGCAGAAAGATTACAAGACCCAGAAGAATAAGAAGTGCAAATATATCTTCTAGAAATAACAGAGAAGCTGCACTCATTATACCACAATATGGCTTCCTAAAGAAGACCCAAACAGTGACAACACAATGGTAGCTGAGGGAGAGAATTATTCTTCCTAAGGGATCAGCCTTCTAATTGATTATCCAATACCAAGTAATAAAATCATACATAAGCAACATGAAATGAACTCAGCAAGACACACACACACACACACACACACACACACACACACACACACACACACACACACACACACGGATAGTAATTTTAAAAAGAGACCACAATTCTGATAGAGAATAAGGAAGTTGGGGACCTGGGAAGGGTTGGAGGGAGAGGACATGAAGGGGGGTTGAAGAGAGAAAGGGGAGGGGGATATTATGTTATTATTTTAACTAAAATAAAAATGTTAAGATAAAATTGGGAGATGGCTGAGGCTAGGATATAAAATAGTAGATGAATAAAGAAAAAAGAAGTAGAAAATAATTGTGGTTTATAATATTACTGTATCACTACTCCTGATACTGTTGTTCTTAGATTGGGGGGTGCCATGGTGCTTTTTTTAAAGTTTATTTTTTTTGTATCTTGTACATTTTTGATTGTTGTTGTTACTGTTATTTGTTTTTCTTATTTTTACAAGGTACTAGAGACAGGACAACCCCCAAAGAATGTTGCATGGGCAATCTGCCCATCCACCTTGTTCTACACACAACCCACTCTTGTTCAAACTTCAGTGAATCAAAGAACTGGGGAGATTAAAAAAAATAGCTAATGACCAAGCCCAAAATATACATGTCTAGTTTAAGCCAGTTCTGTGTATCTATCCTTATAATGATAGCAAGTAATTATTGAAAGTAATTTTTTAGAACTTTTATTCTGTACAATAAAAAATACAGAAAAAATGAACAGACCTCCAGAGTCCCAAAATTAAACCAAGAGACTATAATATATATGTGCAGATCAGTCAAACAGTGAGATTCAAACAGTAACACAAAATATCCAAATAAAGAACGTTTAGTTTATACAGATTCATGCCTGGATTCTACCAGAGCTTTAATGCTCTGTATACTGTCCAATAAAATTAAGGAAAGAAAAACTCAAACTCACTGTACAGAGCAAAGATTACCCTGTTACCAAAATCAGATAAGAACATAGAATAGGAAAAATATAAGCCAATATCCCTGATGAATATAGATGCAAAAATGCTCAAGAAGATACTTGTGAACTGAATTCTAAAACACAATTAAAAGACCATAAACCATGAGCAAGTTGTTTTCATTCTAGGACGAAAGGATGGATTAACATAAAAAGCAGTAAACACAACATAGAGCAGAAATAAAATCAAGGCTAAATATAATGTTACTATCGCAGTAGATGAAGCAAAGCCACTGACAAAATTTTACACTATTTGTTATAAAATCCCCAAAGAGTAAGAAGAGAAGAATTGTATTCCTGCATTGTAAAGGCTGTATAGAACAGGTTCATACCCTCAAAATATACTGAATAAGGGGAAATGAAAGCCTTTTTTCTAAAATCAGAAAGAAGCAAGGTTGTTACTTTTACCACTTACGTCTAATGCTATGCTTTAATCAGATCAATAAATCTATATAAGGGAATACAAAGAGAGTAATAACTAAGTAGTAAATAAATTTTTCCTATTTTCCAATGATATCCTATGTTTAGAAGCTCATTAAAAACTCTACCAAAAGACTTTTTGAACTGACAAATTCAGTAAGATACCAACTATAGTTCCATTTCCATTGCTCTGGTAAAACACCATGACCAAAGCAATCTGTAGAAGGAAGATAATCTTTTTGTACACTGTGAATATGTGAAAAGCAAAAATCAAAGCTGAATGGCCTATTTGGGGGGTGGCGGGGACACTGGGAAGAAGGGCAGAGACACAGAGGAAGCTGGAAAGCAGGATGGAGTATGTAGCAGTATGTAGATGAGGTAAAGTGAACCTCAGGGCAGCACACAGATTAAGAAAAATGTGTTAATTTAAGTTAAAAGAACTAGTTAAAAATAAGCCTATGCTATTGGTAGAGCTTTCAAAATTAACAAGCCTCCATGTAATGATTTTGGAGCTGGCTGGTGGGACAGGGAAAGACTCCACTCCAGGGATTACAGTTCTAGAGGGAAAATAGCTAATTACCATCATTGCTGGGACCATGGCAGCAGGCAAATTCAGCACTGGAGCAGCAGCTGAGAGCACCTTGATTCACAAGTGGGGGGGGGGGGACGGAGGAAGGGAGGGAGGGAGGGAGAGAGAGAATAGTAAGAGTCTTCCAAAACCTTAAAGACCTCCTCCTGCTCCATGACACATCTGTCTAACATAGCCACACCTCCCAATCTTCCCAAACAGCCCCACCAACCTGGGACCAAATGTTAAAACATAAGCCTAAGGGGGCCAGTCTCATTTAATCCATGACACTAGGACACAGAATGAACATAAGTCATTGCACTTTTCTATACACTGATAAATTAGAAAAACAATACAATTCATAGCATTTTCAAAAATAATAAACACTTTTGTTTAAATGTATCCAAAGAGGTATAAGTCTTTTACAGTAAAAAGTATAAAAAAAAATAAAAAAAAATTCAGGAAGATTCTAGCAGATGGATATACCACCAATATCTGAACCGCCAGAAATAGTTAAAATGGCCATATTACTAGAACTGATCTTTAGATTTAATGCAGCCTTCAAGTTGATACATATCTGTCATCCTAGCACTTGGAAGATGGAAGCAGGAGGGTCGTGAAAGTGAGGGCAGCCTAAACTAAACAGGAAGTTCCAGAATGTCATAAACCATAAAGCCAGACTTCCAGCAAAACCAAGTGACACAAATAAAAATTTGAATGATGTTTTCTGACACTAGAATACAGCATCCTCAGATTCAGATGGTCCAAACAGCCAAAGTAGTCCTGACCAAAAAGAGCAATGGTGGAACTATCAGAATACTTGACTTCAAACTGTACTGTAGAACCACGGCAACAAAAAACACCATGCTACAGCTATAGAAACTGGCATGAAGGCCAATGAAAAGAGTAGAAGCATACTAGCTGACTGCCTCGATTTCCCCAGTCTGTTTCTTCTGTATATTGGGAGTGTTCAATTTGATGATGTTATCACTGTTGCTATTTGCTCTTTTACTGAAAAGCCTTCCCTGTGGGGACATTCCCCTCTGCCCAGGGATCCTCTAGATCAGGATCTTCAGCTGGCTGAATTCCTTAGTTAGTTAGTTTCCACTGGATGACTGGAAATTCCTAGTCTGGTAATGTTACTTTTATGCTGTTCTTTTGCTTAAACAGTCAATTTGATGTCTTGCTGTCTGCCATATCTCTTAGCACTTATTTCTTTTTGTGACATAGGGGTTCTCTATAAAGCCCAGGCTGTTCTGGAACTTGCTTTTTAGACCAGGTTGGCCTTGAACTCATAGAGATCCATCTGCCTCTGCAGTGCTGGGATTAAAGACATGCACTACCACTGCCCAGCAACTATTTATTCTTCTACTTTGACTTTTATACTTCATATAATTCATTTATTCACAATCAAATACAATAGGTCATTCTCCTCCAGATTGCCCAAAACAAATTAAAGAATTTGTCCTAGATTAGTCACCAAAAGGTGATAAAATGAAGGATTTTGATTCAAATAATTAGGCTCTGGAATTTCACACTTACCAGGCACAATATTTGCCTTCTGACAGGCCTGCCACATAAATGATTAAGTCTAGCAGGAAGACATATAATCAAATAAGATATATGAAAATATGATAAGTAGATTCTCAAGTGTCCCATCCCCCACTCATTCAGGTGAACATCCTGAATACTTCATAACTTCTATGAAGTTAATCCATAAGCTGTTTATCATCCGATTAGGTTACTCTGGATGATAATTCTTACCAGTCTTTAAAAGCAGAGGAAGAGGCAGGGGCACAAGAGAAGAGAAAGGAGAGGGGAAGGGAGAGAGGAGAGGGGACAAAGGAGAGTGAAGAAGAGACAGAGATTGGTTTGCTTTGGTTGGCTATGGATATAGAAGAGCCAATGAATGTGCAACATGTGAAGCCTCTCCCAACTGCCAGCAAGTGTATGATGACTACACAAGAGTGTCAAGGAAACTTTTTCAGCACCTCTACATAAGAGCTTAATTCTTAAGCCAGCATCTCTACTTTGCTCTATGGGAGCCAGAGTAGAGAAATAAGCCATTGGAACCCGGGAAGCGAGTTTTCAAAGCTGTTGCAACAGTGCTGATATCCGTTTGTTTGTTTGTTTATTTATTTTCCCTGATTTGAGCCCACCTCAATTTTATCCTGTCAAATGATCCTTTCGCTGCAGGCTTGTTTCTGCTACGTGAAATACTAATGATTTCATGTTGGCTTGGTAGCAGCAGCTTCTTTCAGAAAAACTCTCGCTTTATCAAGAACCTCTCCATTTCAAAAAAGAATCCCCTGAATTCTTGAGATTTCCGTAGATCTAGAAACCTTTCTGCAAACAGTAGTTTGGCTTCTTCCTTTGTTCTGCCATTTCTTTTTACAAAGCACGGTGAGAGTAGACCCTTTTTCTAAGTCTTAGATGAAAGGATTTCATCTTTCCCCCACGTTTGATACCTATGTGTCATATGTAGCCTTGATTGTGTTGAATGTAAACGAACTCCTAATGACTGCTGGTAGGAAGGTAGATTAGTACAATCATCAAGATAAAACTATATGCACAGTATGATACAGCATTTCTGGGTAGAATATCCAAATGAAAAAACACCATCACATCAAAAAGTTGCCACGAAGCTTAAGGTTTTTGCTGCATTATTCACAGTAGCTAAGATTCCATCAATGGCACAAATAGATAAAAAATGTCATATGTGTACATATGCACACAGAGAAATATTATTCAGCTATAAAAACAAAATCATTTTATCCATTTCAGCCAAATGAATGAATCTAGAAGGCATATGGTAACACAAAGAGGTCAAGGAAAGACATTGTGCGTGTTCTTCTTCCTGTGTGAATGTTAAAGAAAAAGTCAATCTGAATGTAGAATTAGTGAATTCTACAGCCTGGAGTGAATGTGGAAATGGAGATGGAAGTCACATAACAGATACCTAAGTACAGTTGGATAACAGTAGTAAGTTCTAGTTTTCTATGGCACTATGAAATATTTACTAATTCACAATTAGTACATTCTTCATAAATGGCCAGCAGAATTTTATCATCCACACACAGATTGATGATAGTGAAATGAATATACTAATTATTCTGGATTGGACAATATATATTATATACGTATTATTATCTAATTTGTACCGTACCCTGACAACTTTCGTAATCAAAGTATTAATAAATAAAATTGGAATGGGGGCTCTTAGCCAGATGCTTTGGCTTTGCATGGCTCTGCTATTTCCTAGCTATGACTTAGCCTCTCTGTTCTAGTTGCTTCAGTTCCAAATATTAATAATGGTGTCTTTCACATAGAGCCCATCTGAGGTTAAATTAGATAATTTGTGTTAGAGGGATTGGAAAAACAACATAATAATAGATGTTCAACACATTATCTTGAGAATTTTTGAGACAATTCATTTAAATTAAAATTATGTTGGTGAATACCTTTTTAAAACCAAATCATGTAGCCCTGTATAATTGCCAAATATGTTCCTTCTAGGCTGAATTTTTGCATTTCAAGACCAGTAGCCATTTTGTATTTAATTTGAATAGTTTCCTGGGCTCTTAGGGCACTGGGAGCTGCCTGCTTGAACACCTTATTTGTTCTAAGATATAGCACATTCTTGTTCTATAACAGGAACCCCCCACCACATACTTTCGTTTTTTATCTCCTGTAGCCGGTCCTTGAAGCATACATACATGCCATCAGTGTGCTCACTGCGGAAGTGCCAATTATCTGACACCCTCTTCCTGTCTGTGAACCTCTGAAATCTTATCAATTTAGCTCAACAGAGCTTTCTCTTCTCTGCTCATCCGTACAACATGGGAGGCAGAAAATAACCCTGCCACGTAAAAGTATGGATATTAGTTGGAGGAAATACATGGCCATTTTAAATAGAAAATTACATGAATTCAGTTCTTCTAAATCAAAGTAGGAGCACAGAGAGTCCATATACCAAACACTACACTTTGAAATATACTTAGACCTAATGAGACAATAACTTTGGATATAATATTTTAAGATAAATATTACAAACTTCAGATCAGCTGAGATTTAACTGACTTCAAAACTCTTCTTTACTCTTCTCTACTGATAATTGACTCTTTGTACTTAAATAATCCTGTTATTTTGGTAAACATGGATGGTGAAGACAAAAGAAGTTACCCATGAGATTTTTATAAAAAATTTTTAAAAGCATTCCTCTTGAGAAGTTATAATGCTGATACATGCAATAGGACTGAATCTTGAACACAAAAAGCTGAGCAAAGGAAGGCAGGCACTAAACAGTTCGTACTGATAGATTTCATTTATGTAAAATTCAAAACAGACACAACCTAATTCACTGTGTTAGAAATTCATATGATGTTTATGTTCGGAGAAGGTCCTAACTAGAGTAGAGTATAACATATGCTTCTAGGGAATATAATATAATAGTTATTTCCTGACTCAGGTGTTGATTGCACAAATCTGTTTATTGAACTCTTCACACATGATGTTTGGCAGTTTCTAAACTTGTAATTGCCATATCTCAACAAATTTAAAGTTATTTCTGTCAAATTAGCTACATGGATGGTATTAGCTTACATCTTCTTTATGCCAGTGCTTTTAGTATTGGACTATTGTATAGTGTCTATTATAAGCAAGTGGCAATCAGTTACTACAATTGCCTTCTAATTCTATTCAAAGTTCCTAGGTCACCCTACTGCTTACTGTATATATCTTTGGGTAAGTGACTTAATAGCTCTATACCTTGTTTATCTTACCTATCAAATGAAGATAATGAGCAACGGCTAGCACATACTTGTAAGAATGTAATGAATTAATTCCTGCCCTTTACCTAATAATGATCACCCAGGCATCATAATTATCACTGTAATTATTATCATAACTGTCTTGCTCTATTAAATATTTTCATTTACCAGACATATTGTGAGATTCTCTGTATCTTCTAGAAAGTCATGCATAATACTTCCAAAATTCTAAAATATAGCTACAGAAATAAAACTGAGATTTTTTGTGTCTATAAAATGCCTTCACAGTTGTGCCCATCTAAACTTGTAGGAAAAGTGTAATGGTAATTCTTCAAAGTTTACATTCATACATACAAATTTCTGGCTCTAGGCAAAATTTATATTTATTGAAGTACTTTGACATACAAACAATATTCTTGTCAACAACATCACCAAGGGCATCCTGACATTTATTGTCTTCAGTTCTTTTTTCAGACTTATATAACTGAAATTTCCCAAGAACAATTAGATTTTTCCTTTGTTTAAAAGAATAGCTAAATGCCTAAATTAGCCTTTACTGTCTTTTTCCCCTATCATGGATGCCTCATTTCATGGGGCTGTGTAGACAACAGAGGGATGTACAGGCCAGTTTATGGTTAAAAACAAAACACTGGTGTAGATATCTGACATGAGACAAGGCTGCACTCCCTGGATATGGGAGGGGTATGAATTAGCACAAAATGGTTGATACCTGATGTCCTCAAAAGTAAACAGTGAGCAATCTCTTCTATCTATTGCTGGCAGTTTTTTATATGAGGTCTAGGCCAGAGGTCTTTGGTCTTTAACCTTTGAGTTCACAGGCCAACCTGTATATATTATGTGTGTGTGTGTGTGTGTGTGTGTGTGTGTGTGTGTGTGTGTGTGTGTGCGCGTGCGCGCGCGCGCCCACCTGTAGCTGGGTGCCTGTCAGCATCTGCTTATCTTGCTATGTTGTAGCTCTCACCTGGAATAAAGTACATTGCATTTGCTTGCCACTTTGCAAATCTTTAATCTCCCAGGCTATAGAGTTTGGGCTCCTCAGATGTATCATTCAGAAAACAGATTTTAACTTACCATATAAACATAAAAAAATCACTCATTGTACGTGTTCTATTATTTTATGATGATAAGAACCAATAAGAAACTTTTAAAAATCCAACAAACAAAAGAATGATTTCTTGTTTTGCCTAATAATCAGTAAGATGGTCCCCTGATCTGGAAGCAGCTACAAAAGTTGATGACCTATTTATGTTACACCTGTTTTCTTAGAAGGACACATGTATCCTCTTCTTCTAGAAACTCTAAGGGTATCTCTACTCATCATGCCCATGCTGTGAAGTTAGAAATCCACTTACATGGCACTGCTTCCATTTCATGACTCATGGTATTCACTCTTCACTCCATATTGTCTCATCACCTAATTACTTATCTTGCCTACTGTATCCTGGCTGCATTTCTTTCCAAAGGCTTCCTTTTTCCAACCTTTTCTCTTTAGTCCTTTATAATGCTCTCCCAACAAGCAGGGTTATCTCCTCTCCCATTGTTTGAAATCTCTGTTCTGATATTTGCTCTTTAATTATGTATACATATCCTCAGATACTATACTTTTAACTTTTTGCCTACTTGTATTGAGTGTACATAAGCTATTACTATGTATTTCATTTGGCATCAGTACCTGGTGAACTTCTACATAAACAATGTGTTACAATTTATTAACTTTCATCTGAAGAAAAACTGCATTTTTCTCTCACTGATGCTATTCTTCCTAAGCAGCAATGCAAGTAAGAGACTTGATAAAATTATTCAGTCTTTTATTAATGATAAGTTTATTTGGACATGGTAAGAAAATAAGTGATATTATTGATTAGTTTCTGCCATATTAAAGAGATTATTTTTCTTTTATTGTGTAGAAATTATTTTCATACAATATATTTTGATCATGATTTCCCCTCCCATCTCCTCCTAGATCCTCTCACCTCCTTACCCATCCAACTTTGTGTCCGCTTCTCTAGCTTATCTTTTATTTGCTTTTTAAAAAATTCTGGTTTTTTTCTTGTTTTCTAAAATAAGAGACTATTATAAAGCTCCCTTGCACTGAATTTTTACATCGGTGAAAAGAAAACTATCTCAGTTATCTTTTGAGAATTAAATTGTAGGACAAATAGATCATTAACCAACAAACAGATGCAGACTCTTTTGAAGAGGCAGAATGACTCTCAGGCCCCAAGGGCATAAATGTAGTGTGGTCTTATTGTGTTATCATCCCACGAAGAAATGAGCCACAAAAATAAGAAAAAGTTGGTGGTCTGAAGCTAACATTGGCAGGAGTCTAGTGAATAAATGACAAGTCTTACTGACCTATTCAGCTTCTAGAATTTCTAACTCCTAAGAAAAATCACCTTTGCATGAAGATTCAGCACTAGAATAGATTTATGCCATTAGATTTGGTTGTGAATCATGGTTTACACTGTGACCATTCCACTAAACCCATAAAACACCCTTCATTTTCATTAGTCTACTCTGAGTAATGATGTGCTGGAGTCACAATGTAAGTTTAACAGGCAATCAATTAGCTGTCATTTTCTTGTTTAATTTTCGTTAGCTTTCCTTTGTTTTTTTAGGGGGAAAATTCACTGAATGCATAGAGATGAGCACTTGCAGTAGGTGTTACAATGCTATTTCTCATTGAAAATTAATAAATTGGTCTTCTTTCATGTGTGTCTTCATCTGAGTAAAGTGCACTGTGTGATGGCATAAGTGGACAGGAGACAGTCTGCATGGAAATCAACCCTTGAATCTTCAAATATGTCTTTCCTGTGGCTCCCCAAAGAAGTTTTATAAACTATATATATTATAATGAATATTTAAGTTGACATCTAAAGTTTCTCACATATTTTTAATTGGAAGGATTATAATTAAATTTCAAGGTAATTTGCGGAATATTATGAATCCAAGTATTTAAATAAATAAAATTTGCATCATTCACACATACACACATGTATCTATATATATAAAATGGGCTTTTAGTAGTGTAATTTGAGATGCACACCCATAATCTTTGAAAATATACTACTAGACTTCTCTTCAAAAGTTGTAAATTTTATGTTGTTCCTTTTGTAATTAACTTATCTTTTCCTCCTCCAAAATTTTTGTACTAATTTTACCTAGTTTTTATTTTAGTGCTTCACCAACCAATCTACTTTTCTTTCTCTACTTAGCAATTATGGATATTAAAATTAATTTTAAGGTTTAAAAGATTCTTTATTAGTATTATAATTACTGAAAGGCTACAAGCACCCCAAAATAAGATTATTGCCTTCTTTAAAAAATATTAAAAATAATATCTAACTTTAATTAGAAATTCACTTGAAGCCATTTTTATAATAGTATATGCTAACATTAATTTTACCCATTTCCAGAAGTATTTTCATTTGTTTTTCTTTTTTTTTTCTAGACAGGTTTCTCTGTGTAGCCCTGCCTGTTCTGGAACTCGATCAGGCTGACTTTGAGCTCACAGAGATCTGCCAGCCTTAGCCTCCCTATCTGGTAGGATTAAAGGTGTGCTCCATTTAACAACTCAATTCAGCCCTTCTTCAATTTTGTCCAAGGCAAATAGATGGAAATCAAAGCTTTGCAAAAGAATGCATTAGATAGTTATTAGAGTCCTTCAGTATTTCAATATAAACACCAATATATATTTCAAAAAGTCTCCTTGTTTCCCCTGGGATTTTACATAAGGGGGCAATGGATAATGAACTGTAAGAAATTGTGGATGTGCAACAGAAACATGACTTTATCTTGCAAAGTGGGGAAAAGTTATTATAAAAGTAAGATGGCTTGACTTTGGGCACATATTCTAGCAGTTCCATTTTAGGAAAGAAAATATATGAAAACAGTATTTAAAAATGTTTGCTTCCAAATTGTTTGTGTCTTCCTGCTTTTTAAAATACTTACATATCTACTCACTCAACTTGCTTTGTACCATCAGTGTGAGTGTTTCAATTTTCTTAATCCTAATATTTCTACTTTAACTTTGTGCCACCTACAAACCACAAGATTTCCATAATTGTAGTAAGAGGTTTCTGGCCCAGACTTTCAGGCCTAACCTCAAAGTTTAGGTCCGCAGACCCGCAGACCCACAGTCCTGCTGTCCTACAGAGACACACAGACGCTTTCGTTAGTTTTTGGCTGATCAGCCTTAGGCCCAGGCATATAGCTTACTAGCTCTCTACCCTTCATCTAACCCATGACTCTTGTTCAGCCATGAGGCTGGGTACCTTATCTTAGAGCAGCATAGTTGTCCTCTGCTTCTTTCCGCTTCTCTCTGATGCTCTGTCTGGCATTCTGCTCTCAGAGATTTTCTTAGTCTGGTAGCCCCGCCTACACTTCCTGCCTGCCTTTGGCCAATCAGCTTTTTATTAAACCAGTGGGTGGGACTGTTATTTTCCATGAAACAACATAATACCCCTACACATAATCACTGCATTTTCTTTATTTTTGTGTCCGAATGTTTTCACTTTCTGATGAGTCTTTGGATGGCAAGTTGAAGGTATCAAATCATGTAAAAAGCAGCACCAGTCCTCTTTTATGTCATCTAAGACAGATATGTGTTCGAAGTCAACTGTGTTTTTTTTTTTATTTCTCCAATTGCCTTTGGTATTCCCCAAGTCCTGTCCTTTTATGGCTTTCTTCATTGGTATGAATGGCCTTCACCATCCATAAACAGTGTATACTGAGACCCACTCCTACTGCTGCTAAGTGAATTTCTGTTGGCATTTTATTTACAGCTTCGAATGAGGCGTCACATACAACAATTTGCATAGTGATACATTTCCATTTGACTGGAATATAGCAATTTTCATGTTTTGAATTAAATAGTCTTTATAGGACTCTTCTAGAAACTCAATAGCTAGTGCTATGGATCAAATAAAGGGCATTGTACTTGCCAGCTAAGTGCTATACCACTGGGCTATGGCAGCAGCCCCGGAGTATTTTTAATAGCTACAGAATTTCTTATGGGCACTGTTCTATTCTCACAGATATTATACTTGGATAACCACTAAAATGGTAGGATTATCTTGTCTGGTTATTTCTACTTTGTCTTCTTTATGGGTTTGAATCAGAGTGGAAAAAAAAAAAAACCCCAAAACCAGGTGTTCTACTCATTTCCACCTTATCATGAAATGCTTTTCATTTTCATACTTAGTCCTCCACATTGTTTTTATTTTAATGTTTAGTGTGAGAATTTCCCATTCTTTTCCTCATTTTTATTTCAACTACTATTGATTTTGTAAATCCTGGGTGAAACTGAATTCTAAATTCTTTTGGAAGACAGTCCTGAATTCCAGTTTATTGCATGCTTTGTAACACAAAACCCCATTCTACACAACACAACACAGTGAGGCAGACATTCACTTTCATCTTGTATTCTTTTCAAGTTTCGGTTTTCATCAAAATAGTATACTTCTGATGAGAGAAGGCTGGATATATAAATTGAAGGAAATTTTTTTTTTATCATTACCATCATTACAGAGATAGTACGTACTCCTTACTGACTTAATTATATTCCCCTTAAAGAGAATCCTCCACCCTTCCAAGACAGTGAGCTAGTTATCTTCTTGGTCTTATGCAATTTACCACAGTGCTTCATGGTAGAGAAAGAGAGAGAGAGAGAGAGAGAGAGAGAGAAGGGAAAACAGATGCTCCTAATAAAGCATCTAAAGTTCCAAATTTTGGAGGCCCAACCAGATAAGAAAACAATGAAGTAGACATGGTAGACATTAGCAAATCAGAATCCACACTTTATCTAAAGAATGTATCCACTATTCACCTCCAGGCAAATTATGACATAGTTTGAACCCAATGTAACCAGATCATCTAGTTTTGAAACTGAAGTCATAAATCTTTGTTTGGGAAACGTGCCAAGTTTTAGGTGTTGGCAGGCCAAAGCCAGCCAATGAGTTGCCAGTTCATAACTTGTATTCCAGAGATACAAGTGAATATGCAACACTAGAATTTCTGGGCATTCAAGAAAGACTGACTTGAACATCATTCACTTATATATAGACTAACTGAACAAAGTAAAAATATTTAAAAAATTTCAGGGAGAAAATAGAATCCCTATATGCTAAATAGATTGTATATTTGCTCTTTTATGTCATTTGATTTTTTTTCTCGATTTAATTTTGTAATTTAATTTACCAGGAGTCAATTTATCTCATCTGCCTTATTTTCCCTGAGGGATATATATCAGAGTAATTACTCTCTCTGTGTTTCTGTCTCTGTCTCTCTCTGTATCTGTCTCTGTGTCTGTATGTCTCTCTCATGTACTAACTAGTGCAGCTCTTTAGAGAATGTTTCTTAGTTCCATAGTAGCTGCTAAAAAAAAAAACCCAAACTTTTGTTATAGAGAAATGGTTGAACTGTTTTAAGGTCACATGGCCATCAACGACTGTGGTGGAGTTTTAATCTCGGTCTCATTGACTCAAATCGTGCTCCTTTTACATAACTCGTTTTTTTTAGTTCTGATGAGATCATCACCTTCATCATTATCTGCTATGTGGATGAATAGGAGTGAGGAATGATCAGAATTTCCTTTGAGTTTTGTAGATCCACTTGGGGAAGACAACATATTTTATTAATGCAAGACTTACTTCTTCCGGATAAATTCATAAAAGTAGAAGTGCTCTGTAAAACTATCTGAATATTTTAGTTTACTTTCAAGGTGGATTAACAAATTGGCCTTCTTAAGGAAGGCCTACTGAGTTACTTCATTCCCAGAGGAGTATGAAGTTCCTGTTTCCTGACTTAGCTCCCAAAAGTCCCTCAAGTAATGCTTCTGAGGAGCGGGCTTAAGCATTTGTCTTTCAAATCTTACTGATTTTGTGGTGCTTGGGATAGAACCTGGGGCCTCTTTTATGCTACAGCTCAGCTCCTTTCCTGTTTCATAGAGCTGTTCAGTTGCTTTCATTTTTAAATAAGATGAAGCATCTTTCTAGTATCTCACTAGAAAGAGAAAAGGCAGAGAAAGAACAAAGGATGGAGGGAGAGGAATAATTACCTTTTATCTATTTGGCTTCTTAAAGTGCTCAGGTTCAAGGAACAGCTCTTGATCTTCTTATATCTCTGCTTTTGTCATTTTATAGCTGGCATGTCACTTCCCTCCTTAATGTTTTCTCTGTTATCCTCCTTATTTCAAAGCCTAATATACCCATTTTTACTAGTATTTGGTATTTAAAGTCTTTAAGTGCATACATTTGACTCTAAGTTCATTCCCTTAATACTCCATAAATCAAATATTAAACTTGTATGTGCTAAAAATGCAGATTCTTCCTCGCCTTCACTTGGTTTGGGGCGGGGCCTAGAAATCTCTAGTCCCTTAGACTATACATAGAGTAATCTTATGGTAACTGTTCAGATACATATTCTCATTACAGTTATGCTTCTAAATTCACTCGAGTAAGAATATTCATTTGTACTGTATCTAAGATGTTCAGTTTCCTTTAGTTTTTATTCCTTATTTTTATTTACCTTCAAGAGGAATTAAAAAGGAAATAAAGATTAACGTTATAATTATTAAATTTTTCTTTATTTTCAGAAAAGTTAAACACTTTATGACATCTACAAATTGCCATTATTTAAAATCAACCATTACTGATAGTTTGTAATGTTTGCTTCCATTTTAGAGACAAAGCACATTTTTATAGCTTCAACTCCAATTCCGTTCAGTCATTGTCTTGAATCCTGTGCTATTTCCTCTTCCTTGTGGCTATAAGTTTACGATGACTGCCTCTTGCATATTTTCTGTTTTTTCAGGATCACTGTCTTTTGTATATTTTGTTTTTCTAGGATAACTGCCTCTTTTATCTCTACTGGGTTTTTTTTGCAATAGTAGGAATTGAACACAAGGTTCACACAAGGTAGGCTTGTGGTCCATCCCAGGCCTCTAGCATATTTCCAAAAGAATATTTTATATATATATATATATGTATATGTATATATATATGGACATATGTCTAAACATCATAGAATGATGCTTGGTGTGCCAATTAATTATTAATATAAATAAATTTAAATATAAATAATCATTCTACAGCAAGTTCTTTTTACATTGTATATTATATTAGTATTTAAGCTAGTATATACAAACACATTTTTATTCAAGGATTAGAAAGCCTGTATGTTATTTTATACTGAGATTTATTGAGGTTGTTCTGATTTAATGTTTTTGAAACACTGTTAAATTATCTCTAAGTTTTTGTATAGAAAAAAATATTTTCTGTGGTCAAACCAGGAGACTGAAATGATACTGAAATCATTTATTATTCAAGTTTTCTTATCAGTAGTACTCCATTTTCTTTCCGTAATCAGTAACGTAATAGATAAATATGTTAGTTTTTTGCCTCTACTATTGTGTACTGGTCAATTTTTACCTATGGTCTTGTCTGAAAATATATTTTTTGTTTTTAAAAATTATAAATGCAACACATACTTATCTATCAAATTCAAAATCTTATAAAATAGAAAATAAGAATTATTCACCATTTCAGATCTTACTATTATTACCTTTATGCTGGAGTATAGTCTCTCAGATTTCTTTTTCACAAAAGTCTACCAGCTTTTTGATCAATATCTACATGCCTGTATTGTTTCCATTTGTTTAGAAAAATATAAATCCATATTAAATATGTCCATTATTTTCTCATAATCACAGTGCATTTTAATATATACTTTTAGAGACACTTAATATTACATGAACTAGCCACCATCTTTTTGACACGGGGATTATTTTATTGTATGCCAGTATCTTTGTATGTTTGGGTACTGTTATGTTACACACACATTTAAAGTATCTAAACCCTACGTTTTTTAATGCTACGCTATTAATATACACCGTACATATGGTTTTTTGAATCGATTGCTAGGTATTTCTAAACAAAGGTGCAAACATTAAAAATATTCATTTCTATTTTCAAACTGCCGTATTACAATTCAAACTACAACTACCGTGAGAGTGCATTTTCTCGGCTCCCGGTCAACAAGGTTTAACATTTTCTTTCATCTTTGCCAATATGATAAACTCGGAGCAAAATCTCATTATTTTTATTAAAATCCCTTTGATTAGCAGTGAGCAGAATCATATTTTAGAAGCCTGTTGGCCGTTTTTTCGCTTCCTTTGTAAAATGCTCGCTCCCGCCATGCCTTCCCTTCCCCCACCCGGGTGTTCGTTTTCCCTTTTTGCTTTGTCAGAGTTCTTTACTATTCATTTTTCGTCCTTTGCATGGGATCGGTTCAATTCAGGCTTTCATCCTTTCACTGCCTCCCTGCTTGTGAATCTACATTCTCCATTGGTCTTTCAGCGTCTGCTAAAGCTGCCTCCCTCTTCCTCCTCCCGGCCGCCTCCCTTCCCCCACGCCTCGCCTCGCCTCGCCTCGCCTCAGTCCCTCCGCTTTCTCTTCCAACCTCCTTCCTTTTCCTCCTCGTCCCCCTCTCTTTGTTTATTTCTCCCTCCCTCTCTTCCCCCGCCCCCCTCTGCAGGGCAGGAGTTTTGCGCTCGGCCGAGTGCCTGTCGCTGGGCTGGCGCCGCGTCAGCAGGGGGCGGGGCACGGCCGGGGGCGGGGCGGGGCGGGAGCGCGGGCACCGCAGCTGCAGGAGTTGCTGGGAGTGCGCGCGGGCAGATCACAAGGCGGCAGCGGAGAAGGCCTGAAGACCTGCTCTCTCAGTCCTCCAGTGCGGCCTACGCCAAAGCTCGTGAGCATCCGACGGCCCGGAGCCCCAGCCTTCATTCATCTCCGAGGTACTGTGTTCCGCGCTGCTCGCGGGGCCGCCCAGTCCGCTGCTGCGGCGCCTCCTTCCTCCTTTCCTCGCGCCCTCTCGCTCGCCAGCGCCTTTCCTGCCAGCCTGCGTCACCGCGGCCGCCATGGCTGAGAACGGCGAGAGCAGCGTCCCCCCGCGCCCCTCCCGCGGCCCTGCTGCGGCCCCAGGCGCGGCCACCGCGCCGGCCGAGCCCAAAATCATCAAAGTCACTGTGAAGACTCCTAGAGAGAAAGAGGAGTTCGCGGTGCCCGAGAACAGCACCGTGCAGCAGTTTAAGGAAGCGATTTCTAAACGCTTCAAATCGCAAACCGATCAGCTCGTGCTGATTTTTGCCGGAAAAATCCTGAAAGATCAAGATACCTTGATCCAGCATGGCATCCATGATGGACTGACTGTTCACCTGGTCATCAAAAGCCAGAACCGCCCTCAGGGCCAGTCCACCACGCAGCCGAGCACTACTGCAGGAACTAGCACGACGACCACCACCACCACCACCGCCGCGGCGGCGGCGGCGGCGGCAGCGCCCGTGGCGGCGGCGCCCGCGCCCGCGCCCGCGCCCGCGTCGACAACGGCTCCCAGGAGTAACTCCACACCTACTACCACAAATAGCAATCCGTTCGCATCGGGGACCCTGGGAGGACTTGCTAGCCTTAGCAGCCTGGGTTTGAGCTCGACCAGCTTCACTGAGCTTCAGAACCAGATGCAGCAGCAGCTCATGGCTAGCCCTGAGATGATGATCCAGATCATGGAAAATCCCTTTGTTCAGAGCATGCTTTCGAATCCTGATCTGATGAGGCAGCTCATTATGGCCAATCCACAGATGCAACAACTGATCCAGAGGAACCCAGAAATCAGCCACCTACTGAACAACCCAGATATAATGAGGCAGACTCTCGAAATCGCCAGGAATCCTGCCATGATGCAAGAGATGATGAGAAATCAAGATCTGGCTCTCAGTAATCTCGAAAGCATCCCAGGTGGCTACAATGCTCTGCGGCGCATGTACACTGACATTCAGGAACCCATGCTGAATGCCGCACAGGAGCAGTTTGGGGGTAATCCCTTTGCCACGGTGGGGAGCAGTTCCTCCTCTGGGGAAGGCACCCAGCCTTCCCGCACAGAAAACCGGGATCCGCTGCCCAATCCTTGGGCACCACCGCCAGCTACCCAGAGTTCTCCTACCACCACTACGACCACAAGCAGTGGCAGTGGCAGTGTCTCTGGCAGTAGCTCCACTACTACTACCAGCGGAAACACCGTGGCAGCAGCTAATTATGTTGCTAGCATCTTCAGTACCCCAGGAATGCAGAACCTGCTGCAGCAGATAACTGAAAATCCTCAGCTGATTCAGAATATGCTGTCTGCACCCTACATGAGAAGCATGATGCAGTCGCTGAGCCAGAATCCAGATCTGGCTGCCCAGATGATGATGAGTAGCCCACTGTTTGCTTCGAATCCTCAGCTGCAAGAGCAGATGCGTCCACAGCTCCCGAATTTCCTGCAGCAGATGCAGAATCCAGACACAATTGCGGCCATGTCAAACCCGAGAGCAATGCAAGCATTAATGCAGATCCAGCAGGGGCTACAGACACTAGCCACTGAAGCACCTGGCCTCATTCCGAGCTTCGCTCCAGGTGTGGGGGTTGGAGTCCTGGGAACCACCATCACTCCTGTGGGCCCAGTCACTCCCTTAGGGCCCATCGGTCCTATAGTTCCATTCACCCCCATAGGCCCCATTGGGCCTATAGGACCCACTGTTCCTGTGAGCTCGCCTGGCTCCACCGGCACCGGGATCCCTCCTGCAACCACTGTGACCAGCTCTGCACCTACTGAAACCATAAGTCCAACGTCAGAATCTGGACCCAACCAGCAGTTCATTCAGCAAATGGTGCAGGCTCTGGCTGGAGCAAATCCTCCCCAGCTGCCGAATCCAGAAGTGAGATTTCAGCAGCAACTGGAACAGCTCAACGCCATGGGGTTCTTAAATCGTGAAGCAAACTTGCAGGCCCTAATAGCAACAGGAGGCGACATCAATGCGGCCATTGAGAGGCTGCTGGGCTCTCAGCCATCGTAATTACATTTCTGTACCTTGAAAAAAATGTATCTTATTTTTGATAATGGCTCTTAAATCTTTAAACACACACAAGATCGTGCTTTACTTTTATTTTGGTTCTTTTAAATCTGTCTACTTATAAATCTAATACGAAGCATTTTAAGGTGGAGTCCCTCCCTTCTTTCCTTTCAGCTCCTCCTCCTCCCGCCACCCTCCCTCCCACCCTCTCCCTTCCCTTCCCTTCCTGCCTGCCCTCTCCCCTCTTTGTTTCCTTCCCTCCCTCCTTCATTCCTTCCTTTTCTTCTTTGGATTTCCTTCCTTCTAATTTGAATGGTGGGGATTAATGCTGTTTCACTCAAAGGTGTTGCATGCAAACACTTCTCTTTATTCTGCATTTATTGTGATTTTTGGAAACAGGTATCAGCCTTCACAGTTGGGTGAACAAGTTCTGTCCTACAGATGTCCAGTTTATTTGCATTTTAAACATTAGCCTATGATAGTAATTTAATGTAGAATGAAGATATTAAAAACAGAAGCAAACTATTTGAAGCTCTCTAATTTGTGGTAAAAATATTGCTTATTGTGACTTTGGCATGTATTTTTGCTAGCAAATGCTGTAAGATTTATACCATTCATTGATCGTTTTGCTATTATTTGTACACAGTACAGTAAGCACAATTGGAATTGTACATCTAGAAGTATTACTGTAGAATCTGAGCAGAATATGTGTAACCAAAATAAGAAAGAATTTAAGAAATATTCCTGAAGCTAGGTATGTCTCACAATTTTGTAGAATCTTACAGCATATTTGATAAATTCTCAGTGAAAATGTTGGCTAGGCAAGTTCAGTTAAAATATAGTAGAAATGTTTATCCTGGTTTCTCTAAGTATACATTAATTGTACAGAAAACTTACAGTGTACCATTGTGTCAACAGTTGCAGATTGAGTGTATATGATCTTAATCTTTGTGCAGCCTGAAGGATCAGTGTAGTAATGCCAGGAAAGTGCTTTTTACCTAAGATTTCCTCAGCTTCTCCCATGAAGAGACCCTAATACGCATTTTGATTTGTAATTGGAAATGTAACTTTTACTGGAAGTGTCATGTGATGTTTGCATTACTTTTAACTGCTATGTATAAAGAAAGTGTATCTTTTGACTCTATCAGTTATTTCTCTTGTGCACAGGGAAAAATGCATTAAAATGACTAAAAAAATAAAAAAAAATAAAAAACGGACGAGCTTTTCCTTTTTGCCTTTTGGCTGGAGAATCACTCCTAGAAGGGGTATCCATCCACAAGTATTTATTTAGCAATATTACTCTACAGTATATTATTTTGGCATACAAATTAGGTGTTCTAATTATTCCCCCCAAAGGTTAACCAATTATTAGGATTTCTTCACACATTTGAAATGTACATATTTGTACTTTGTGTTTGAATTTTTTTTCGTTCCACTGAATTCTGTAGGCCTAACACACCACTTTGAAGTGAGAAAATGGCTTCGTATATTATTAGGGTATATCCTCCTAGTGATCATTTTTATATCAATTTTTCCTGAAGTTTTTCATGTTTATTTTTCATCAAATGAATGTTACTATTAACAGCCTTTCCCTAAAACAGTATTTTGGGAACTTGGCTGGGTTTATTTTAAGTGGATAAAATATGGGAAACTATAGTATTCCATCATTTTCCAAAAACATGGGTTTGTGTGGTTTACTTAGTTAGGGTGTGGGGTGCTGGGAGTATTTTTTTTAAGCAGGATCTTATTAGCTCTTTATATCCTTTGAGAGAATTTTATTTAAGTCCTGTCTAGTTCCTGATAATTGTAGTGTACTGGGAAGCACACTGCTGCTAGTGGGAGCTTTATTATACAAAATTTATTTTCAGACATTTTATATTAACAATTCACCAAGACCTATTTCATAAAATTCTGGTTGGTCTTTTTGAGTTTTTCCTGGTAAGCCATTCTATCATCAGTAAGTTGAATGCCCTTTTTGTCAAATTTGTCAAAAAAATGTGTCAAAAAGGTACTAATTGCATGTGCTGCATATTCTATAGCAGTACAAAGTAAGAAGGATGAGAGAATTTTGGTTGTAATTTTTTGCTTTAGAATGTGGTTGCTGCAGCAATTCAGCTTTGTGAAGAAACATTTCTCTGGGAGAAGGCCAGTAAGTGCAAAATTTTGTATACTTAATTCCTGGTAAGTCTCACCATACAGTAAATATTAGCCATAATTATTTTAAAACAGTTTCTTTTAAACTAATAACATCTCAGAACAACAGCTTAGGAAATGGTGATCTGTTTATTTCACTGTTACGTGCTTCTGGGTGTTTGAGATCCTCACAGAGGTGACCTAAAATAATACATTTAAAACTTAATGATGTGAGTGATTTTAGAACTAAATACCAAAACTGGATACACAGAAAATGGCAGTACATCTGCTGCCACATAGCTAGATGTCATCTGAGGCCTGGCTCAGGCAATTAAACAGATACATGTATTTCAAACAAACAAGGGACAGAAAATCCTGGAGCCTTTCCAAATTATATTTAAAGGAATATATGAATTTAAAAAGATATGTCAGCCTCACTTTAAATTATGTTTAGCAGTTATTCCTCTTATGAGATATATTTTCTATTTTATTGCAGGGTTTTTTTTTTTTAAACATGGTCTTTATTTTTGGGTTCTTTTCATCTGTTAAACAATATATTCACTTAGTCACCATTGAATCAAGAGGGTATAGAGTGATTGCTATCCCTCTGTTACTAAGAGTCACCCTCTCCTGAAATTTTCTGGGTGGCAAATGCCTGCAATTCAACAGTATGTGGTAATGAGGTGGGAGCTTAAGGCAGCAGCAATCTCAGCAGGAGAATTTCCCCATTAAGAGAACTTCTGTCACCAAGAAAACTGCTCATTTGCTCCTTTGACCTCTACTTAATGTATGCATAGGTATATATAATTCCATTTACAGTGAGTTGGGACAGATAAAACACTAAAAAATCCTGTTGGTTCATCAAATGGGACTCTTGCTCCTGGTGCAGACCTCCATGTTAGTTGAGAAACCATGATCAAGAGATGCCTGGTGAGGGCTGGGGAGGTGGCTCAGTGGTTAAGAGCACTGACTGATCTTCTAGAGGACACAGGTTTAATTCCCAAGCACCCACATGGCAAGCTCATGACTGCCTGTAATTCCAGTTTCAGATGATCTGTCACTCTTAACACAGACATATATGCAATGTGCATGAAATAAAAAGAAGCAAAACAAAACAAAAACAAAAGATACTCAGTGTTTGGTTATGGTTGACCCTGCCCACTTAGACAAAGTAGTGTGTTTTAAATTGTGTCAAAATGGGAGTAAGATGGAATAATTGTTATCAGGGTCTAGTAGAGGGCTCAGGCATGTGGCCCATGTCTCACATTTACCTACTAACTCAAATCTAGACTTGACATCACCCTCAAATAATTAGTAATAGACAATTAGTTAGACAAATAACTAATGTTACCTAATAAAAGATGTTTAACATAAATCTGAATTTAGTAAGAGGAAAAAGTTAAGTGCTGGTAAGTTTGACATTTCTACATTCATACTGTTTTCTTCTAAGACGTACTGGGAGGCATAAATAAGACAGAAGTTACTCTTCCCTCAGCTTCTGTTTTCCTCATCCAGTCCTTGTCCTTCATGCTAGAAAGTCATAACAGGTTTGTGCCTTAAGTTTTTTAATTGGCCAGGATATCACAGAACTTCCTAAGGTTGGTAATCTCCTTTAATATGACCCTATTAGCATTACATTTCCCAGAAATTCCTTGAGAGTTCTACTGCCCTTTTGGTTTTGACAGGTTTTGCTCAATTTTGGCTCCTATCACTTTTGTCAGTTTGTTAGAGGAAGAACAAGAATTAAGAACCTGTTCTTATGAAGCTGTCTTCCCAGAAATCTGTTGGGACATTTGAGGGAAAAGCAATTTTATAAAAATAGAAGAAACATGATTTGGCAGACATTAAGCAGCAGACAGACCACATATAAGAAGGAGCAAATTTTATCAGGTGATAGTGATGTGTGATTAGGCTTTAGAATTTGGGGTTGGACTCCCCTGGCCCACAAGAATTGGTAAAAGCTCTTTTAACCATCAAAGTTAAAGATTTACAAGACCCAACCTGTTAGAACACAACAAAGCAAAACTGTGAGTTCCCCCTGCCCCCAATATTCAATGGCAATAGTATTCAGTAAATAGGAATTGAAGCATATAGCTTCAATTATAACTGAACACAGACAGGATGGACACTTTTTAAGGCAACACATTCAAAATCCAAATTCAAAACTTCTTAGACCACCGGCTGGGGTAATGGCTCAGTGGATAAGAGCACTCATTCTGTAATTATGAGGACCCGAGTTGGAATAACCAGTACTAACATAAAAAGTGAGACAATGCTATGTATGCCTATAACTCTCGCAATGTGGGCTGGAGACATCCCAAAAGCTTCCTGGCCAACCAGTATGTCCTGGTGAGCTTCTGTCTCAGTGAGAGACCTTATCTCAAAGTAATAAGGCAGAAAGCAACAGAAAAACACCTGATGCCCTGCTTTGGCCTCTACAGGCTTATGTGTACCTGCACACTCATGTGAATGCATCATGTACAAGACACACACACAGACACAGAGGCTTCATAAGCTAGTGTGCATATTAGCAAACAAGCTAATTTTAGGAAAATATTTTATAGTTGACTAATAAAATAATTACTGGTGAGCAGAACAAACAAGAAATGGTGTTCTGCCTTTACATGGATTTTGCTACACCATCTTGTCACATGATTTATTTATTTTTCATCTGAATAGCAATAATCTCTACCAAAGTCTTTGCTGTGTTCAATTATCATAACAATTTTGTAAGGTAATACCATTTTTATGTTCCTTAGTTTACAGATAAAGAAAGATACCTTTTGAAGGTTACACTGCTATCAAGTGTTATGTTCAAGATTTGAACCAATTCTGAGATTCCAGAACATTTTCTTAACTAGTTCAGTATACTGCATGTGTTAGGTCTGTTAATCTATAAAACTATTAATCTGCCATAGAGATTGTATAGTTCTATATCAGGTGACCCGGTGTTATTCAGAAGGCACATTATTTCTTGTTAAATACATACATCTTTGCTGCTATTTACCCTGGAGCAGGTTACATAAAAATGCACACATGAGAACCAGCTTTGTCATAAATGAAAAAGCAATTTAGAGTACAGCCTTTCTGACATTTGAGTTAAGACAATATTTGAAACTGCTTTTTAATAACATCTGTTTACAGTGGCCTAACACATGTGGTATGTCTGAAGCTGGCAATGACTTGGGTCACTTGTGTTACAGCTGCTCTGGAAGATGTCTGCTTTATGTTGAGCTGCCCCAAGAGATCTCAGGAGACAATAGCAAGTGTGTATCTCAGTGGGGCATTTGACAGGTCCTTAAAATAGCCTTGAAAATAGAATAGAGTAGCATGGGCTGGATCTGGTTCTCAACCCTGTGTCATGATCCCTTTGGAGGTCAAAAGACCTTTTCACAGGGGTCACATATCAGGTGTCCTGCATATCAGATATTTACATTGTGATTCATAATGGTAGCAAAATTACAGTAATGAAGTAGCAACGAAAATAATTTTATGGTTGGTGTCACCACAACATGGGAACTGTATTAAAGGTCACAGCATTAGGAAGGTTGAGAACCACTTCTCTAGATGATAATAGGTGGAGAGCAGATAGGCAGTACTTTGGACTGACTGTGTTCAAAAGTTTGCCAATCAATACTGGTAGAGATTTCCCATCCTATTGCAGATGTACAAAGAAGGCAGAATAAATGTAGCTTAATGTTGAACCTAGTAGGATTAAATTAAACAGGATGTAATGCATGTTGTTATTTGTTTCAGAATTGTGCCGCCAAGAGTAGGTGATTATGTGGCTTGAGAGTGGCATACAATGAAGAAGATTCTGGTTTTTATTACTATAAGTTCAACATGAGCTAACTGTGTGAAGTTATTATGCATACATGTGTAATGAAATTTTAGCCTTCGTCAAAAGAGGCCTGATGCCCAGAACAAAAAAAGAATGTTTTGTTCTGTACTTGATAGTTTGTGTGGGAGACAGGGTCATATCAGAGCGCTACAATTAAGATGTACATAGATAACCTGGAGAGTGACCAATATGGTGAGTGGGTTACAAACAGACACAGCAATTATTGCAAAGGTCAGGAATGCTTTCATCTAAAGAGATTGTGGGTAGCTTCAAGTAATGGAAGGCTAGCCATGCAGGAGAATGGTAACCATTTACTTGGAGTACCTCCAGAGGGCAGATTAATTCACATGAAAGAAATCCAAAATTTGGCTACTGTTAGGGAGTTTGTAGCAGTTAATGACCAACACCTTCCAAGCAAGGTTTGTTTAAGCAGAAGCCCACTTTGTTGAAATGGTTTCATGAATCAGGTACAAATCTGAAATGGAGAATCTCCAAGGTTCTTAGTAAAGCTGATGTTCTCGGTGAAGCTGAGAAGGTCTGAAATGAAAGTTATTCTTTTATGTTACAAATGTCTGCATTTCGCTTTTCTCTCCGAAACATGCATGGTGCCTGTAATGCAATTTAGTGCCTAGGCCCTTAGGCCCTTAGTTTCTCAAAATTCTCAGGTAAAAGCTACCTTGGGTTACTCTCCAAGACACATCTCATATCCTCCTTCCATCACTTGCCTTTGGACCCACCCACTCCGCACTAAGACTGTCAATAAAGCTCCTTATACTGAATCCCTCTTCATGGACTTGATAGTATCCCCCCACAACATCCCCCCTAAAAACACCAGGTGCAACAGGAAGAGAGGTTAAGGGAAAAAAACAAAGAAAGGAAAAGAAGGAAGGAAGAAAAGAAGGAAGGAAGGAAGGAAAGAAAGAAGGGGAAGGAAGGAAGGAAGGAAAGAAAGAAGGAAGGAAGGAACAAAAGAAGGAAGGAAGGAAAGAAGGAAGGAAGGAAGGAGAAGGAAAGAAGGAAGGAAGGAAAGAAAGAAGGAAGAAAGGAAGGAAAGAAAGAAGGAAGGAAGGAAAGAAAGAAGGAAGGAAAGAAAGAAGGAAGGAAGGATGAAAGGAAGGAAGAAAGGAAGGAAGGAGAAAATAAAGCAGGCACCACCAGCAGAAATTCTTCTTTCTGTTACTGGAGGATGCTGAGCTTGCAGACAACTTAATTATCCATTATGTTGCTTCCTTTTATATAGCAGTGATACCCTCACTCTCTTTAACACCTCACTACCTAAGCCATATCTTGCCAAGGCCTGTAGATGGACTTGCATCAATATATATGCATGTTTCAGAAGTGGAGTTGACACAACAATCTAAGAATTATTTGCTTTTCCAGGATGAATTCATTGTAAATGGACAAAGAGAAAAGACTGGAAAATTTTAGATATGCATATGGTAATAAATGTTTTGCAATGAAATTTTGTGTGGAGATAGAATTTATAGACATTTAATTTCTTATAACTTCAAAGATTAAGAATATTTATGAAGGCATAAGATCACCACAGGCTAGAATTTTTTTCAAGGAAATATGGATTTAAGTATACCCACTTAAATAAAGTTTTTTTTCACACAAAAACCAAACATCTTCATTTCATAGTTTACTAAATGATGATGTAACAAGATATATTGTTGCTATATATGTTTTAGGTAAATTTATTATCCACTTTCA
Source organism: Phyllotis vaccarum (assembly GCA_033318265.1). Lineage (NCBI taxonomy): Eukaryota > Metazoa > Chordata > Mammalia > Rodentia > Cricetidae > Phyllotis > Phyllotis vaccarum. The sequence goes on from JARWLC010000013.1 coordinate 121,500,408, forward strand.
TTTAAATGATGTATGTGAGAGAAGGACCTAAACTATACATTCTTAACCTGATTGTTGTAAACTGCTAAGAGCTTAAGAGTAGAAAATATAAATGGGCTCCAACAAGCCAGCTCATACACTAGAGATAAATCCTGGTCCCATTGCCAGGGCCCCCTCAAACTGTGAGAACCACAGAACTGTCACCCACATTCAGAGGACATAATTTGTCCCACGCAGGTCCCCAGCTGTCATCCCAGAGTCAGTGAGCTCCCGATAGCTGAGGTCAGCTGTCTCTGTGGGTCTCCCCATCACCATCTTGACCCCTTTGCTCCATGTATTTCCTCTTCCCTGTCTTCGATGAACCACTTAGAGAGGGATGGATACCTTGCTCGATACAGGGGGAGGCCCTTGATCCTGTCTCAACTTGATATGTCAGACTTCGTTGACTACACATGCGAGGCCTTACTCTCTTCGAGGAATGGATGGATGGGAGATAGGATGGGAGGAAGGCCGGGGTTAAGAGGGGAGAGAGGGCAACTGTGATTGGTGTGTAAAATGGGGAAAATCCTTTTAAATAAAAACATAATAAAGAGTAGATAATGGGAGGGGATACCTAGGTTAAAGGACTGTGGTTGGAGGGTTGTAGGGAGAGGGGATGCCTGACATGGTCTTGTTGATGGTATTCTCATATCTTCTCTCATTCGCAGTGATGCTTAAGGTGGTGGGAGGAAACAGACACTGAGAGTGAAATATAAGATATAACGGCAGAAGGCGTTTTTTAAACTTCCATATATAATTCCCTGGTTACAGTGATCCATTTAGAGAATAAAAACGGTTTGTCTTTTCCTTACATGACACTAGAGTTATTATATGAAATCACATTAAGATTCTAAGTCACTACACTTTTCCCTAGTATCCTTTATCATGCCTTTTGGGTACAGGGTTTCTCTGAAGAACCCTGACTATCCTGGAACTTGTTCTGTGGACCAGCCTGGCCTCTGCCTCCCAAGTGCTGGGATTAAATCTATGTGTCACTACTGTCAGATCGCCCTAAAATTCTAGACTGTCCTAGAATTGTGATAAAACTGGCATTCTCATCACATTCCCTTATTTGAGGAATTATGAATTGAATCTCAAATATTTGCATGTGTGTGTGTATGTGTGTGCTGTGCACAAATGTGTATGAGGGCATGCATGTCATTATCCATTAGCAGAGGCCAGAGGAAGATGTTGGGTGCTTGGTTCTACCATTCTTTCATTATTTCCCTTATTTCTTTGAGACAGTGTCTCTTCCTGTACCTGGAATGATGGCAGCCCACAAGCTCTAACAATTTTTCTGCCTCTGTCGTTCACATCACTGGGGTTACAGACACATACATGACCATGTCCAGCTTTTTCTGTCAGTTCTGGAGATTCGAACTCTGATACTCATCCTTGCACAGCAAGCACTCTTACCTACTGAGCCATCTCACATGCCATGTTTTATATACTGAGTTCTAATTACATTGTTTTGAAATATTTTATATTACATCCATAAAACCCTTAAATTTCTTATAATTTATAAAAGTTTAATATACATGAAGCCTCTTTCTTCTGGAAAATTCTTTGGGTTTTGACAAATGAATACTGTCATGCATATATAATTATGGTATCATATGATATAGTTCAATTGCCTTAAAGCTCCCCTGTGCCTCATCTATTCAATACTCTAAACCTCTGGAAAGCACTGAACTTTTATTATTACTATGGTTTTCATTTTTCCAAAAGGCATGTATTGGAACCATATAGTATATAAAACTCCATCATGCTATAAGGAAAGAGCTTTCTTATTTGATTTTATATTAGACATATTTTTATTTTATTCCAAAATTTTACTTTTATGAAAAGTAAAGATAAATATGGAATATGTTTACTATGAAAAGAAAGGAATGTTGGGAAGACATTTATAATTTGTCAATGTACATGTATGATTTTCTAAGTTAGCAAATAAATATTTCTCTTGTTATTTTAAGTTAAGAATATTTCACTGTGCACAACATTTTAATATTTGAATATAATACATTTATTAATATTTCCTAACAAGCCTTTAGGTTGTTCACAGTTTTTCTTTATAAACACCTCTCTGGTTACCATATGTGTGAGTTTAACTTTGGTCACTTTCTTGAATTACTTTTCAGTTATATTCATCGAAGTAGAATTGCTGAGCAAAAACATTCACACATTTAAAACATAAATTCCACCAGTTTGTGCCCCAGAAAGGCTGTATCCACTTGAGATTTCTACCAAAAAAAAAAAAACTGTTCCACTTCTTTCTCAATATTGTCTCAGTTACAACCTGTGACATTTAATATGTAAAAAACACATTTTTGCTGTTTTACTCAGCATGTTTGGATGATGAATGAAGTTAACATTTTCATGAATGCTTAATAACAATTCCATTTCTTATATGAATGGCTGTTCATAATCAGTTTATAGTCCTATTAGATTAGTTTTCCCCATATTAACAGAGAGATCTTCAAATATTAAGTGTGTTAATTCTTTACCCCACACTCTATCTCCGTAATTTGTTTTTCCCAACTTATCATTTACCTTAACTTTGTGTAAATTTCTCTGTTGGTTTATTTTCATTTTTATGACAGTACCTGAGACTGGATGATGGAGACAAATGTAATTCATAGTTCTAGAGATTAGAAGTCCAGGGTTAGGCAGTTAGATTGGAGCCGAGCTGTGCATAAGGGCAGGTGGGGACACATGGAAGGAACAAAGCACTTTATAACAGCCACTTCTATGGCAACCAATCTAGTGTCACAAGAGTGGGAATTTCTGTCACCTCCCTCCACTCTCCTGATTAGAGCCCACTTCACAGTTTTTCTTTCCCCTTCATATCCTGTATTTCCCTTCAAGCCCCTCCCCATATTCCTGTAATATTTTACTGCTTTCTGTGGTTACTGCATGTTATATACTCTCATGTGCAGATGGTTATACCTTTTCTTGGTTTTGGTGTTAAAGAGAGACGGGGTTCATACAAGAAGTTCGAGAGTGTTGTTCCTACTTTTGGAGTATTTATAAAGGATTGGCTGTAGGGCTCCTATGAATGTTTGGTAGAATTCTGCTGTGAATCCTTACAGTCCTGGACTGTTTTTTTTTTGTTGTTGTTTTGTTTGGTTTTTTAAGTGAAAGGCTTTTGGTTATTATTTCAATCTCCTCATTGGTTATGGCTCTGTTTAGGTTGTTGGCTCTTCATGGTTTAATTTTGGTGGTTTGGCTGAATCTAAAAATACTTCCATTTATCTTAGATTTTCCATCTTAATGGAAGCACAACTTTTCAGTATTCCCTTATAATACTTCTGAACTTCTCGGGTGTCTATTGCATTGCTCCCGTTTATTTCTTATTCTGTTAATTTGACTCTTCTTTTTCTTTCTTTTGATTATTTGGGCCAAAACTCTGTCAAGCTTGCATATTTCCTCAAAGAACAAGTACCTAGATTCACCGGTTCCTTGTATTGTTTCTATTTCCTTAATCTCTGCTCTGATTTTCATTAATTCTTACCATCAGCTGTGTTTGGATTTAGTTTGTTCTTGTTTTTCCACATGTTTAAGTCACATCATGAATTCATTTAATTGTGCTATTCCTGATTTTTAATGTACTCACTTGCGGTTATAACTGTCCCTCATGTGTTCCAAAGATTTTATTGTTTTAATTTTCATTTAGATCCAGGAAATTTTTTTTCTTGTTTGCTTGCCCTATTCTTTGATTCATTCACCACCCAATAATGAGTCATTTAATCTCCTTGAGTTTGCATATTTACTAGAATTTTTGTTTGCTGTCAATATTAAGTTTTTATTGCATTGTGGTCAGATAGAATCTATGAAATTAACTCAACATTTTTGAATTTGTAAAGATTTGTTTTGTGTCCAGGATGTGTTCTGTTTTAAAGAAACTTCCATGAAGTTTTGGGATGGGTATTCTTTAGTGTTTGGATGGAATATTCTAGGTTTGCAGATGTGATCTTTTAGAACTTGTAGTGCATTGCTCCAGACTCTGGCTTTCACAGTTTCCAAGGAGAAATCTGGTGTTATTCTCATGGGTTTTCCTTTATAATGTAACATGGTGGCTTTTTTTTTTTTTTCAACTTTTAACAATTTCGTTGTTCTGTAGATTTGGTGTTTAACTTCTGGTATGTTGAGGGAATGTTTTTTCTGAACTTGTGTATTTTCTGTTTTGTATGCTTCATGAATGAATGAATATGTCTTTTCAATAGTTTGGGAAATTCTCTTTAGTTATTTTGTTGAAGATGTGATCTATGACATTGACCTGGAATTTTCCTTCACCAATGCCTATTATTTGAAGATTTGGACTTTTCATGGTCCCACATGTTCCTTATTTGTGTTTTTTAGACTGTTTGCATGTGTATCATCACTCTCCGTCCTCCTGATACTGTCTCCTATGTGGTCTGTAGTGCTTGTGGGGCTTTCTCCTGAGTTTTCTAATTGGGTTACTGAGGTTCTCTGTTCCATGTCATTTCAATTTTTGTTCCCTGGAATGTTTCTTTCTCTTTATTGAATTCAGTCTTTAATCTGTATTTTCTTGGACCTTGTCTCTGTGTTTCCTTCACTACCTCAAGGATGTTTCTTGCTAGTTTCTTTTAATTCATTAAGCTGTTTGTATCTTCTTGAAATACTTTGAATTCTTTCATGAAGGTTTTCATTGTTGTTTTATATTCTGTGTCCTGGAGTTTATGTAGGTAATTCCCACTAGAAAACATTTCTCTACGTCTAGTGGGTTTGATGGGAATGTGTTGTTTTGTCCATCCACATTGTTTTTGTGATGTTACTGGAACACGTGGACTTCTTTTGGTTGTTTATCTGGACTAAGACCCTGTTGTGTTCCACTAAAGGAAAAACATGTTTACAGCTTAAGGAAGTGATTTCTCTTCCAACCTCTTATCTGTTTCTATCCCAGTTCTACCTGTAGAATCAAACTCTGCCTAATCTGATTTCAAGGACCATGAAAGTACAATATGCTTTCAATCAAGTAGCTAAATCTCTGCAATGAAGGGAAAGTCACTGAACTAGAGTTCACCTGCACGATGCCAGTCATGGTAGTCTTGTGAAGTCGCTCCGACCATCCATCCTTCCAGATGGCCATATTTCATCTCAAAACTTTTTACCAACTGCCACAGTTGTTATCTCTTGGGTCTAGAAACTGCCATGGGTAAAAAAAAAGTGGTTATCTATGGAATGTGCGTGTATTTTTGTTGTTCTGGAATTCATTTGTGTTTCAGAGCAATCACTGGAGTAGTTTAATGCAATCTTCATCTATTACTTTTTACATTCAAGTAGATGAAATTTTTCTCTGTTTTTTAAGATTGTCTGACTTTTTTTTAGTACACACTAGAGGAAAGAGGTTCCTATTTTGCTGTTTTCTACCCTATAAGATTCTCTTGTTACTGATCAAAGAAGTTTCTGTCTAGTTTAATTCAGTTAGTAATCATTTTCTGAAATCAATTCATACTTTGGGGATATGCTATCTTGATTTTTATGAAGATGAAATTCAAATGTTATATTGAATACTTACGATTTCAAAGCAAAAAACGCAGTGGCATTTGTGTTATTTGATACTGTACAGCCATCTCTTCCATGTGACTCCAAAGCATTTCTGTCAACCTTAAAGGACATCCTGCATCTATTTATCAATGCCGTTTCCTGTCCCATAAGCCCACTTTTCTGTATCTGGCAACCCAATTATTAAATCACACCCCATTTATATGGACTTCCTTATTTTGGATATTTAATTTTCATGGAATAATATGATATGTAGTCTGTATGTCTGATTTTTTTCATTTAGCATAATGTTGAAATTATTCAGTGTTGTAGCATTAATTCCATTTATATTCATGTTCAGTATTCTGTGCTATAAATATATACCATGTTTATAAATTAAAAAGTTGATGAATGCTTGGATTCTTCCATTTGTAGCTATTATAAATAATTATTATATAGAATTTTGTACAAATTGTAAATTGAATATGTTTTTAAATATACATTGAACACTTAAATGTATTTTTGGCTGTCTAACTGTTTCACATTGGCTATGCACACTTACATTTCTGCTATCAGTGTAGGAGGGTAGAATTTGTCCATATTCTTGTTTCTTCTTATACCCTGTGAAGTCGTATGTGTGTGTGGTTTTTGACTTGTATCAGTGAGCACTATTTCATATCCTTATTGGCCATTTTTATTTAACCCTTAGAGAGCTTGGGTGGTTTTTTGGGCCCTTATCTCATTTTAATGTATATTAATAGTATACAATAGTAGATTTCTTTGTGACATTGTCACACCTGAATGTCACCAGCCTTGATCCTCTTCATCCTCTCATTGCCCTCCCTTAGGCCCCTCCTCTTTTTCTTTCATGGCAATCTTTCATTTCCTTGTGTGTTTTTGATACCTCCCTGTTTTACGTGTGAGAGAAAACATGCAGTACCTGTTTTTCTCAGTCTGATTTGCTTTTTTTTTTTTTTTTTTTTTTTTTTTTTTTTTTTAAAGCCAGCCAACTTCAACATTACAATTGCGGGATTTTTATTTTATTCTGACCAAGGGTTGAACCTAAGCTCTCAGGGATGCTACTTAAGCACTCTGCCACTGAGCTGCATCCCGCTGTGGCTGATTTGCCTATTTACAATTCTATTTTATTTTTTAGAGTGTGCTCTGTCTGTATGTATGTGCACCACATGTGTGCCTGGTGCCTGCGGTGGCCAAAAGTGCCTGTAAGAGTCCCTCAAACTGAATTCAGGTGGTTGTAAGCTGCCAAGTGAATCTAGGTCTTCTGGAAGAGCTGCTGGTACTCAAGCACTGAGCCATCTCTCCAAACCGCGATTTGCCCATTAAAAGATGTAATGGTGTTTCTTTTTTTCTAGAGGTGTAGGATACCTTTAATATTTTGCATTTATTTGTTTGTTTATTTATATAAAAGTCAGTGGACGACTTTCAGAAGTTGGTTCTGTTCTTCAAATGTGGGTTCTGGAGATCAAACTGACGTTGTCAGACTTGCCTGGGCAAGCACCTTTTAACCAGCAAACCATCTGCCTAACCAACTCTACATTTTATTTAGATAAAAGACCATTACTAGTTATATGACTTTGGTAGGACTGCCATCACACACACACACTCACACAACCAAAAAAACTGAACTTACCCAAACCAAACCAGAAAGTGACTTTAAACAAATAATGCAATTTGTGTACAGTTCTAAAGGATAAAGATCTGATAAAAAGATGTCAGCAGATTTAACTTATTCTGAGGCTTCTCTTTTTGCAAATTGTAGCATCTTTGGTACATTCTCCCTTCACAAACATCACTCTTGTCTCCTTTTATGTTTTCCTAAAGATTAGACTGGATTAAAAGCCACTCGAAGCAAATTGAGAGAGAAGAAAAGTGGTGGAGAGTCAAGGTATACCTTCCAGGACATGTCTCTCATCGCTGACTTCCTCCAACTGGGGCCTCCTTCTTTATAACCTATTCAGTATGAATTAATGAATGAAGCCACCAGGGAAGTTAGTAACCTCATGATATAGTCATTTCTCAGTAACACCACTAGGCGGCAAAAAAAAAAAACCAAAAAAAAAAACCCAAAACTTAAACAGAGGAGCCTTTCCTGATTCAAATCAACAAACCCAGTAACACAAGAACAAAGACCTGTTTAAATCCGATAAAGGATCTGAACTAACATGTTTACCAAAGAAGACATACAAGTGGCCAACCGGTATATAATAAAACTGTCAGCATCAATAATCACCATAAAAACTGAATTGGAACTAAAATGAAATATCACTTCATAGCTATAGAGACAGACTTTAGAGACTAGTATCAAAAAGATGAATGATAATATATATTAGAGAGTACATGAAGAAAATGAGACCCCTGAAATGCTATCTCAAATGAAAACTGTAGTAAATGGTATGCAAGTTCCTCTAAAACTTAGAGATAAAGTTATAATATGATTGAACAATCACACTACTGGGGGATCTCTTCAAAAGAAGTGAAAAAATAAGTTGCAGAAAAGTCTCTATTTTCATCTTCATTGTAGCATTATTGATAGTAACCATGATATGTTCTCAATCTAAGTGTCCATCACTATATGATTGTGTGATGGTGAGGTCTGAGAGATAGGAGAACCCAGGTGCTATTTGTCAACTAGACAAAACTTAGAGTCACATGGGAGGAGGGACTTTGGACATGTCTGTGAAGACCCTTCCACTGTATGTGGCACCATTCCTCAGGCAGAGGATTCTGGATTATATAAGAGCAGAGAAAAACGGACGATTAGCATATGTACATTAATTTCTTACTCTCTGTCTTCACTGTAGATGTTACGTAATTAATGGCATCACATTTCTGTTGTCCTGATTTCCTTACAAAGGTGAATTACAACCTGGAATTATGAACCAAATGAACACTTGCTACTTAAAACTTTATCACAATAACATGAAAAGAAACTAAGACAGAGTAGATCAAGAAAATGTAATCACCACATACAGTGGAACAGTATTCATCATTAGTAACACAGATGACCCTCTAGAATATTCTTCAGACATAGGAAGATGAATACTATATTATCTCACTTTTAGATATAATCTGAAATGAGTGAAATCATACAGGTGGAGAGAAGAAAGATTGTTACCATAGGCTTGCTTGCGAATGGGGTTAGACAAATGTTAGTCAAATGATACAAAATTTTAGTTACATAGGAGGTATATGTTTAGAAGATCTACATATGTGCAAGTAACATCATATAGACTGAGCAGTTTATATTCCCAAATATATATGCACGTGATAACAATTGACAAAAGAGGACATGAATTTGAAGGTGAATAAGGACTGGTATATGGGACAGTTGGAGGGAGGAAAGAGAAGGAAGGAAAGTATTTATATTATAATTTCAAAAATAAATACATTTTTAAAAGGAAAATATATATTATATATTATGGTGGGTATAGTTAATAACAGTATATTCTTTTATAACCAATATTTTTGCAAATTCTTTGAGAATTTCATGTAATGCATTTTGATCACATGCATTCTCAGTTCCTCCCCTTAACTCCCCCCATATCCACTTCACATCCCTACACCCCCAACTTCATGTCTGTCTTAGCTAGGGTTTCTATTGTTGTGACAAGACACCATGAACATGGCAACTCTTATAAAAGAAGATATTTAGTTGTGGTGGCTCACTTACAGTTCAGAGGTTTAGTTCATCATTGTCATGATGGGAAGCAAGGCAGCATATAGGCAGACATGATGCTAGAGAAGGAGCTGAGAGTCCTTATATCTTGACTTTTAGACAATAGGACTGGGCATGGCTTAAGCATATATGAGACCTCAAAGCCCACCACTTCAGTGACATACTTCCACCAAGACCATACCTCCTTATAGTGTCACCACCTTTGGGGGCCATTTCTTTCAAACTGCCACAATGCCTTCTTTAGAAGAATATTTAATAGCCCAGTAACTCTAAGTCATGCTGTGTATATATTTCTAAATGTGGCAAGATTCATTAGATCATGGTCTAATTACTAGGACCAAAATACTTAAAGAAAAGTGACTTCTTCCTTCCCTAAGAAGATACAGTCTTGCTTTGGGCCTCCCCAATCTCTTGGCTCTTATGATCTTCTAATCTCCTCTTCCATGTTGGACCCTAAACCTTGTATGTGTAGTTTGTGATATTTGATGTCCATTTATTGCTGAGCACTCCATACTCACCTGACTGGTTGTGAGTTTCTGCAGTAGCCAGCATCTACTGCACAAAGAAATTTCTCTGGTGAGGTCTGAGAACTGCAATAATCAGGTACAAGATTGATCCTTCCCTGGGTCCACAATGACTACCACAATTTATGGTGGGTGATAAATGTCTTAATATTCCAAGACAAAAACTCTATTAAATAATTAAATATAATATTTTGTTAGCCTGGAGCAATCGCCTGGTGGTTAAAAGCACTGACTGCTCTTCCAGAAGACCCAGGTTCAATTCCCAGCACCCATATGGCAGCTCACAACTGTGTGTAAATCTAAGATATGACACCATCACACAGACATGCATGCAGGTGAAACACCAATGCGCATAAAATAAAAATATATTTTTGAAAAGACTATTTTGTTTGAAAATTATAACTGATTATTACAACTTGGCTTAAATAATTTATTGGTATTGATAATCTTATGAATTCTTCAGGATTTTCTCTTTGTTAGGGTCTATCTTCGGTGAGTACAGTTTTACTTACTCCTTTTCTGTATGTGCTCTGGCCATAACTTTTAATTATGTGAATGTGGAAGGGCAGATTTCCTTCTCTTATTCTCAACCTTGGGCAAATCATCCAGTCTCTCACAGCTGACTGTGATGTTTGCTTGGGTTTTCCATACGTCTTTCATATGTTGAAAACTTTCTTTATCATGATAGGGGTACTGAACTATGTCAAATGCTTATCCCATGCTTTAAGAAAAACTCTAGTCATGACAGTGTTATGGAATATTTTGTTGAATTATATTTGTCGTTGAGCAATCACTTGTTCCAGATACAAAGACTAATTTATTCATCTGTAACATTTTTAGTGTGCTTCTGTCCCATGACTTTCCTTGGCTCGGACTCTTCTTACTAATGGTTGAAAATGTTCACATTTTCTATTTTTATTCTGTTAGAGTCCTAATTTGATTTTTGTTGCTGTGATAAGCACCAGGACCAACAGCAACTTGGGAAGGAAAGGGTTTATTTCATCTTACAGCTTGAGTCAACAACTTATCAAAGAGGGAATGTATCAATTAGGGCAGGAAATCAAGGCAGGAGCCTGGAGCAGAAATCATGGAGGAAGTCTGTTTACTGACTCACTCCTAGGCTCATATTCAGCTCCCTTTCTTATATAGCTAAGGTCTTCCCGTCTAGGGATGATACTCATGACCAAAAAAAAAAAAATGCTTCATAGATATGGCCACTGGACAGTCTGATGTAGGCAAGCCTTCAACTGGAATTCCTTCTTTTCAAGTGGGTCAAGCTGACAACCGTGATTAGTCATCACAAGTCCATGCCTCATCAACTTGACACACACTGCTAAGCCACAACCTTTCCATGTCTCCAAGAGATCATGTTTTATGTTTTACAGCATAAAACAGCCCAATTTTAAAAGTCTCAATCTTTGTTTAAAATGCTACTGGGATTTATTTATTTTATCCGTGTAAGTGTTTTTGCTTACGTGTATATATGTGTACAATATATATGCCTGGTGCCCATGGAGGTCTGAAGAAGGCATTGAATATCCTAGAATAGGAGTTATGGATGGTTGTGAGTCACTATATAGGTGCTAGGAACGAAATACTTTGTAATAGCAACAAGTGCTCTTAACCACCAAGTCATCTCTTCAACGCAAGTCCCACACTCTTTAAAATGTTTCCAACACACTTTAAAGTTGGGAAGTTCCTGTTCTATCTCTGGATAAATTAACAAAGAAAAAGAATGAGTTCCATGATAGAATAAGCAACTTTTAATGTATCTCAGGGTACAGTGTCAAAGGAAAAGAATGGAACTGGGTGATGGTGGCTCCAGATGTGTACAGTCTAAAGCTTTCTGGGGGTAGCCCAGAAGATAATCTTCTCTTAAGCAGCATAAAGCCTAAGTTGTGGACAAGCAAACCAAAGCCCCCATTATAAGACCGGCTAAATTACAAGGAAAATTCAAGTCCCTCTCTTAAAGGGGTAATGTAAGAGCGCCGACTGATAGGAAGTGAAGTGTTGTAACTTTAGATTGAGATGTGTAGAAGGATGCTAATAAGGCTGAAGACATTGAGCCCTCAGATACTGAAAGGTTGAATCTCATCTGAGGAAACAGTTTTTCCACTCTTAGCAGAGGAGGCACGTGTCCTCAAACACCTACAATATTGCCTTCTCCACTTTTGCTTGAGGGAATGAATCCTTTTTTTCCCCCCAAACCAGAAGTAGCTTCCCTTGGAGGTGATGCCTGCCAACATATTACTGGTGTCTCTCAGTGCCCACCAATAGTTTCCTCTAGACTTATAGTCTGACTTAGGGTTAAATAGTTTCCCGGAGAGGAGATTGAAGTCCATGAGGAGGTGCAGTGCGCCACTAAAGAGCTTAATGAATTTGCTAATTTATTGAAACATAAATATTGAGAATATGTGTGGGGGGAGATTGTGTTGCTTCATTGTAAATAATTGTCCCACCCACTGGTTTAATAAAAAGCGCTGATTGGTCAAAGGCAGGCAGGAAGTGTGGGCAAGGCTACCAGACCAGGAGAACTCTGAGAACAGGAAGCACAGAGCAGAATGCCAGAGAGAAGCTGGAAGAAGCAGAAGACAACTATGCTGCTCTGAGAAAAGGTACCGAGCCCCATGGCTGAACAGGATAAGAGACATGGGTTAGATGAAGGGTAAATAGTTAGCAAGTGATATGCCTGGGCCTTAGGCTGATCAGCCTAAAACCATTATAAGCATCTGTATGTCTCTGTGGATCTGTGAGTCTGAGAGCCTAAACCTTGAGGCTACTAGGCCCGAAAGTCTGGGCCAGAAGCCTCCTACTACAATGTGTGGGATTATGTGGAAGGAACATAAAACTACACAGGCTGAGTTTATTGATATGGGCCCACTGAGTGGAGAGTCCAGGTTTAATATGGAAGCTTACACAGTTAAAATTTATGTCAAAGTTTTTTTGATTGGTTGGTTGAAGATCTTAAGAGGTGTAACTGTGTGCTATCCCTTGGCTTAATGCTGATGAGGGAATTTTAAGCTCAGGCAAATTGCAATGCTAGAATGGGTAGACTTTGAAAAATCTGATTCACATTGGGAAGGTCCAGAGGACATGCCTTTCACTAACAGTATAAGACTATAAGACTCAAAATGATGGGAGAGGGTAGCAACACATGTGAAGAACTTTGCTGTTGATTTTTTTTCCTTGTGCCAGTGGTTAGAAACACTGCGGTTCCAATGTGTGAATTAAATATGCTACATTAAACTGGGTTCTGGAATAGTAGAGGCCAGATGGAAGCACTCAATTGCCAAAGTGTAGTTATCATAGCAAGTAGCATGGGCAAAGCAGTGTCTACAATGGTCTCACCTATAAAGGGTAGCATAGGCAAAGTGTTTTTTGTATGGTGGAATGAGTAATCTTGGCCCATTAAACAATTTCCAGAATCGAGCCAGTTTTCACACCCAGAACCCTAGTATTATGGTAGAGCCAGGTTTCTTTAAGGAAGGACCTTAATAAAATATCCAAGAGTTTTAAATGTAGACTTTCTTTCATTCTTCCCTAAAGGGCCCCATCTTCTTTTATAAGGGTAACTGCATACCAGGGGAAAGGAAACAATAAGACTTTCTTGAATCTATTGGATACTAGTTCAGAATTGACATGGATTCTGGGAGACTCCAAGAAGCACTGTAGCCCTTCAGTTAATGTAGAGGCTGAAGGAAGTCAGGTGATCAATGGAGTTTTGGCTGATGTCTGACTCACTGTAGGTCCAGTGGATCCAAGAACTCATCCTATGGTTATTTCCCCAGTCTGAGAATGTCTGATTGGAACAGATATACTTAGAACCTGGAAAAATTTTTACATTGGTTTCCTGGTCTGTCAAATGAGGGCTATTATGGTTGAAAGCCATTGAAGTTGCCTCTACCATGTAAACAGTGAACCAAAAACAATAGTGCATCCCTGGAGGAAATTCAGAAAATAATTCCACTATCAAGTGTAGGGGGGTTATATTGTTCCATTGTAAATAATTGTCCCACCCACGGATTTAATAAAAAGCACTGATTGGTCAAAGGCAGACAGGAAGTGTGGATGGGGCTACCAGACTAAGAAAACTCTGGGAACAGGAAGAATAGAGCAGAAATGCCATAGAGACTCCAGAGTTTCTAGATAAGCCAGAAGATGCAGAGGGCAACTATGCTGCGTTGAGAGAAGGTACCAAGCCCCAGGGATAAACAGGATAAGAATCATTGGTTAGATTAAGGGTAAAGAGTTAGTAAGTTATATGCCTGGGCCTTAGGTCGATCAGCCTAAAATTAATGTAAGCATCTGTGTGTCTCTGTGGGTCTGTGGGTCTGCGGGCCTAAACCTTGAGGCTAGGCCTGAAAGTCCAGGCCAGAAACCTCGTACTACAATCAAGGACTTGAAAGATGCAGGAGTGGTAGTCTACACCATATCACTTTTTCACTCTCCTTTTTGGTTTGTGCAGAAGACAGATGGATCTTGGAGAATGACAATTGACTATTAAACAGTGAACTCCAATTGCAGCTGCTGTACCAGATGTGGTGTCCTTATTTGAGCAAATTAACACATCTCCTGGTACATGGTATGCAGCTATTGATCTAGCAAGTGTTTACCTGTCCATAAAGACCACCAGAAGCAAATTTATATCTGGTGGAAAGGCCAGTAGTATATATTCAGAGTTTTATATCAAGGATATATTAACTCTCCAGGCCTGTGTCATAACTTAGGTAGAAGGGATCTTGATCTTTTGTCTCTTTCACAAAATATCACAGTGGTGCACTATATTGATGACATTACACTGACTGGACCAAGTGAGCAGGAAGTAGCAACTGCTTTGGACTTGTTGGTAACACATATACACATCAGAGGATGGGAAGTAAATCCAACCGAATCCAAGGGCATTCCACCTCAGTAAAATTATTAGTATGCCAATGGTATGGGGCAGGCAGAGATATTCCTTCTAAGATGAAGGATAATTTATTGCACCTGGTCCCTTCCATAACCAATAAAGAAGCACAATGTTTAGTGGGCCTATTTGGATTCTGGAGACAGCACATTCCTCACTTAAGTGTGTTACTCTTATCCATATACCAAGTAATTCAGAAGGCTTCTAGTTTTGTGTGGGCCTGAGATACGAGAAGGCTTTTCATCAGATCTAGGTTGCTCTACCACTTGGACCATATGATAAGGCAGATCTGGTGTCATTTGAGGTGTCAATGTCAAATAGAAATGCTGTTGAGAACCTTGGCAGGCCCCTATATGTAGTCACAGAGGAGACCATTGGGTTTTGGAGCAAGGCTCTGCCATCATCTGTAGACAACTATTCTACAAGACAGCTCTTATTCTACTATTGAGCCTTAGTGAAAACTGAATTTTTGATAATGGGCCAGGTTACCATGTGACTTGAGCTTCCCATCATGAGCTGGATATCATCTGGTCCAGCAAGCCATAAAGTAGGGAATTCTCAGCAGCAATTCAGAAGTGGTGTATTCGTGATTAGACCCATGGAGATCATGATAAGCAAGTCACATGAAAACATTGTCCAAATGCCTATGCTTTCTACTCCCATTACAATGCTGACTGCTGCTAAACATGTACCTATAACCTCATAGGACATGCCCTAAAATTGGCTGGCTGTGGAAGAGAAGACTAGGGCGTGGTTTATTGATGTGTTTGCATGATCCAGAATTGGACAGCTGCAACATTACAACCCCTTTCTTAGACAACCATAACAGATACTAGTGGAGGGAATTATTCACAGTGGGCAGAACTTTGGTCAGTACACATGGTATTAGTTTGTTTGGAAGAAGTGGCCAGAAGTGTGATTGTTACTGATTCATAGTCTGGTGTCAATGGATTGGCTGGATGGCCAGGGACTTGGAAATAACATGATTAGGAAAATCTGTGAGAAAAATATCTGGAGAAGTTTGTGGATAGATCTCTCTAAATGAGCAAAGGATGTGAGGATACTTATGTCTCATCATGTCAACAGAGGAGAAGTTCAATAATCAAGTAGATAATTTGACCCATTATGTAAACAGTCAACCACAGGGATGGCTGGAAAGATCCATGGTTATCCTTGTCGTTGCTCAATGGACAATGCCATGAACAAAGTGGCCTAGGTAGCAGAGATGGAAGTTATGCACGGGATAAACAGCATGGACTTTGACTCAGTAAGGCTGACTTGGTAGCAGCTGCTGAGTGCCAGATCTGCTAGCAGTAGAAACCAACACTGAGCTTCCCCATGCAGATGGCATCATTCTCAGGGTTGAACATCCAATGACCTGGTGGCAGGTTGGCCACATTGGACCACTTCCTTTGTATAAAGGACAATTCTTGGTCCTTAATGGAATAGATTCTTGTTATGGATTTGCATTTTTTGCATGTAATGCTTCTACCATCATGTTGACTTACAGAATGCCCTTTCTATTGTTGTGCTTATCTATCTATCTATCTATCTATCTATCTATCTATCTATCTATCTATCTATCATCTATCTATCATCTATCTATCTATATGTATATAATTATGCATATTCATTCTCTCTCTCTCTCCTAAGAAAGACTCTCCCATTTTGTAGATTGTCTTTCTCTGAGGACAGGGATGGCTTCCAAATGTGTTTTCCAATAGGTTCGTGGTTATTTAGCCATGATGGAGTTTTCAGTTCCCCATTCCCTATTATTTAATAGAATGTCTGTACATTTTTCTAAGCTGTCCCACTCTTGGAGAGAGAGAGGGAGACGGAGATGGAGATGGAGACGGAGACAGAAACAGAGAGAGAGGGAGAGGGAGGGAGGGAGAGAAAGCATTAGTCTGATCAAGGAACTCACTTTGTAGTCAGAGAATTGTGACATTTTCCTCCACAATCATGGAATCCACTGGCGTTAACCATGCTTACCACTATCCAGAAGCAGGTAGTCGGACAAAACAGTGGAATGGCCTTTAGAAGATACAGTTATAGTGACAATTATGTGACAGTTCCCTGTAAGGCTGGGACAGGGTTTTCTAGAAGGTGATATATGCTTTGAATCAGTGTCCAACATGTGGTATGATTTCTCTCATACCAGGACCCACAGGTCCCTAGTGGCCCACTAGGAAAAATTTTGCTTCTTGTTCCTATGACTTTAAGTTCTGCTGACCAAGAAGTTTTGGCTCCAAACAAGGGAGGGCTCTTGCCACTCAACAAACATTCCATTAAAGTGGAATCTCAGACTTATTCTGGCCTCTTTGGGCTTCTGATGCCCTTAAACCAACAGGCTAAGGAAGGAATAACAGTGCTAGGAGGGGTGATGGATCCAGATTACCATAGGGAAACTGGATTGCTTCTCCACAAAAGAGGCTAAAAAAGGTTATGTCTGGAGTGCCAGAGATCATTTAGGGCATCTCCTGTTACTACTATGTCCTGTGATTAAAGTCAATAGGAAACTATAACAGCCTAATTGAGTCAGGATGACTAAGGACACAGATCCATCAAGAATGAAGTTATGGGTCACTCCTCCAGGAAAAGATCCAAGACCTGCTGGGTTCTGGGTGAAGATGGAGGAAATACAGAATGGGTAGTAGAGGAAGGTAGTCATAAATATTGGCTAAAGCCATGTGATAAGTTTCAAAAATGTGGATTGTAACTGACATGCCTTGGAAAGTGTTGTGGTTCCGGGGGTGTCCGATGAGCTCTTCTTTCTTGCTGGCTCTTAAAAATCCGGGAGCGAGGGTGTAAATCTTGTGCCAGACCATACCCATATCTACAGCAAGTATTTCTTTCCTATTTTGTTAAGGACATGTTTGTGCATGTATATACATGTAATCAGGTGATATTTTTGTTGTTTCCTCTGTCTATCATGTGCTATAACAGCATGATAAGAATGGTGGTTATCATATTAAATTATGAGACAGTAAAGACTAAGTACTCTTCAGGGGACATTGCCACCTATTCTATAATAAATAATGCACTCACAGTTGTACATCAGATAGTTATATTATGGCATGCAGTATTATTACCTAGTTATTGTTTTCATTTGGAAATTAAACATAACAAGGAGATGTGATTGTATGTCAAGTTGAGAAGGAGTGGATTTATGATAACTAATTTTAGTTATAAATTTGACTGCATCTGGAATAAACTAAAATCTAAACAGCTGGCCATGCCAGAGAGATTTTCTTGACTGGGTAATTTAATAGCTCCTCAGATAGATATGGAGCCCCGGGTGCTCTTTTTCCATCCATACTAGAATTTCGAGTGGTTTTATGTTGTGAAAAAAAAAATCATGGCATGGAAATATATTCTTAAAGGGAAAATAGTGGCAGTTATATCTTGGGAGCAAAAAACATTTGCCTAATTGGACTTAAGGCCCACTTAGTAGGAGAGAATTCATGTGTGATACTATAAATCTAGCAAACTATCCATGGCTATTTAGGACGTGGAACCTACAGACAAATCTATCATTTCCACTTTCTTAAGCCAGTATAATCACTAGCTGCATTCTAAATACTGTTATTATACCAACAGACATCAACCCCTCATCAAAGAAGTTTCTTTATACAGTAGATATTAACCACTGCAGAAAGTCAAAACTGGTCAAAATACAAAGAGCAACTGATCATGGATGACCTGGCCCAACTGATACATCAGCAACACAACCCCTACACCTAAGGTTCAAGGAACTCTGCAGATGGGGTGAGGGGTGGGGGTGCTGTAAGAGCCAGAAGAGCAGGGCATCTGCTGCAATATTTTGTCTTCTCTATGACAGGAAAGCTGAACCCACGAAATCTCAACAATATGGTTGCCTAAATAACACCTGAACAATGGCATTGCCAGGTGACAGGCTGACATGGATGGGAGAAGTCTCACAAGCTTTCACCCCTAGATGAGGAGCTATAGTCAATTAATGATTGCTGAGAGAGGATATGAACCCTCTTATTGGTTATCCAACATCAAGTGGTCAGTCCTTAAAACATATGCATATGAGCAACAGTAAATGGACTCAGTATGGTATATTTATATATATAAATAAATGTGGGTGTTTATACGCACCGATAATAAAGAAAGCAATACAGTACACAAAAGTAGAAGTAGAGCTTAGAGGTAAAAGGACAATCAGAGAGGGGGATCAGGATATAATAGAGTACTGAAGATGATCAAAGTCTATTATATACATGTATAAAAGGTCATAATGAAACCTATTATTTTATGCAGTTGCTAAGTATTAAAAATGGAAAAAATGATGAAGCTGAAAGATACCTGGGAGAAATAGAAAACTGGATTTCGACAGGGTTTTATAATGAGCAATATACTTTGGGAAGTGTTTTCTCCTTGCAAATATAACCTACAGAAATTCTCAATAATTACTAGGATGAGGCCATGCAAGAGGTTATGTGTGAGAGACAGTGAGTACTTGAAAGTTAAAGAAAATGATAAGATGTAGTCCTTTCGCTTAAGGCTTCTGCTTTCTAGCCTTTGGAGCTTGTTTTAGAGGTAGTGGTGATGATAGTGGTAGGTGACAGCTCTGTGGTTGAAATAGCAATTCTAAAGGTCTGCCCAGGACAGGAAACCCACACAGTTCCAGTATTTCCTCAGAGATGCTTGCTGTGAGAGTAGTGTATCACTATTATAGTCAAGGGACAATATTTTGAAAAATATCTCATTTCTTCTTAAAATTATTCATGATAAATGAACATGATTAGAGAGCTTATTTCTATGGAGACTTTGTCCTGGTGGAATGTCTGGTATTATAAGGAAGTTGTACTTTCTTCAGTTTGAAGACAAAGGCATTATCATTTCTCCTTTTTTTTCTGGGATAGGGACCTTGGGGAGATTTATGAAATTCATAGAGTCAAAGAATCATTATTTTCAAATCTAAAACAGACATCTCAGTGTTATCACTATATTTCTTAGGGATAAGTTTCTCTATTCTCTTCTGGACATTTTAAATCCCCACTTGGAAAGAAGATTCATTTATTTGCAGCAAGTGTGGGCAAACATATTGCATATGCAAACTCTTGATACAGTAAAGAAATGTAGCTAACTCAACAGGGAACCAAAGAGTGGGCCTGTTTTGTAGACACTTACGTGGGCTGACATGCATATAGTACATTTCAAAAAAATTCCATTTTTGTTACCTACTAGTGGAGTTCAGAGATGAAAATGGTAAAATAAAAATCTGTTATTGGAGATAGTGATATAGTAGAAGTTTTGTTGTCTTTTGTATATCTCTTTCCTCTGAATTACCATGGTCCCTCCAGAAAGAAGGAGGGGAAACCTTAGGAATGGCAGAAAACTATAACCATCCCAAAGCTGCTCCCAAAGCTCGTATTAACAGTGAGCAATTGCTGGGGGAAAAGGGTAGGGCTGGTTCCACCCCCTGTTTGCAGCTTTCCTCAACAGGTATCCCACAACTCTGTCATCTCCACCATTGTAGGGTCTCCAAGGCAATCCAGACTTTACCATCACAGCTTCATGAAATGATCTCTCTGGGCCTCCATTCAGGAACACTCCAGACACATGCCCGGCCTCAACAGCTTTCTTTAGTCATTAAGGGAAATTCCATAACCTATTTATCCTATCATTGATTTTAAATCAAGTACCATATGGCTGAAGCTGCCGACTTCTGCTGCTTATCGAGGTTGGAATATGCCACCCTTAATCAGTAATACTTTCATCAGCTTTCTGTTTTCATTGTCTCTCATTGTCTTACCACCTAAGCTTGGCTGGATCACGAATCCTAACTGGTCACAACAAAAAACCAGAGCCAGATATTGGGGGTAAATCCTGAAAGATCAGGGAGTCAAAGGGGTCAGTCACTAGAGACTTCTTAACTCTACCAAATCCTCAAGCCGAAAAAGCTGAGCTCCTGTCTCCTCCCACCTTATATTCCTCTCTCTGTCCAGCCTATTTCAGCTTCCCTAATGCTAGAATTAAAGGCTTATGTGCTTCCCAAGTACTGGGATCAAAGTCATGAGATGCAGAGTGCTGGGATTAAAGGTATGTGCCACCACTTCCTGGCCTGTACGGCTCACTAGTGACTGGGGCTGCCCTCTGAACTTCAGGCAAGCATACACAAAATTCACCACACTTGGTTATCCTAGAATTTACTCTGCATATGAGTGCTAGGATTAAAAGTGTACACCAGAACACCAATCCATAAGCCTTTCTTCTGTTCCTTTTCTCTTTGTAAAAACTCCTTTTCACAAGTTAGAAGCTTAGCTTGATGGATCTTGCTCTGAGGACATCACTCTCTTCATTCCAGCTAGCATCAGACTTTTCCATCTGTTTACACTTCTTGCTGCTTCTTTTCTCTTCCAACTGTACATTTTGTATTTCCCTTGATCAGCGTCCTCCTTTTCATTATAGAGCTACAGAAGAGTGAACACTAATAACCACAGGACATAGTCAATTCTAGGCTGTTTTGTGATTTCCTCTGCCAACACAATCCAAAATTCTTCAATTTATCTTCTGCAGACTTTTTGGACAAGGGCAAAATCCAGGTACATTCTTTGTCAAATTATTGCAAGAATAGTCTCCAGACCACATACTAAAATTCTTCTCTGAAACCTTTTGAACTAGGTCTCCACAGTTTAAATTATCCTCGGGACCACTGTCTTCCATGTTTCTACTAGGATGGCCCAATTATTCCCACTTAAAACATTCAACTGCTTTTCTAGTACTAAGTCCCAAATCAAAGGATAATCAGGCCTATCACAGCAATACCCTGTTCCTGGTACCAACTTCTGTCTAAGTTAGGGTTTCTATTGCTTTGTAGAACAACCATGACCACAGCAATGCTTACAAAGTAAACATTTAATTGGGTTACTGGATTAACTGGATTGCAGTTAATAGATTTAGCCCATTATCATCATGGTGTGAGGCATAATGGCATGCAGGCAGACATGGTGCTGGAGAAGGAGCTGAGAGTCCTACATCTGGATCATCAGACAGTGGGAAGAGAGAGTGAACCACTGGGCCTGGTTTGAGGTTCTGAAACCTCAAAGCTTACCCCCAGTGACATACTTCCTCCCACAAGGCCATGCCTACTCCAATGAGGCCACACCTCTTAATAGTGCCACTCCCTAGGGGCTTATGTGGGCCATCTTCGTTCAAATTACCACAGTGATTGCCTTGAAAAATAAAAAAAATCAAATATCTGCTATCAACCAGTTATATTGAGGTAATGTTAATTGTAGTTCACACTCATCCTAAGAAAGACTCTCCCATTTTGGAGACTGTCTTTCTCTGAGGACAGGGATGACTTCCAAATGTGTTTTCCAATAGGTTTATGGTTATTTAAAAATCTTTAGCCATGATAGAGTTTTCAGTTCACCATTCCCTATTATCTAATAGAATATCTGTACATTTTTCTACGCTGTCCCACTCTTGAAATTTTTTAAATATAAGGTATCTCTTTTTAGAACAAAGCAAACATTAAGCCTTCATTCTTTGATGCATTTATTATGTATTTATACAGAAAAGAAAGAGGATGAACTGCAATAAGAACCCATACCTATTTCTTTTAACACTGGTATAGATAGGGTGCCAGAGGGAGATAAATTTCTACTAGCCACAATCATTAGTATGATATGATAAGGAGAGCTGAAGATGGCTGGAAGATTTGTCGGTTTCCAAGTATAGGATATCCAGCATGGGTAACTCTGAGAAGGGATGAACTGATGCTATGTTGAACAGTTAGTTAGCAGAAAGAAAATCTACTTTTTGACACACATCTCAAAATAGTTTTATCTGCTATCTTTTGTTCAGATAAAGTTCATTGTTGGGAGTGTGCATAGGACAGATACTAGGAGAAAGTGTAGTGTCTTGTGCTGTTCCTCAAGCCTTTCTTCATCAGAACAATGACCTAATGTATTTGTTAAAACTAGGACTTGCCAGTTCCTGATTGAATCTACTAAATGAGAATGCCTGGAAAAATAAAATACAAATTTATATTCATGGCCACCTTATGTAATTTTTGTGATGGCATATTTGGGGGAAATATACGTAGTGAAAAAAAAGTTTTAGAAAAGTTACATTATAATTATCTAAGAAGCATTTAATGTACATATTTAGTAAAAATAATATAAGACATAAACTTGTGTTGGAAGGAGTGTAAAGGAGTGTTGGAAGGAAAGGAGTAGGGGAGGATATGATGGAGACCCTGTGTGTGTGTGTGTGTGTGTATATATGTATATATGAGTAAATAAATAAATGTAGTAAAATGTTAAAAACATAAACTCAAAATAAAAGTGAAAACAAAAATAAAAAATAAAATTGCTCGTGCCTGGTAAGTTCACAACCTGTATGCTGAATACTCTTTCTGATTTAATAGATTTCAGTACCAGTCTGGGGCATCTACATTTGTTTTTAATTTTAAATTTTATAATAAATTATATAAGTAAAATAAATAAAATTAAAAATTAATATAATTTTACTTTTATTTATGTGTATGTGTGTGAATGCACATGTGTCAGGTGCCCATAGAGGTCAGAAGAGCGTATTGGATATCCTGGATCTGGGGTTACATGTGATTGTGTTACCCTACACAGGTGCTAGGAAGTGAACCTGGGTCTCCTGGAAAAGCAGCAAGTGCTCTGAATTACATCTTTCCAGCCCCAATCTGAATCTTTAAAACCTCCTCTCATTGACTCTAATATGTAGTCATGTTGAGAGGCATTTATTAGACATAGAGATATCTGGGCTTATTTTGTTTTTTTTTTCTTAATTTTTTTTAATATATCCACTACTGTTCCCCCTCCCTCCCCTCTTCCCAGTCATCTCTCAGTTTCCCCCCACCTAAACCCTCATCCACTCCTCAGAGAGGATAAGGTCTCCTAGGGGGAGTCAATACAATCTGACATATCCACTTGAGGCAGGACCAAGCCCCTCCCCTCAATATTACTGCTGATCAAGGTATCCCTCTACAGGAAATGGGCTCCAAAGAGCCAGTTTATGCATTAGGGATACGTTCTGATCCTACTGCCAGAGGTCCCATTAACTTTCCAAGCCACACAACTGTCATCCACATCCAGAAAGCTTAGTTTGTTCCCATGCAGTGTCCCCAGCTGTCAGTCCAGAGTCAATGAGCTTCCAGTAACTCAGGTCAGCTGTCTCTGTGGGTTTCCTCATCATGATCTTGACCTCTTTGCTCATAAAATCTCTCCTCTCTCTTTGACTGGGACCTTGACCCAGTGCTAAACTATGAATCTCTGCATCTCCTTCCATCAGTTGCTGGATGAAGGTTCTATAATGACAATTAGGATGGTCATGAGTTTGATTAGAGGGGAAGGCCGGTTTAGGTACCCTCTCCACTATTGCTTGGGGTCTTATCTGGGGTCTGTTTGTGGGTTCTTGGATATTTCCTTAGCACCAGGTTTCTCTCTAACCCCACAAGATATCCATTTCTTTGTTCTCCCTCTCTGTTGCTCCCCACTAAATCAATCCATTTTCTCATGTTCTCTTCCTACCTCCTGTTGGTTTCAAACATGAGATCAGACACACATACTACCAACACCACACTAGAATTTATTCAGGATAGTTGCCCAGCGAGTACAACAGAAGAGAAGCAGAATCAAAAAGGAGGCCATCTTTCACGTGGTGTCTCCTTTTAAGAGAACAGGTGGGCACAAATTTACATAGCTACGCCTAGGGGCGTGCCCTCCCATGAAGCTTGTTCTGCTAGTGCCTTGTTGTGTTTGGGGGTGGAGGGGGAAAGGGGGAGCTACATGCCAGGAATTCTACCAGCATGGTAGGCTAGTTGTTCTTTGTTTTGTGTCTAAAATCCACTTTTGAGTGAGTAAATAGCATGTTTGTCAAACCTGTGTTACTTCAGTCACAATGTTTTGTTTCTAGTTTCATCCATTTGCCTGCAAATTTCAGGATACCATTTTATTTATTTATTTATTTATTTATTTATTTATTTATTCATTCATTCATTCATTCATTCATTCATTCATTTATTTATTTATTTATTTATTTACCGTTGAGTAGTATGCCATTGTGTAAATGTACCACATTTTTAAAAATCCATACTTTGGTTGAGGGGCATCTAGGTTGTTTCCAGGTTCTGGCTATTAGGAATCATGCAGCTATGAATACAGTTGAGCAAATGTCCTTGTGGTTTAAATGTGCATCCTTGGAATATGCTCAAGAGTGGTATTATTGCTGGATCATGACATAGAGTGATTCACCCACGCTCATTTTTAATCTTACTTACTTAGCCAGCCCCAACTGGTCTATCTACAACACATCTACACCTAAGGCTCAGTGAACATGGCAAAAGAGGGGAATGGAAAGAGTGTAAGAGCCTGAGGATCAGGACCTTTGCTGCAAGATAGTATCTTCTAAGGAAAAAAATGAGGACACAAACTTGAGGGGTAGGAAGGATGAAGATGATATTGGAGGAGTTGATATGATATCAAAATATATTTTATGAAAATTTCAAAGAATCAGTGAAGAGTAGTAGGTTCTGATGACTTTCAACAATATGATGTGGTGGTTTGAATAGGCATGGACCCCATAGACTTGGTCCATCGGGAGTGGCATTATTAGGAGTGTGGCCTTGTTGGAGGAAGTGTGTCACTGTGAGGGCAGGCTTTGAGGTCTCATATCCTCAAGCTATGTTCAGTGTGGCACACAGTCTCCTTCTGGGCCTGTGGATCAAGATCTAGAACTCACAGGTTCTTCTCTCTAGCACCATGCCTGCCTGCATGCTACCATGCTCCTTTCAGTGACGATAATGGACTAAACCGATGAACTGTCAGACACTACAATTAAGTGCTTTCCTTTATAAGAGTTGCTGTGGTCATGGTGTCTCTTCACAGCAATAGAAACTGTCGCACAAATAAATGAGACTCAAGGATAAATTTCTGAAGAAGTTGGAGATATTAGAGAGAATAAACACCACAGTCAGATCTTACCCAGCTGTCTTCCAGCTTCCGTAGCCTCGCTTCCCTTGGCTTGGCTTCCCCTCACTCTATGCCTGCCTTAAGCTAAAATACTCTCTAGGTAAATTAAGGCGTGGCCCCACCACTGCCTGCTTGGGAGCCTGGAATTCCTTCTATAATCTAAAGTGACCTGGACTCAGTTGGGATTAAGGGCACAGGTCAACACTCCCAGGATACTCCCTGTGCGGGGATTAAAGGTGTGAATCTTCACTCTCTGATTTTCCTAGACTGACTGTGGTTAGAGTTCTGGAACTTCTGGAGCTTTTATTAACTCCCCACATAGACTGTGGGTGGATTCCCTCTGATATCTCCGAAACCTCTGAAGCTTTTATTGAATCCCCACAAGAAACTAAGACATATGATTAGACAGCATTTATAAGAAAACAGAAGTGTAGTATATAAAACAACCTACTTGGTTATAGCCTGTTTAGTCAACCTGTTTGTGATGGCTATTTTCGGTTGTCAACTTGGAATTAACTGGAATTAACTAAAACTCAAATGGCTGGGTACATCTGTGAGTTGTTGCACTAGGGTTTCCTGGCCCTGGGCAGCCAGAGGTCCAGACCCACAGACCTAAAGTGGCCCGGCCCTCAAGTAAAGTCAATGGAGACCTTGGAGGGGGGGAGTGAGAATGAGGAGGAGGATGAAGAAAGACACAAAGAATGAGGGCAGGACAAGAGATCTGTTCGAAGGGGTTGGTTATCACTCTTGCTGCTAACCTTGAAAAGAAAGTTACGGTTGCAGGAGGAGGGAGTAGTTGAGATTATGAGAGGAGTAGTGTGGGGAGGCAAGGACACTAGGAGAAGAAACATTCCACTCCCAGCAAGAAGTTGTAAATAAGATCTGCTATCCGCCTCATCCTACTAATTGCCAATGAATCACGAGATGTGACCTTGGGTCAGAGTTAGGCAGAACTTTACTCTCTTCAAGAGATGTGACCTTGGGTCAGAGCCAGGCAGAGCTTTGCTCTCCACACTGAAGCCCCAGACTCATTAGCTGCTCGCAGCTGATCAGGCCCCCAGATACGACTTAGTCACTTATATTAACTTCATGCTGTTTGGCCTATGGCTCAGGCACATTGCTAGCTAGCTCTTATATCTTAACTCAACCCATTCTCGTTAATTTGTCTGCCACGTGGCCCATGGCTCACGTGTGTTCCTTACATGCTTCTTCTTTGACAGCTGGCTCGGTCTGTCTGACTACACCCTGCTTCTCCTACCTATGTTGTGATTTCCCCTCCTACTTTTTCTGTGGTGCCTGTCATGGGCCAAAACAGCTCCTTTATTTAAAGATTGAGATTCACAGCATACAGAAAGACATTCCTACATCAGTGAGGTTTTTTTAAAATTAAATTATTTGAAGTGGAAAGACCTACTTCTAATCTGGCTCTTAGTAGCGGGATGGCACACCTTTGATGTGGGCCACACCTTCTACTGGAAGACTATATAAAGAACACGGGAGAAGGAAACTTGCACTTCGTTTTGCTAGCAAGTCCATTCCTTCCCTGGCATTAGAACCTACTTCTTTGGGATGCTGGCATATACTGCAGACCAACTGAGACATCCAGCCTCATAACATCTACTGCATTATTGGACCTTTCATTGGTGGACAGCCGTTGTTGGACTATCTGGGCCACAGCCTGTAAGAAAGTGTAATAAATATAAATCTCAGTGTAAATATCAGATCCAAATCCATGTCCTTCCACAACTTTCATTTAGTGATTTATCTGATGTGTTGAAGTAAACTGAATGTTGAAATAAAAAAAAGGTGTAAAATGTTTGGATGACTATGAGACAGCTTCTGAAAATTGCTATTTTTTTATTTTTTTTTTTTTTTTGACCATGCTACTAAAAATTGTCTGTGCATATCCAAGAGAGAAGACGAATCTCTGATGGTAAAGGGATTGAGATTTCTGACCCAGCTGAAATGATAATAAGTGAACTAAAATGATAATAAATTCCAGTTTGGTCTTCAGTGTTGGCCCTTGCTTGGTATCTTCCTGCTTAGCTGCCAAATACAACAGCAGTGAAGCTCTTCTGAAGAACTTTTACTCCATAAGATAGGTAAATGCTTTGCATTTCCACTGCCTTGACTCCCCACAGGAACTTGCTAATGTCTCTTCTTAACTCTTTCCCTGCTTCATTTGCTTTTTACCTTGGTAGCTGAACCTTGCAGGGGGTACCTTGGAGGGCCTGTTTAGGATCAAGGGACCTTTGGTAGGATTAATTACAGGAAAAGCTGTGGAGACTTTCAGAGGTTAAAGGTGCAAACAACATAGGAATGTCCAGTGTGCTCAGTCAATTACTTACCTCTAATAAACAAGTGAGCTAATAAATGTCAGCTAATGTGTCAGGAGGAAGACGTCATTGCACATTCCACACTATTGTGCTGGTGGGATAATAGTATTATCACTTTACTAATTCTATATAACCAGATATTCATTCCTTTAGCTGCTTACTCTCAATATTGCAAATAGATAATCAGAAAATAGATTCAGATTTTTTCACTGCCATACGGACCTCTCACTGGTTACAAAATAAGAAAAGAGACTTAAAAAAAATACCACCTCATAAATTTGGAATATGAGAAATTTATTATTGAACAAAATAAATATCCTGAAGGCATACAGGTAGCTAGTACAACACTACAAAGTATTAGAAGATATTAAGTTCCCTATACATGCATTAAATTATCACTTGTTACATCTTATTCCAACCTTTGATTAATAGTCAGAACATAGTCAGTTTATTTCAGAAGTTATATTTTGGGGGCTGGGGAGATGGCTCAGAGGTTAGGAGCACTGGCTGTTCTTCCAGAGGACCTGAATTCAATTCCCAGCACCTACATGGTGGCTCTCAACCATTTGTAATGAGATCTGGTATCCTCTTCTGGCATGTATCATAATAAATAAATCTTTTTTTAAAAAAAGAAGTTATATTTCACTAACTTTGGCATTTGATGGTCCTAATTCTTTATCAGTCTTACTTGAACATTTTGGTATTCAATTCTTTCCTGTTAGTAGCTCCCGGCTGCTTATTTAGCTCACACTATTTGTCACATCTTTCAGCTTTTTTCAATGAGATTAGCTAAGTTTAGTTTTTTTCACTATCATGTCACCCTCTTATAATTTTAATTTCTTATTTATTTTATGTGTGTGAGTGTTTTGCTGAAATATATGTGTATGTACCATGTTTATTGCACATGAAGGCTAGAAAAAGGTGTCAGATTCCCTGGAGCTGGAGTTACAGGTTGATTGTGAGCAACCATGTGGGTGCTAGGAATTGAACCTGGGTCCTCTGGAAGAGCAGTCAGTACTTTTAACCACTGAGATATCTCTCTGTGTCCTCTTGTTGGGGGAGAATATATTTTTAATACACTTTGATAGTCTCAAATTTTCCACAAAGTTTGCATTAAAAGGCTGAAAAATCATCAATTTGTTCTTTAAAAAAGAGTTGTTTTTGTTTTATGTGTATGAATGTTTTCATTACACCACCCTCAGAGGTTAAGAGATGGCAATCCCAGGAACTGGGTTTACAGGATTTGTGAGTCATGTGTGGTGCATAGTGGTGGGGATTGAGTCCAGATTCTCTGTTAGCTCAGCAAGCATTCTTAGCCTCTAAACCATTTTTCCAGTGCTTTCAATTCATCCTTAATAGTCTGTGTATACAACAAATCCAAAGCAACACATGCAACAAAGCAATGGTTAAGATTATGACAAAATTTAAAATAATGTTAACATTAGGTGAATAGCCTTGAATAATATGCCACTAATACCTAGATTCTTTATTGGTGACACAAAATTATTTATCATATATCATTGTTATATAATTGGTGGCTGGTCTTAATGCTTTGCTTTCCTACATCTTTACAATGTAAGAGTGATTCTTCAGCTACTGTATTTGGATGCTTTTCTAATTGATAGTTATGTGTAATCTGGAGGCTTGGCAGGAAGGGTTGTTCTACGGAATTCACACCTCGTACTGAGCACACCACAGTCTCTTATTTTCACACATTGACCAGTTGTGTTAATTCCCACCTACTTCAAGAGGAAGCTTCTCCACTGAGGGTTGAGAGATGCACTATGGACATAGCAACAATTCATTAGAATTTGATTTAATACTATATCCATTTAGCACAGTAGTGGCAGTAGGTTGATCCTTAGGGCCTGTCTTGTGTCAGTTTCTTGGCCTGTTAACAGTGAATGAGTTTCATCTCATGAAACAGGCCTTAGATACAAGAAAGATCAGAAAGTGGTTTGCTATCACCATGACAAGAATGTGTGCCATTCTTGTACCAGTGGACATATCTTTTCAAGCCACTTTTGATTGTTGCTCACATGTTTCACAGCTAGGTGTGATTGGGGACTATTTGTTTTTGTCAGTAGCATGCATTGCATCACCTTCTGGCACTGGGAAACTAGCCAGTAGGGATGAAGCTTCCAGGTGAATAGCAACTTCATTTCTCCATGTTCTGTGACTTCGCGAGCATTCGGTGCATTCAGCAAGAGGGACTCTAGCTTACTACAGAGACACTTGCTCTTCTTTTTTTGTTGATGCTTTATTCACAATAGCTAGAAAGTAGAAACATCCTAGATTTCCAGCAACTGAAGAATAGATAATGAAATTGTAGTGCATTTACACAATAAGATATTATTTAGCTATTCAGAAAATGAAATAATTAAACATGCAGGTAAATGAATGGAACTGGAAACTATCATTGAGGGTAAAGTTACCCAGAAAGATAAGTATTGCATGTTTTCTCTCATATGTTGATGTTAGCCTTGATTATTTAGATATTTGTATTTCATTTGGAACATTCAAGAGAAGTTAGGTAACTACCAAAGGACCATGGGCTAGAAGAGGACTTTTTAAGGGGGGGAGCATAGGATGCAGTTATATAAAAGGGGGTAGTGATAATAGAACAAGAAGTGTTGAATGGGATGGGGAATAGGAGGGCAGTATAGAGGAAGAAACATGCATGGGGAGGGGGAACGAAA
The DNA here is from genome assembly GCA_033318265.1 of Phyllotis vaccarum. Lineage (NCBI taxonomy): Eukaryota > Metazoa > Chordata > Mammalia > Rodentia > Cricetidae > Phyllotis > Phyllotis vaccarum. The sequence continues at coordinate 121,531,075 of JARWLC010000013.1, forward strand.
ACTACAGACCCTTTGAAAAAGCCATATGGAAAGTTACAACTATAGAAACTTCCATATATATATATATATATATATATATATATATATATATTTTAAAATTGCCTTATAGTGAGGGCACAGGAGATGACAGTACTCTGACTAGATACCCATGTGAACAAATAAAATTCCCAGTGCCAGAAACTGGATAACTCTTTTTGAGTTCTTGGCCAAAGGAATCCATAAACTTCCAAGAATTATGGGCTATTGCCAATGCTATAGAACCTGAGAGTAAGACTCAGTACTGTTTATTTAAAAAGATGTTTTTCTCTAATATATGATTTTCACACTGTTCTGGAGAGGTTTTTCGTTTTGTGTTTTGTTTGTTTGTTTGTTTGTTTTGTTTTGTTTTCCAATTGACAAAATCTAGAGTTGTCTAGAAAGAGAAACCTCAATTGGGAAATACCTCCATTTGATAGTCTGTAGGTGAGTTCATAGAGCATTTTCTTGATTAATGGTTTAGGTGAGAGGCTCAGGCTACTTTGGGTGACACCATCCATGGGCAGGCAGATGATCCTGGGTGTTATAAGAAAGCAGGTTGAGCAAAGAATGAGAAGCAAGGCAGTAAGCAATATTCCTCCATGGCCTCTGCTTCAGTTTCTGCCACCATGGTCCCACCTTGAGTGTCCCTAATGTCTCTTAATGATAAACTTCAACTATAAGCTGAAATAACCCTCTGCTGCCTTAAGTTCTTTAGCTCATTGTGAGTTTTTTGCTGAGCAATTAAATCTTAAGATACATTTGTCAAAATTTAGATAACTTAAATTATGTGGTTTTATTTATGATTCTTATATTCTATTGCATTGGACTACATGTCTGTTTTGTGTTGGGTATCAGGCAGTCCATCTGGAGGCCTCAGGTAGTCTAAGTATCCAGAAATGAGCTCAAGTTGGATTATTGAAGAATTTCTGGTGGCGAAATAAAAGCCAGCACTCCTCAGAAACTTGTGAAACTGTCTCCCATATTCTAAAAGGAAACATTCACGGTTGCATATTAAATCCATGGCAGCTACAGCTCATTCAGTCACTTGTTATACATTTCAAAGCTTCTACCCTGGCCCTCCTCATCTCTCCCAGACCTGCTTGTTCTCTTTATAATGGCGGGTTTTTTTTTTTTTTTTTTTCCTGCTCTATTCTCTCCTCTCTCTCAGATAGCCCTGGTCATGTCCAGTCTACTTTCTTTTCTCTGTCTTCTGGATTTTCCCAGATGCCTCTGAATGTTCTCTCTCTCTTATTCACATTAAAAACCTTCTCCTTAACCATACTGTAGAGTGGTGATTTCAAGGGTTTGCTTACTGCATCTGGTCACATACAGTTATACGACCAGCATATGCTGGTTTTGTTGATATGGTTTCTCAGTTCAAGGTTGGGTATTGTGATGCCTCCACAATTGTAGTTTCTGCTAAGGATTGTCCTGGTTATTTGAAGACGTTTGTACTTCTACATTGATTTTAGAGTTGCTTTTTCTAGTTCTTCAAAGAATGCTGGGATTTGGATGAGGATCGATTTGAACCTGTGGATTGCTTTTGGTAATATAGCCATTGTCTATTGAAACACATACAACTTGTATCTATTTTTTAGACTCATTTAAGGAGAACAAGATGAGGCATCGGAATTGATCAATGTCTATTGGTCCTAACATATAAATGCCTCCAATTCAGTGAAACTGTCTTTTGAAATCTGCGGCTGCATTTACTTTTCCTAGAATGTTTGAGGGTGTTTATGTTCATCAAGGTCTGTAACTTTCTTTTTCTGATATGCCTTTTTTAATGAGTTTGTAAAAATCATACTCTTTAATTTTATGAAATAATGTAAGGAAATGCTATTAGTTCCTCTTTCAATGTTTTTTCATCTAGATTTACTTATTTTATTTTATGCATATGAATGTTTTACTTGTATGTATGTGTTTGCAGATGCCAGAAGAAGATGTCAGAACCTCTAGAACTGGATTCATAGACAGTTTTGAGTTGCTATGTGGATACCAGGAATTGAACCTGAATCCTATGCAAGAAAACAAGTGACCTCATGCACGGATTCGTTTCCCCATCCCTTTTATCCATGTTTGACAGGACCCAGGGCTGAGTCTATCTTGTCCTGAGATTCAGTTGCTAGGAAACTTTGATTAGAGATTTCATTCAAAAAGCACTTTACCCTCTGAGCCGTCTCTTTTAGCTCTAAATGAGTTAATCTGTTTTTGTACTGATATATGATTTGTATTTTATTTATTTCTTTCCAGATCAATAGTCATGACACCAAAAATTGTGTGTAGAGGGATTAGTATGTAGTACAGTGGCACAGTGTTTGACCAGCATTATGAGGTCCCAGGTTTAATCCCTAGCAATGCAAAAACATTAAAGTTCAATTTACCTAAGTATAGAGAGTACAAGGAAAAGGAATAAAAATAATGTTTGTGATGGCTGCTCTTGGTTGTCAACATGACTGCATCTGGAATTAACTATAATCCAAAAATGGAGGTGACACCAGTGAGAGATTTTTTTTTTTTTTTCCGTTTGAAGGGAGTGAATCGACTTCTGGTCTGGACTTTAAGGCAGACACAGGCCTTGGATCCGGGTCTTAAGTTGGAAAGACACACCTTTAATTTAGGCCATACCTTCTGTTGGAAGTCTATATAAAGGAGGCAGAGGAAGGAAGCTTTTGTTCTTCTCTTGCTAGCCCTTGCCTTTTTAGCACATCTACTCCTTCACTGACACTAGAGCATGCTTCTCCAGGATCCCAGCACATCCTCAAGACCGGCTGAGACACCCAGCCTTGTGGACTGAATAACTACTGGATGCTGGGACTTTCCATTTACAGCCAGCTGTTGTTGGACTAGCTAGACCACAAGCCTATAATTCACTCTAATATCTCATGTGTGTGTGTGTGTGTGTGTGTGTGTGTGTGTGTGTGTGTGTGTGTATGTATAAAATTTTAACTACTTGGAAAAGTGACTTCGTGTTAGATACTTGAATTATAATTTTATCAACAATATGGTTCTAAAAATGTTTTGAGACATTTTCTTAGCCCAGTAAAGAAAAGTATGGTGAAAAGAAGAAAGAGCGAAAGAAAGGGAAGGAAGGAAGGAAGGAAGGAAGGAAGAGAGAAATCAATCACATGACATAGCAGAGCAGTGAGCATTTTCTTATTCTTGGGTGTGGCGTGGAGATAGGAGTAGGGTGAGAATCATTAAACCCCACTTTTCAGCAATATTAAGGGACAGAATGAAAAATGAAAAGGTTTGTGGATGTGGACTGTCACTTGAATAGAGAATACCCAAAGGATTTCACAAGTTGTTGCATCCTAATGATTTATAACATGTCCTAGAAAACTGCAAAGTTCATGTTTCACCTAATAGTCCAAAATAAAACAACTCCTGGATATCCTGGGGATCAAAGTCCTCTACTTGGAGCAAGAGTCAAATAAGTAAAGAAAAGAAATTCTCTGCCTTACCACACAACCGGAGAGAGACGATTTGTATAGTGAATAGCAGGGAGCATGGAAGCATAGTAGACCACTCAGAAACACAGTCCACCTTTCAATGGGTTCTTACATGGAAAAGCCATGACTACCTTTTATTTGACCCTGTATTAAGTGTATTACTTGGAGTTTGATTTGTGGTATGTAGTTTATCCCTCATATGAAATATACAAAGTAGATTTAAAATTAGAATCTACATCAAAGATTTCAAGATGCTCTTAAACCACTATACTATCCAGATTGCATCTTGTAGAGATAATAAAATGGCCCACTAAAATATGCCTGGAAAACTTTAAGTCACCTGAATCTTCTCTAACACTTATTAAACTTATAATATCTCTGACATGTGGTATTTATTTTGGCAGACTTAATTAGAATAGAAGGTTCATATAATATTACGCAAATAGAAAAGAATAGCCTGGGCTTCCTGTAGAAGATGAAAAATCATTTTAGTTTATGAAAATACATAGTTGTCCAATTGCTGAGAAAATCAAACCTTATTTGAATAAGTTTCCTTTCTTTCTCCCCACTTGTTATAGTATGTAGGAAGTACTGTTTTTACTTAAGGAGCAAAGCCAGGCTTGCTAATTATAAAGGATGAGTAGTATGGTCTCCTACTACAGTGAAATGACTTACTCGAAAAACATCCTGCTACTAAGTACCAAGAGCTTCAAGGGGCCATTGTACCCATTCTTAATGTTGGCATACTGTTCACTGTCATATGGGCACTAACACAGTTATTGTGCAGAGCTTCTGAAGACACGCCATTCTTTTTCTTTCCCTTTGCTTTTTCCTCGGTTAAATGACTTCAGTAGAAAACCCAGGCCCTACAGACAGGGCTGTGAAAAGGGTGGAGGCAGACCCAGGACCTTGTCATCTTAGGGTAGAAAGCAACCTGATTATTGTCACATTGCATGAGTCACACATTAACCAAACCCCACTCCCCTTCCCAGAAAAACTGATATCTGTCTCACAGACTAAATAATATAGACTAAGTTCCTGGCCTTAGTCATGCAGCATTGGTCAAATATTAAGTAAACCTGCTTCTTCACAATGCATGACCTTTACTCCAAGCCCTTTACAAGTGGATATCTTCCTTTGCCTGCTTACTTAGGCCCCTTGCTTCAGTGCTGATAAACCATATGTCTGAAGGATGACTGAACTCTAGGCCTTTATTTCTTGAGCCCATCACTTCTTCCTCCCCCAAACCTGACAGCCTGGGTCTATATACTGCAAATTTTGTCCTCTCAGAAGAATACCCTACATGTGGATCCATCTATTTCCTAAACACCGAATCTTGAATAACCCATTACACATTGTTCTTAATTCTAATATAATGTGAAAAAAGTTTCTTGAGATTGTATTAAAGTGGGTGACTCCAATAGTCTATTTGTAAATATATGATTTTATGTAAATAAGTTTCAGGGAACCATAGAGTTGGCCTGGCCTTACTGCCTTGAGAGACATGTACCATAGGTTTTTCAGGTAAGAATTCATGGCCCAAAGAGTATAAGTTAGTATATGACAGACAGATCATTGTTTGTATTGATTATGGCACTATTCACAATAACCATGAACAGTAACACAGCTTCACTAATGAGACCACACCACCTAATCAGTTCTAAAAAGTTCTACCAACTAAGGATCAAGCATTCAAATACAGGAGGCTGTGTAAGCCATTCTCATTCAAACCACCACAGTGACTTACACACACACACACACACACACACACACACACACACACACACACACACACACACAAGTTCACACTCCATATATGAGGGGAAACATGCAGTATTTGTCTATTTAAGTCTGGCTCATTTTCTTTACATGATGATCTTCAGTTTCATCCATATTTCCTGTGGATAACATAATTTCATTCTTTTAGACTGAATAAACTTACATGTACATTCATTTATTTATGGGCACCTAGGTTTTTCCATATCATGGTTATTGTGAATAGTGCCATAAGAAACACAAACAATGATCTGTCTGTCGTAAACTAACTTACACTCTTTTGGGCGTATAGCAAGGAATGACTTGGCTGGATCATACCACAGTTGTATTTTTGTTAATTTATGAACAATCATAGTTACACTATGTTGGCTACACAGCTAGATGAGTACTTTATATGGGTTCCTTTTCCCAAATATCCTTATGAGTGCTTCTTTTTAAAAATTTATAATAGTCATTCTGACTGGGGTGAGATAAAATTTCAATGTAGTTTTCAATAAATAGAGCATAGTAACTTTAATCAAAAATGGCCTTGAATAGTAGATGTATCTTTCAGTAATAATCAGTGTCTAATAATCAATTTTATGTGTTCTAAATAGCTCTATTAAATACTGCTTTTAGTTTACAGAATAGTGTAATTTCTATCATATTTAACGTGACACTCAGAATCAAAGATGCAGATGAAAAGAAAATCAGATGAGACATAAAGTGATTAACAAGATGCAAAATGTAGTATCTTATGAGTATAAAAGCAGATTCCACAGATATATTACCATAATTCAAAAACAGGCATTTTGAATACCTCAATTTGGGATATGCACAACCTAATCTTATAATCATAAAGTAAGGAGCTTTGAACAGAACAAGAGTTTATTTGCTAAGCTTAACAAATTAAGCATTTAAAGAAAACTCTTACAGTGATATTAAAAGACATTTTATTGGATTTTAAAAGCACAACCGTAAATAAGTATATTTTCTCTGGATAATTAAGGTTTAAAATGGTTCTAAATAAAATAAATATAATGTCTACTACAACATATTGCTGCAGGAATCTCTAAAATGGATAATACCAAAATTTAAACTTTTCATTTGAAAATTCCTAAAACTAGTATTGTTCTTTAAATAGTTTAAAGGTCATTAAGTGTATCCACATTTTCTTAGTTATTTCTAAAACACTCTCTTAGAAAGTTTTTATATCTGGGTGGTAGTGGTGCACACCTTTATTCTCAGCACTTCGGAGGCAGAAACAGGCAGATCTCTGTGAGTTCGAGTCCAGCCTGGTCTACAGAACAACTTCCAGGACATGCAGATATTTTACACAGAGAAACCCTACCTTGAAAAAAATATTAATGAAATGATATCTAAATACATTACCTAGGAAAAATATATACAAAATAAATCATGCATGGTTATTTACAGTTTTCCTAAATAATAGCTTGTTCAAAGATCTGGCAAATTCCTTCTACTAATCAGTACTACATGCTTTTACTAACAAAGAATATTTGATATTAAAAATTAGAAAGGACTAATAATATAATTTTATTATAGTAACAGTCAAGTGGGAAACATTTACATGCTGGAAGACTGTTTATCACCCTGTTCTTTCAATTATATAAAACACTGATAAATTAAATGTGACTCCAATTTGCTGATACAACTTTACAGCATCTCCCAAGAATATACAAATCTTTTAAATATGGTGCATATGCAAATGTGCAAAACTAATAAAATACAATTATGGGATCAACAGAAATAACTTTTAAACATAAAGCACATTTTGATTTAATTTTAAAGCTCAACTTTTTATCAAATTGTATTCTGATACCAATAATCTTCATTTAAATTATACGTTTGCAGGTAGCCAGGAAGTTTCACATTGGAAGAAATGTTGAGTTGACACAGTCTGTATCATAAGAAGAAATATTTTGTTCTATGAGCAGATGACTTGCTTCCAGGCTTGTTTCTGATTTTTAGATAATTAACAAGTCCTATGAAAAAAGAGAGCATATCATGTACAAGAAATATTCCCCAAAGCTAATGCTGTTCACTGAAATACAAACAAAAAAATGACAAGAAGAATCCATTAGATCAACTAAAGGCCCAACCCACAAACAGCAGCATGCTTCTGGTTATGGTGTTAGTGATATGGGAAGATAAGATAAATGCAAGCCAGTTGAAAATAAATGCCATAATAGGTGCCAGCAGAGCAAGTCATGTCTCCATTCCCATTCTAGGATGGTTTGCATCACTGTAGTCCTGTCTTGGTAGACATATGAATTTTAGGGTTATTTTTGTATTTTGTAATTTGTATAATTGAAATTTTGATTAGTATTGCACTGTAGATAACTTTAAGGTAGCCATTTCCATAATATTAAAGCCACTTATCCACAAGTAGGGACAATCTTTCTATCTCGCAGTGTTTTCTTCAATTTCTCAACTTCCTTCCTCATGTATGAAAGTTCTGTTTCACAAGTCTTTCATCCTTTTGTTAAGTTTATTTCTAGATATTAGCTTCAGGCTATTATGGAGGGGATTATTTTTTTGGTATGAATTTTGTACATTGTAATCCCATGTATTCTTATTGTGTGTATTTAGAACCTTATTCTTGGGACCATAGAAATTGATGTGCAGTTTATAATACTTACTGCTCTTGCAGGAGACCCAGTTTCAATTTGAAACACCCACATGGAGACTCACAATTATCTGTACTCCAGTTCCAGGGGCTCCCATATCCTTTTCTGATCTCTGTGGGCACCACGCTTGCACATACACATGTGTAGGCAAAAATTCCATGCACAATAAAATAAAATAAATCTAAAACAAAAAACGTATTCTGGAAAAAGATTTACAAGTACCAGCAGATTGCCAAAAATATCCCTGTCAAAAAGGAATGTTTTAAAACATCTACTTAGGTTATTCTAAGTTAATGTCTTCCTCAATAAGAGTATTATGACATTATGTATCAAGATTTATTTGTTAAGTACTCTGTCATATCTTTGGATATTAAGAGCCATATCTGCTCACATTCCTACCAGTGATTACTACCAATAAGGTTACAGTTCTGACCCACTTCCTGGAACTCTAGCCAATGTCAATAACCTGGCCCACCCAGAGCCCTGACATCAAGCAGTCCTTAAGAAGACTTCTCACTTTCGCCACCTCCCTTGTTTCATTGCCTCTCTTCCTTGCCAGTGGGTGTGTGCATTCTTGACCTTCCCTATTTTTATCTTATCTCATCTCATCTATCTATCCATCCACCTATCTTCTATCTATCTATCTATCTATCTATCTATATATCTATCTATCTATCTATCTATCATCTATTTGTCTGTCTGTCTATCAATCTTCTATCCATCCATTTATCTATCTGTCATCTATCTGTCTATCTATCTATCTATCTATCTATCTATCTATCTATCATCTTTCCCTCACTACCCCCTTTTTACTCTATAATAAAGTTCCTCTACATGAACCCAGTCTGTCTGTCTCACTACGCCATCTGTCCGTATGGGGCCCACCCACCAGCTACAGGTACTCACAATATATTTATCATAACATAACAAGCAGTAGATACAGTATTTGCTGTATAATAATAAATGGTTGGTTTAATAAATGTTTGCTGAATAAATAAATTCAAGAAGCAAGGAAGGATGAAGAAAGAGAATCATGAATTTATTAATGAGTTAAGTGTTAATTAGCACCAATTTAGAAAAATCAATGTATCAAAGATATTTATCTGAAATAGGCAAGTGACAAATAAAGAGGGAACAAAACTTAATATCTTATAAGGAAATGTTTAGTAAAAGACCTTCTTAGCAACAAAAGCCTGAATCAGTAACAAGCTCTGTTAATTTGGACAGATTATGCCACCTTCTTTACATGAATTTGATCATCAGCAGAATGAAAGAATGGAATAATCTTCAAGGTTAGATCTAATGTAACACTTGGAATTATAAGTGGAAAGGAATCAAGAAAAGTAGAGAACAATATACACAGATTTAGACCATTCAGTTAGTTATGCTCCAATTGCATGCATGTGCGTACACACTCACACACTCCTCTCACCCCCCTCTCTCATGCATACATTTGTGCTTGCATGCACAAACACTAGAACTTCAGTCTTTAAGGGTTTACACAGTCTGCTCCCTCCAAACAATAAGAGAAAGAGCTCTATAGAGCTTGTGTGTAAGAACTGTAGGAGGTAACCACCATCTTTTCTTCTATACAATCCTATTAACGTCACACTGTGGATAAGGGTACAAAGGAGCAATGGCACAGACAGCTTACCTTTCTGAATCTTGAATAAGCACTGGCTTTAAGAACATCTGTTCTTTTCTGCAGAGAAGCAGCAGGAGAGGCTGGAATAGCAACTGGCAGGCCTCTGGCAGGAATTAAGCAAAAAAAGCAAAGAAACACAGGAACTGCTTTTGGTCTTTTTTAACGTGTTTTCTTTGATTTTATAAGTAATATATCAGATTTGTATGAAGTATGAAAATTTGTAAAAGAAAAATTAGCACAATTCATTCATGGGTCTAGGACACATAAACAATCACTAGTTTCTAGCAAATTTATAGGAGAGTACCATAAAGTACCTACTTTTCTGATATTAAAAAATTTTGTAATGCTATTATGTAAGTCTCTCAGTGGAGACTATAAAAGCCAAAAGGGTCTCCTCAGATGTGCTGTAATCTCTAAGAGACCACAGATGACAGCCCAGACTACTATGCCCAGCAAAACTTTCAATAACCATAGATGGAGAAATTAAGACATTCAATGATAAAATCAAATTTAAGCAATATCTATTCACAAACCTAGCCCTACAGAAGATATTAGGAAAACTCCAAGCTAAGGAGGTTTACCACACCCAAAAGAGCATGAGGAATAAACTATCCAAAACCATAAAATCCAAAGATGGGAAACACACACAAACACCACCAAACCAAAATAACAGAAGTGAACAAGCACTGCTCATTGATACCTCTCAACATGACTTGTTTAAATTCCCAGTAAAAAGACACAGACTAATAGAATATCTGACAAAAGAGACTTCAACCAAAACTTATCAGAAGAGATAGGGAAGGACACTACATAGTCTTCAAAGGAAAAATTCACCAAGAGGACATTGTAATTCTTATCATTTATCCACTAAAGACAAGGTCACTCATGTTTGTGAAAGAAATACTGCTACAGCTTAAATCACACATTGACCCTCACACACTGAAAGGAGGAAACTTCAACACCAAACTTTTATCAACGAACAGATCATTCAGAAAATCTAAACAAAGGAATGCTGAATCTAACAGACGTTATAAACCAAATGGATCTAACATATATTTGCAGAATATTTCACTCAAATACAAAAGAATGTACCTTCTCAATACCTCCAAAACTGATCATATACTTGGACACAAAACACGTCTAAAATTGAAAATCTCCTTGTATTCTATTAGACCATTGCAGATTAAAGCTGGATATCAACAACAACAGAACAACAGAAAGCTTATGAACTCATGGAAACTGAACGATTTACCCTTTAGAAATAGTAAGATCATTAAAACAAAAGAAAGTCCATGCTGGTGGGGATGTGGAATAAGAGGAACATTCTTTCATTGCTGGTAGGAGTATAAACTTGCACAGCTATTATAGAAGTCAATGTGGCTATTCCTTAGGAAGTTGGGAATCAATCAACCTCAGGATCCAGCTATAAGACTTCTGGGCATATACCCAAAGGATGATTCATCCCACCTCAGAGACATTTGCTCATTTGTGTTCATGGTTGCTCTATTCATAACACACAGAAATTGGAATTAGCTTAGAAGCCCCTCAAAAAAAGAATGGATTTTAAAATGTGGTAAATTTACACAGTGGAATATAAATGCTAAAAAAATAAAGTCATAGCCAGGTGTGGTGGCACACACCTTTAATCCCAGCACTGAGGAGGCATAGACAGGTGGATCTCTGTAAGAGTTCAAAGCTGGCCAAACCTACAGGAGTTCCAGGACAGCCAAGGCTGTTTGTTACACAGAGAAATCCTGTCTTGAAAAACCACAAATAAACAAATAAATTTACTGGTAAGTGGATGGAGGAGCTAGAAAAAAAAAATCATCAGGAGTGAGGTAATCCAGACACAGAAACACAGAAAGACAATTATGGTACATATTTGCTTATATATGAATATTAGCTGTTAAGTCAATAATAACCAAGATGTAATCTGTGAAAATACAGACATAATACATTGAGTAAGGTACTGGAGGGGCAGATAGAGCTACATGAGAAAGGGAAGTAGAATAGATAGTTGTGGATGAATTGGGTGGTGTGGGTCAACTGGAATGGGAGAATCAAGTGAGCAAGAATAGTGAAGAGGAGGAGATGAAGGATGGAATATAGGGAGAGATAACTAAAACTCGTGGCTATTTAAAGTACAATTTTGAAACCTAATGACTTAGAAATTTATTAAAATATATACAGTTATGAAAATGTTCAAAATGAAGTTGCCAAATAATGGAGGAGACATAGCCCCAACTAGATATCTCTTGTTAGAAAATGAAGCTCTCAGTACCAGAAATGGATTACATCTAATTGTGCTGTAGGCCAAATGAGTCTCATGGGAATTCCCTGATGACACAGCCCTATTGCTGAAGCCAATACCTGAAGAACTCATTGAACATGGAGAAGTTGAGCTGGTGCCTTCATAGGGCCTTGATCCTTATGTGCTCATTTCTTTGGTATTGGAATGTACTGAGCACATTCCAATGAAGCCCTGGCTGCAGGATATGCTAGTGCAACGGTGGCACAAAGATTGTGGAAGTAACCAACCAATATCTGATTTGACTTAAGTCCCACTCCAAAAGATGGAATCCATACCTGATGTTACTTGGGTGACCAAGAACCTGAGACTGGATAGCCCAGGGACTTAGGGTAAAAGCAAATATTACTGTTTTACTAAAAGTAGTAGCAATAAAATGACTCCTAATGACATTCTGCTATACTCATAAATCAGTGCCTTGCTCAGTCATCATCAGAGAAGCTTCTTCCTGTAGCAGATGGCAATGCATAGAGACCCACAGCCAGACATTGTGCAGAGAGGGAGAGATCTTAAAACATTCAGTCCTAAACTGGATGTTTCCTTCAAACCCTCCCCTCAGGATTCAAAAAACACTATGGAAGAGGAGGCAGAAAGAGTGTAAGAGCCAGAGGGGATGGAGGACACCAGGAGGACAAGGCCTCTGAATCAACTGAGCAAAGCTTGTTATGAACTCACAGGGAATGAGGCAGCAAGTGCAGGGCTTGCACAGGTCTGCACCAGATGGTGACCTAGAGCTAAAGAAGTGGAGGCATGCATGCCTCTATCCCTAACGCAAAGGCAATCTCCTATTGACAACCACTTGCAAATGAAAATTTAGTTTTTTCCCCAAGGGAGTCTCACTGGGGAAACAAACTACTCTTAAGGGTTGACTGCATGCCCAGCAGTGGATGCCAACAAAAAATGAACTCCATGATCTCTTTGGAGGTTCCTTATCAGGGATTATTTATTTTAATCTTATTTTATTTTATTTATATACATTTTTAATTTTTTTATTTCTTTTTAACCTTCAGGTCCTTTGCTTATACATTATGACTTCCAGTTTTGTTGTTTTGATGGGATTTTTGAAAAGGCGAATGAGCGTGTCTCCTAGTCTACATCTGTTTTTTGTATCTTTTCTTGGGCTCTTCTCCTTCTGGTTGTTTTGTCCTATTGTATTGTGTTAGTTTCTGTCTTATTTTATTTTATTATTATCACTAAGAAGTCTGTGTGTTTTCTAATGAGAGACAGGATGGAGGTGAGTCTGGATTGGAGGGGTGCTGGGGAGGTAATGGAGGGAGTTGAGAGAGGGGAACTATAATCAGGATATATTATATGAGAAAAAACTATTTTCAATGAAAGGAAAACAGCCTACAACTATCACTGCATTCATATATAGACTTATCTTAAATAGGTATTATTAAAACAATCCCAGTTTATCTTATAGTAGCCATAAAGTAAGAGACATAACTGAAGGGGACATACACATTGAAAAAAAAAAACATTATGAAGTTATCCACAGTACCAAGGTGATCTATAAAACACTTGGTATTTTTTACAGAACTAGAAATACATTCTAAAACAAAACCCCCTCAAAATAGCCAAATCAATCTTGTGATGTGGGAATGTCTTTCTGTATGCTATGAATATCAATCTTTAAATAAAGGAGCTATTTTGGCCCATGACAGGCACCATAGTAAAAGTAGGTGGGGAAATCAGATCATAGGTAAGAGAAGGGCGGAGTCAGATCAGATCGACCCAGCTGCCAAAGAAGAAACATATAAGGAACACAGGTGAGCCACGGGCCACGTGACAGACAGATTAATAGAAATGGGTTGAGTTAAGATGTAAGAGCTAGCTAGCAATGTGCCTGAGCCATAGGCCAAACAACATGAAGTTAATATAAGTGTCTGAGTCATTTTTGAGAGCCTAAGCAACGGTGGGCGGCCAAGTGGTCTGGGACCAGCAGGTCTGTGGATCTGAACCTTTGGCTGGTCAGGGTCAGAAAACCATAATGTAACAATCTTGCACAAAAATAATAAGTCTGGAAACATTCTAATTCCTGGCTTTGAAATAATTAAAAAGCGGTTCTAGCTGAGACACAACGGTGTTTGCGTTTATGAAAAAGACACATGGGCCAATGTGAGAAGATATACAGCCTAGAAACAAAAGGCAAAAAATCTACAAGCAAATGATCTTTGAAAAATGTGCTAATGATATGTTTTAAATAAAAAATATTATTTTTAACACATGGTGCATGGAAAATTGGGCTATTACGGGTGGGAGAATAAAAACTAGACTCAAAATCAACAATAAATAGACTCTTGACTTAGTACAAGACTTGAAGCTACAACAGCGATTTAGTACAAGACTTGAAGCTACAACAGCGATAATAGTTAATGGCATTGGGATGGGCAAGGGAATTTTGGACAAAATTCAAAAGCCCAGGAGCTCTTTGAAGAAAAACAAGAGCAATAAGTAAATGGGATTATATCAAGCTAAAATGCTGTGTACAACTAAGGAAATTGACAACACCACCTAAAGTTGAGAGATGTTATTTATAAATCATTCACCTAAAATGATATTAATATTCAGAATATAAATGGAGAGTACAGCAAAAAAGAGCAAACAAATGGAAAACATCTAAATTAAAAAAAATATCCCGGAAGCCTAAATGGACATTTCTAATAAGAAGATATGTAAATGGGCAGCAGTTACATGAGAAAAGTCTCAGCGTGCTAATCACAGGGAAAATAGGAATCAAAATCACAATATCATCTTGGTATAGTACCAGTGCTATCATAGGTAAGGTAGTAAGGGGTGCTAAGGAGAGTTTGGGAAGGAAACTCATACACTGTTGAGAATATAAATAGGTTTCGTTATTACTGAAAATTGTATGGAGTTTTCCGACAAAAATGGATCTGCCATATGTTATTCTGCTGTGTGGGTATATATTTAAAGTAAACAAAGTCAGTACATCAAGGAAACACCTGCACTCCCATGTTTATTTCAAGTAGTATTCATTAGCAAATGGATTTAAAAGACTGTGGTGTGTGTACACAATGGAGTACTAGCTTGTCATTAAAAAGAGTGAAGTTCCTTCTGCAACAACATGAATAAAAGTAGACATCATTGAGTTCAGTGAAGTAAACAAAGCACAGAAAGACAAATAGTATACAATTTCAATTGTATGTTAAAAAGAAGTCTAGTTGTATCAAAATTAAGGATAAAATGATGGTTACTAGAAACTGAGAAGCAGCACTCATAGGAATTATGGCACACATAAATAAAGAGAAAAATCTTCATGTTTCACTTACTATAAAGTTTATCATGGAAATACTCTCTTAATTGAATACATCACTATCAACATCACAGACTCTCATTAATCCTGATATCCATAAAACATGCAATGGACCCAGAATAGCCAGAGCAATCATGAAAAAGAGCAGAATTCTTGAGGAACACTTCCTGCTTTCAAAAGTTATTACATAACTACAGTCATAAAATTGTACTATATTGGTATAAAGAATCATTATTGGCTTTAGTGTCAACTGGCTCCGAATTAGAATCCCCCAGTATGGAGCCTCATTGGAAGTATTCTGGTTACTTTGATTGATATGGGGAGACTCACCCCAGATTGCAGGCAGCACCTTCTAATAGCAGTCCAGATGAAAAGAGTCTGCTCTTTTGGACTTCCCTCTTCCTGCTGAGTTAACTGACTCTGCTGCTGCTGCTGCTGCTGGTGCTGCTGCTGCTGCTGCTGCTGCTGACTTTTTAGCTGATAGCAGAACCAACCTTCTCAAGCTTTTATCATGGAGTTAGAATTAGCAACATTCCAGGCAACTGCCAGAATTCTGGCACCAGACTGGGACTTCTTAGGTCTGGCCTTGTGGATTGAGCAACTACATACACACACACACACACACACGCACACGCACACGCACACGCACACGCACACGCACACGCACACACACACATTCAATTCCTGTAGAAAATCCTGAATAATACAGAAGATAGAGAAATGGATTATAATCATTCATCCCAGAATTAAGTCATATTTTTTGAGCAACTGTTTTGCACAACAGTGGTAAGACAATCCAGTGAAGAAAGAAATTTCCAAAAGATGGTGTTTGACATCTAATTAGACATATACATTCACAAAATGAAGACATATCTATGTTCAATAGCACATGCAAAAACAATTCAAAGAGTGAAATTATGGAATTGAGTTTATAGGGAAAACTTTTGAATACTTAAAATAAAATATGGTAGTTTATCTCCATGACTTTGGATTAAGCACTCGTTTCTTAATAAGGCTGCTAGGTCACAAGCTAACAAAAGAAACAGATAAATTAATTTCTTTAAAATTGTTTAAAAGGTTTTTCTTTGAAGGACACTCTCAAGACAGTGAAAAGTAAATCATATATCTTTTAAAGTTTTAGTGTCCAGGTTATTTAAAGAGCAAAGCCTCAATTACACAGGCTTGAACAGATAATGCTCAAAAAAAGCCATTTAAACACATACAAATATGCTAAATATAATTATTCTTTGGAGAAATTGAAGTCAAAGCCATGATAGGCTGCTACTTCTCATACACTAGTGTGGCTATAATAAAATGTATACAGACAAGTGTTAACAATGGTATGACAAAAAACGCTCATTAACTGGTGCGAAGAATGTAAAACAGTACAGCAGTTTGGAAAACAATTTGCAAATTATTTCAAGCTGTCTATCAGCAAACCTTAATAAAGCTCTTAGACTGGCTATTATTTTTCAAAGTAAAAAGTACTGGCAAAGATGGGAAAAAAGTGGAAAATTTATACCCAGCTTCAGGGATATAAATCAGTACTATCCTTTATAAAACCAGTTTTCTCAAAGAATTAAAATGGAACTATCATTATTTGTCAATCTTAATCTTGGCATGTATAGCCAAAAAAAAGTCTCACTGAGTGTTATTGTATATGCTTCTAATCCTACCACTTGAAAGGGGGAAGCAGAGAATTAGGCATTCAAGGCCATCTTTAGCTACATAGCAAGTCCAAGGCCAGCTTGATCAAAATGAGGCCCTTTCACATAAAACAAATTAATCAATAAATGACATCAGCATGTTGAAAGACATCTTCATACTTACATTAATTGTAGCACTATTCACAATAGCTACAAAATGGAATAAGCCTAAAGTTCATCATCTGATGAAATGGATAGAAAAATTTGATACATAAACACACTGAAAATCTATTCAGCAACAGCAAAGATTTCATGAATAATGAAATGCTGCAATTTGTGACAATGTATATGGAACTGTAGATCATTATGTTTAGTAAAACTAGTTAGGCACATAAAGACAACTAATTGTCTCATCTCATGTATATGTATAATAAAATAGCAAATTCATAGGAATTGCAAGTAGATTAGTAGTTAGCAAAGCATGGGAAGATAGAAGACTAAGAAGGCTGGGAAGGCTAGGGAATGACTGGTTAATGGGTACTATGCTATAGCTAGACAACAGAAATGAATTATGGTGTTTCCTTGCATAATAAAGAGACTATAGACAATAATAGTCATTTCAAAAAGGCTTATGAAAAACTTAGTGATTTTCTAATAAAAATTATATTTGAGAAGACAGACATTTATAGCTATTAAACTATTTAAAATGCATACTGTGTCAAGATATTATGACATCCATACACATATACAATTTATGTGCTAGTCCCAAAAGTAAATAATAAGAATCTCAAATCTAAAATCTAACTTTCTACCATAAAATAATAGATGAAATATGATCAAATTTGATTACTACAAGCAGAAGGACAAAAAAAGGTGATAGCAGAAATTAATCAAGTATAAAATGACAAACATTTACCTGTATTTATGAGAAAAGAATGCATATAAGAATATTTAAATCAATCCCCAAGAGCACAAGAATGGGAAGGAGGGCTATTACTTTAAGATTAATGACAAAGTTGACTGACTACAGGAGAGTACTTTAAACAACCACATAGCAGAAATTACATAACCGACATGAGTGGGAAAATACCTCAAAAACACAAGTACCAGATCTAACTTAAGAAAGAATGGAAATAGAAAACCTTAACAGATATATAACAAGAAAAAAGACATAGCCGTCTTTAAAACACTGCCATATCTAAAGCAGTTCAGAACCACTTAGTTTTCATTATGGATTTCTACCTCCAGTGCTTCTCACAGACTTCCAAAAACAAGAGAATGGAAGCTTCTAATCCATTCTGTGAGGCAAGTGTTACGCTGACACCTAAACCAAAGACAACACAAGAAAACTCTGGACCAATATGTCCTCTAAATATAGAGACAAAAGTCCTCAATGAAAATCAATTCGTGTTGGTGCTGGGAATGTAGCTTTTGCTCAGCATTGCAAAGACTAGGAATACAATTGTCAGTGCCACATACACATAGACCCTTCAATATTATACAACAATAGAGAAATTATAAAAATAGTATTATCATACTAATATAGGCAGAAAACTTTGAATATATCTAATACCTTTTAATGTTACCTTTCACATGACATTCTTTTAGTTACTGACCGTTGAATCTTTGTAATCCCTGTTTCATTCCATGATAAATTCATTTTATTGTCTCTATAATCACTCTATCTACTCTCTTTTTTTTTCCTTTCTCATTTCTTCCAACACAGCTCTTATACCTTGGAACTAAATAATAAGAATTATGTATAAGGATTCCTGGGACATAGCACCCATGTGGTAAACCCAACATGGCACTGGCAGACCACACAGCATATGGAGGACATGCCCCTAGGCATGGCTATGTAAATTTGTGCCCACCCATTCTCTTAAAAGGAGCTGCCCCGTGAAAGTCTGTCTTTCTCTTCTGCTTTTCTCCCTCTTACCCATTTGACAACTCCTCTGAATAAACTCTAGTATGGCATCTGGTAGTGTGTGTGTCTGATCTCTCACACAAACCAACATTATGAACATGATAACACTGAAAAGGTAAAGCCATCTGGAGCTATTTCACACCGACATTCCTGGTTTCAGAATTATTGAATCACCATAAGTTATTTTCATCACAATTTCCAGGTGTAAGTCTTCTGGAACAGTTATTTCTTTTTTTTTAGTTTTTTTTCCTTTTCTTTTAAAAAAAATGTTTGCATTATATATTATATACTTTATTTATATACATATATGTAGTATGAGGTTTCTGGCCCGGCCTTTCGGGCCTAACCTCAAGGTCTAAGCCCACAGACCACAGACCCGCAGGCCCCCAGACCTGCAGACCCGCAGTCCCACAGTCCCACAGTCCTAGAAAGACACACTGATGCTTTCAATAGTTTTAGGCTGATCGGCCTCAGGCCCAGGCATATAGCTTGCTAACTCTCTACCCTTAAGCTATCCCATGTCTCTTGTTCAGCCATGTGGCTCGGTACCTTTCTTTAAAGCTGCATGATTGTCCTCTGCATCCTGCAGCTTCTCCCTGGTGCTCTGTCTGGCATTCTGTTCTCAGAGATTTTCTTAGTCTGGTAGCCCTGCCCACATTTCCTACCTGCCTTTGGCCAATCAGCGCTTTTTATTAAACCAGTGGGTGGGACAATTATTTGCCATGAATCAACACAATACCCCTACACATATATGAGTGTGTGGAGGAGTTATGTGTATGTAAGCGCAATGCCTACAGAGTCAGGAAGACTCTGGAGCAGAGGATATAGGTGGTTATGAGCTGCCTAGCATGGATGCAGAGAGGTACATGCTCTCACTTACTAGGCTGTCTTTCCAGGCCTTAGAATAGTTTTCCAGGAACTAGTTCCTAGAACACTTTTCCCTAGACTCTCTCTGAGCAGAAGTCACCAACACAATCCAATTTGGGTCATGACAGATCAAGATTGGGTCATACTACTCAACTGGGATTCAAATCAGTCTTATTTCATTTGCTCAGTAGCCATGTGTTACTAGTGTGTAGTTAGTAGGTATCATAATCATAGAGTTATGGAAAAATTATCTGGCATCTAGTGTGATTTTCTTTTTAAATAGAACTTTGAAATGGTGTTGAAATTTGACTCTATCTACTCTGTGCCACTGGGGAGATGGCTTAAGGGCAGCCAGAGCTCAATTATCTGTAGGCACTGGAGCACACTCCTGAATCCTAGGGTACTTAGGTTGAAATCCTTACTCTTTGTCCCACTTGTTAAACACTGTAATAAAATGCATGTCTACAACTTAGGGTTTCTATTGCTGTGAAGAGACATCATGACCACTGCAACTCTTACAAAGGAAAACATCTCATTGGGGATGGTTCACAGATTCAGAGGTTCAGTCCATTATCATCATACCAGGAAGCATCGCATGGTGGAGTGCAGGCAGACATGGTGCTAAAGGGGAGCTGAGATTTCTTACATATTGACCCATAGGAAATAGGAAGGGGTCTGTCTCACTGAATGTGGCTTGAGCAACTGTGAGACCTCAAAGCCCACTTTCCCAGTGAGACACTTCCTTCAGTAAGGCCACATCCATTCCAACAAAGCCACACTTCCTAATAGTGATATTCCCTTTGAGGGCCATTTTCTTTCAAACCATCACAGTCTTCTTTACAAAAATGACCGGTTCCTCTTTGAGCCCAAGGAATAATCCTAGTAGGATGAAGTTATACTTCCCGAAGGTGAGTCTTCTCTACTCATGACTCATCATTTCGTTTCTTTTCCTTGGCTATTTCCCTCTCTGAACTTGACTTTCAACATGCCCTTTTGTTTATTTTTCTATTGTGGTTCAAGCTGCTCCTATCTCACAGCTGTCACCTAGTTGTTTTCCACCAATTTATTTCCAGTGAACCTTTATTTCAAATCTTAGTTAAGATCCCAAGATGTTTTAAGTTGGAACTTATGACTTGTGATGCTAAGCAATGAAATTATCAAACTTTGTTGCCCTTATCAAGGATTACCCTCTTACTGGAAACTGGTGAATTTGAGATCTTCAGAAATTATGCTTTCAAGGACTACAGACCCCATTGTTATCTAGTTGTTTAATTCTCTGTTCTCTCTCTCCCTCCCTTTCTCCCTCTCCCCTCTCTCCCTCTCAACAAACCCTTTCTTATCTAGCTTAATTCAGCCTGAAATCTACCAAAAAGGAATGGGAAAGGAAACCAAATAGTGAAAAAAAAAAGTCTAAAATGTGTTGGGTTTCTACTAAAGGTGATTGTTTTTACACATATGACTTCTGATAACCATAATGACTCTATAAGATACTCAGTTCTATAAGAAATTTACATGTGGCAAGGTTTCAGAGAACTAAAATATTCACTACATATATCCTTTGAATTGAATAAAAAGATAGGATTTTTATTCTATTCTATATTTATTTATTTGAATGTGCATTAACACACATTTATACAAATAAATATCCATGTACATTTAGGAAGAGATTGATGTGACTGTACTAACTACTCAAAGTATTTATCTGAAAACTCTCTAGCCAACATAGATGGCATGAACCCAGTTAGGTAACCTGTGTCTTCTTCGTGATGCCCCCTCCTTCTTCTGCCCTGTCTCCTTGCTGGAACTCAAGAAATCCCAGGCCACTCTTTACTTGGGACCCTAAGACTTGGAGACCCAGATTCCTGTCTGCTGCCCAACTGGGACTTTGCATTTGCCCTGTACTGCCTTGGGACCCAGGATCAGTCCAGAGTCCTGGAAAAACTTGTTCAGGCTCCCTGACCAAACTGCTCAAGGCATCAGACGGCAGCAGTGACACAGAAGATGGCAGCTGTATCCCAAACACCGGAAAACCAGAGGAAATAGATATCGCAATCCTACTATGAATTAGCCTCCACCTGAATGCTTTAAATGCCTCTGCTGAAAGAACAAAGGTGGCTTGCACAGAAAAGAAGGAAAATATCAGTCAACAAACTAATTCTGGATATGCAAATCCCAACACAGGATAAAGACAATTCAAACCCCCAAACATATCACTCTAAAAAAATGACTCAAATAAAATCTAAAAATGAAAAAAAACCACTCAAATGACAATGACCTAGAACAACTTCCAGATAAAAAGAATTCAAAAATAATATGATTATAATTATGGTTAAACATCTCAGAGATTAAAGAAATAAGAAACTTAATCCAAGACAAAAAACAAAGTGAAATTTTTAAGAAAACCTAAGCTGAAACATTGCTGGAAGTGAAAATCTCAATATATCAATTCAATTCAATCTTGTTTTTTGTTTTAAAAAATGTTTGATATCCTTAGCCCTCAGGGAAATGCAGGTTAGAACAGTTTTGGTGTCACCTTACTCTCAGAATGCCTAAGAAAACAAAAGGCAAAAAGACAACTTTTGGCATGGATGTAGGGAAAGAGAAACACTTGTCTACAGCTCCTGGGAGTATAGCTGATGCACCAGCTGATGCACCCACTATGGAGATCAGTGAGGAAGTGTGGAGGTTCCTCAAAGAGCTGAGAATCCATCTACCACAAGGGCCAGCTCTGCCTGTACATGCAAAGGCCCCTACACCTTACTACAAAGACAGTAGCTCATTGCTACTCTACTCCTAGTAGTCAGAAACTGAAAACAGCTGAGATGAACATCAACTGATGCATGAGTAAGGAAAATGTGGTACATTTATACAGTGGAATATTATTTAGTAAAATTACAAAATTTGCAAGTAAATGAATGGAGCTGGAACCAGTGAGGTTAGCCAGACCCAGGAAGACAAATGTCGGATGTTTTCTTTCGTGGGTAGAGAGTATTGAATCCTCATGTATGCGTGTTCATTTTGAATATTCATAGAGGTCAAGAAAACAGTAAGGGGCTAGAAAGAGATAGCTTGGTGGTTTAGACTGCTTCCTGCTCTTCCAGAGCCTCCAATTTGATTCCGGGCTCCTATACTTGGCCTCTCACAAATGCCTTTAACTTTGGCTTCTAGAGATCTGATGCCCACTTCCTTCCTGAGTACCTGTACTAATGTGTACATACACACACAATTAAAAAAATCTTTAAAACAATTTATTATATTTTATTTATTTTGTGCATAAGTGTGCCATGGTGTGTGTGTGTGTGTGTGTGTGTGTGTGTGTGCGTGCGTGCGTGCGTGCGTGCGTGTGTGTGTGTGTGTGTGTGTGTGTGTGTGTGTGTGTGTGTGTGTGTATGAGAGAGAGAGTAGCTTCTTGTGGGGAATAAGTTCTCTCCTTCCACCATGTGAGTTACAGGAATAAAACTTGGGTCATCAACTTGGGAGCCAGCGTCCAGATTTCTTCCCTGTCCTGATTTAAGGACAAGTGATTTGTACAACAGTACAACACAGAATAGAGATGATAGAAATGAATATTTGATGAAGATGGGATACAGTTACTGAAGAAAGATGACAAAGTATTATAGTTAAGATTTCTACTACTGCAATAAAGCATCAGGACCAAAGGCAGCTTAAGGCAAAAAGATTTATCTCACATCTCTTTGGTCTCAGTAGATCGCTGGGGGAACTCAGCACAGGAACTCCTAGACAGAAACTGAAGCAGACACCGTGGAAGAACACTGCTTACTGGCTTGCTCCCCATAACTTGTTGTGCCAAGACAACCTACCCACGAGTGGCACAAGTCACAGTGAACTGAGCCCTTCTCGTATCAATTATTAATCAAGAAATTGCCCTACAGGCTTTCATACAGAACAATCTTTTGGTAGCATCTTCTCACTTAAGATTTCTTCTTCCAGATATGTCTGTTTTTCTATCAACTTGCCAAAAATCAACCAGGAAACAAAGTATCAAATCATTTTCTGGGAACTACAAAAACCAAAACCCAAAAACAAAACAAACAAACAAACAAAAAACAAAAAAAACCACCAAAACCAACTCTCAAGGCTGTTTAGTCTTGACTGGAAGACCATAGATATAAAGTCCCGGGTTGTTAAGTAAGGCAGGGAGAGGAGAGTACTCTTAAAACTATTCTCTACAAGTAGGTTGGAGAATCTGGATAGTGTAGATCAAAGTTTCTCAACTTTGATTTGCAACCCCTTTGGAGGTCGAATAAGCATTCTACACGGTTTTCTAAACCATTGGAAAGCACAAATATTTACAGTACAGTTCATAACAGTGGCAAATGATAGCTATGGAGTAGACATAAAAATAATGTTATGGTTGGGGGTCACCACAACAGGAGGAACTGTGTTAAAGGGTTGTTGCATTAGGAAGATTGAGAACCAGTGCTCTAGATACATAAAACTCACCAAATGGAAGTTATAATAAAAGTTAGAGGGCTAGATGGTTGAGTAACAAAGAAAAAATGGAAAAGGTCATCAGTGATAAGTCTCCAGGTAAGTTTCCACATTAAAGATGATAAAATTACAACTTTATTTTTAATATTCCAGAGCACAAACGGCTTGATTTATGTTCTTCGGTACTCAAGCTGAATAAGGATGTTGCAATTTCGTTTATGGAGACAGATCCAAAAAAGTCTATGTAAAACATTAGCAATTGGCACCCTATGCCAATATTAAAATAAGAATGCATCATGATCACATATGTTTTATTTTCTATCTTTGAATGTGACAAATGAAATCCACAGGTAATTGACTTTAAAGGAGTAACTGTAGAAAGTGAACTGAGCTGACTCACCAGTGAAAACCAAGATGAAATAAAGTTGGTGTTTTTTCCTGTCATTTCAGACAAGAAATGGTAAATGGTGTGGGACTGAGGAAAAGAGATTCTAGTAGAAAATATAACCTGTGAAAGAGTCCTTATTGCAGGAATAGTAATTAGCAAAATGTAGGTGAGTTATGTTTCTATCTCAGAGCTTTGTACAGTGGTGTTCAGTAAGCTACCACTACTCCACTATTTAAATACTTCAGTAAGTCTGTACATATAATACATTGATAAGAAAAAAACATACTTGCACAGAAAAACTAAATGGACATGTTCCAGCTTTGAATCAAACAGTGACTGAAGAATGTATATGAGAAATATAGAATGAAGTAAAGATTTAGTCATCAAAAGTAAGAGTAAAATCCTAAAACAGGGGCTGGAGATGGTTTACCAGTTAAGACTGTATACTGTAACTCCAGCTCCAGGAGGATCCATTGCCTCTGTCCTCCATGGGTGCCTGCACTTGAGTACACATGTCCACATACAGACAGTTAATAAAATAAAATACAATAAAATACAATAAAATACAATAAAATAAAATAAATAAACGCTTTTAAAATTCTAAAATAGAAGCCTGTGTAAAGCTTCCCAAAACATATGATGGAAGATGAGGTCTTTTGAAATGAACAGAGCATGAATAGTTCAAGGCCTCTAGGGTACTCAAACATCAGATGATACAACCAAACAGCAATTCTGCTTGGATTTTGAGACTTCGTGTACATTTCAATTATTTACTTTTACTTATTTCTGTTTTGGGAAATTTTAAATGCCTGAACATTATTAGAATAAGCAATTAGATTATTTGGAAATAAGTTGAAAACTGCATTAGGGTCACTACCAAGACTGACCACATGACTTTTAATTTTTTATTTATTTTTATTCTTATGTACATTGGTGTTTTGCCTGTGTGTGTGTGTCAGATCCTGGAGTTACAGACAGTTGTGAGCTTCCATGTGGGTGCTGGGAATCAAACCCAGGTCCCCAGAAGAGTGTCATTGTTCTTAACTACGAGCCATATCTCCAGCTCCCAACTTTTTCTTTTTACAAATAATACCATCAGTATTCACAAATTTCTGGACTCTGTTTCCCATTTATACAGGGCATTTATATTTTGAGCCTTATATATAATGCACTATGCTATGCGATATAAAAATACGCCTAATATATGGGAGCTGTATGTAGCCTACTAGGAAAGCAGAATACAAATTAGTATAGCTGAAAAGGCACAGTGAACATGTAAGAACACGTGTTTTAGCTACATTGGATGAAGATGCTCTGACAGCAGCAGGACTTTTTTCTCTTGAGAAACAACATGTGAGACAGTGGGAAGTAGCTGAGAGGAAGGAAAATCTGTGGATATTTTAGATTGCACTTACAAAGTTCTGAGCATCGGAGATACAAAAAGAGCTATTTGATATCCTATAAGTCACTTTGTGGGTAAGTTCTATATGGAAATGGTAACATAAGTGCCAGAACACTGGGTTTTGAGAATAATGGGCTATGAAGTGATTGCTGTTGATATTATTCCCAATGAATATAGCTTTGGACAAGATAAAATGCCCTCTTGATGAACAAGACAAGCGCAATAACATTTCCTAAGACCAACATATTCAGAAAGACCTAAATTAGTAAGAATATTTTATTAGGAGCTAATCAGTGCCAACCCAGAGACAGATGTCAAGACTATTATTATGGACTACCAGGCACTTGGGTCGAAAAAGCACCAGAGTCCTTAAAAGTAGAATGGTCTATTTCTGACATTTCTATGTCAAGGTGGTTAAACAATGTGTTTTATACACTAAACACTCTGATTGGCGTTAGTGACAGAGACAATACAAACCAAAGTGAGTTTCCATGAACTAGACTTTTCAAGGCCATTGTGTACCTTGGTAGGTTAGCAGAGTCCCTGCTGTAGGGGATTGTCTTGTTTCATGGTAAATAATTGTCCCACCCACTGGTTTAATAAAAAGCGCTGATGGGCCAAAGGCAGGCAGGAAGTGTGGGTGGGGCTACCAGACTAAAACTCTGAGAACAGGAAGCACAGAGCAGAATGCCAGAGAGAAGCCTGGAAGAAGCCAGAAGAAGCACAGGACAACTATACTGCTCTAATAAAAGGTACTGAGTCACATGGCTGAACATGACAGAAGTCATAGGTTAGATGAAGGGTAGAGAGCTAGCAAGTGATATGCCTGGGCCTGAGGCTGATCAGCCAAAAACTATTGAAAGCATCTGTGTGTCTCTGTGGGTCTGCAGGTCTGGGTCCTAAACCTTGAGGTTAGGCCCGAAAGTCCGGGCCAGAAACCTCTTACTACAAATGGGTGGGACAATTATTTACCATGAAACAAGACAATCCCCTACACCTTGCTGTTGCATGGGTGACCCAGATCAGATTAACCCACCCAATACAACGCTAACAGCAATCAGAAAGAGCTAATCAATCAATAGTATCTTGAGTCAGGAAAGTTTTCATTAAGCCAACTCCATGCAGTGGTTAGATAGTGGCCCTTGTCAATTTAGTCAACCAGATAATAGCTAAATGTGGCCAAGAGATGGCAGCAGAGAGCAGCAAACAGCCTTTTGCTGGACTTGCTACCTATCACCTGGATTAGGAAATACTATGAGGTAATTTAGACAGCAAATTTACTGGGTGGGAGTGGGGGCCTGATCTGAAGCTAACAAATGGAGTGGAAGGCAAAATGTTAGAGCAGAAAGTTAGTAAATTTGCGAGCAAGTTATTGCATCAGCAGCTCTAACCTTCAAATAGGTAAGCTGCCCAGGAGCTTTAGATACTTATCCAGGCTACTTCCTGATGAGGCTGCAGTGATTCTTATACCTCTGAGACTGAAGCAGAGAGTGCATTCTTAAATAAAGCTGCCAGAGGCCCCACATCAAATGAAGCCATAGGGTATCCCTACTGTATATGGAAAGAGAAAACAATGGGTATTCCCTGTAGACCACTCAGCCTTCTCCATCTCTGGTTTTCTTCCTTTATAAATTCTCTTTTCTTTAGGGATAAAGGGTAAAGGCATGGGAATCACTCCTGGCATTTATCGTTAATCTATTCCAATGTGTTTTATATACTGAAGGCTTGTCTACAATTTTGTTTTGGAGTGGGAAGTGGTTTTCTGTGTTGGCATATTGCTGACACATGCTTTTACCAAAGGGGAAACATTTGGTCAAATAATCCTGGATGCTTCCTGGGCTCAGCTTGGGAAGTCCTGTTGAGGAGTGGGAGGAAGGATTGTAGAAGCCAGAAGGGCAGGGACATAGGAAGAAAACCCACAGAAATGGCTAGCCTGGGAACTCAGTCTGAACTACCAACCAGGGAGCCTACATGGGACTTACATAGGTCCTCTGCATATATGTCTGCATATATTGTGTAGCTTGGTCTAATTGTGGGACTCATGGCAATGGGAGCAGGGGCTGTCCCTGGTGCTTTGACTGGCTCTTGGGAACCTATTACTCATGCTGGGTTGCCTTGCCAAACCTTAAACGGGGGAGGTATTTGGTCTTATAGCAGCTTGATATGCCATGCTTTGCTGATGCTCACGGGAAGTTTGCCCATTTCTGAACAGAGATGGATTGAGGTGGAGCAGAGGGAAGATGAGGAGAGGGAGTGGGAGAAGAGGAGGGAGGGAAGGCTACAGTTGGGGTGTAAAAAACTGTATGATTCAGCGTGTCATTATAAATAGTAATGTATGAGTCAAGATCCAAAATTTCTTAAATATATCACTAATTACTTAATAACTATATTCCTACTTATTTCTGTTACAAGACAGGGTCAAACTGAGCCTAGCTATAAATGGAAATTAAGAGAATATGGGAAAGGACATGAATTTCTTGCTCTAGAGAGTGATTGAAGTGCCTTTTATTCACTGAGTGCCAAGAATATTGACAATCGGAGCCAGCAAAATGGTACAACAGGTATGACATATGCCAGACCAGCCTAATGATCTGAGTTTGATCCCCAGAAACCCATATTAAAGAAGAAAGAATTGATTTCATAAAGTTGTTTTCCTTGGTATGTACAGGATCACACATGCATGCACATAGAACATACATGTTGCAATAAGGTTTCTCGGTCCCGGGTGGCTTGAGGTCCAGACCCACAGATTTACAGCCCTAGACCCCTTAGCTGCCCGCTGCTGCTCAGGCCCTAAAAATGATTCAGACACGTATATTAA
The DNA here is from genome assembly GCA_033318265.1 of Phyllotis vaccarum. NCBI lineage: Eukaryota > Metazoa > Chordata > Mammalia > Rodentia > Cricetidae > Phyllotis > Phyllotis vaccarum. The sequence continues at coordinate 121,559,684 of JARWLC010000013.1, forward strand.
CTTCATGCTGTTTGGCCTATGGCTCAGGCACATTGCTAGCTTGCTCTTACATCTTAAATCAACCCATTTCTATTAATCTGTCTGCCACGTGGCCCTTGGCTCACCTGTGTTCCTTACATGTTGCTTCTTCTTGGGCTTCAGGCTGGGTCTGTCTAACTCTACCCTGCTTCTTCTACCTATGCTCTGATTTCTCCTCCTACTTTTTCTATGGTGCCCGTCATGGGCCAAAATAGCTCCTTTATTTAAAGATTGATATTCACAGTATACAGAAAGACATTCCCACATATCTCTCTCTCTCTCTCTCTCTCTCTCTCTCTCTCTCTCTCTCTCTCTCTCTCTCACACACACACACACACACACACACACACACATACACACAGACACACATAGTATAAAATTTAAAACACAATTATACTGACAACTAAGAAAATTTTCTGTAAAGACTTCCTATATAGATACAATATTCATTTCACGGGCACATTTCCAATAAGAATACTACAATATCGACAAGCCATGCAGAAGGCATAACCAGATGTAAACTTTGAGTTTAACCTCACCACTTTCCCGGATGTGCTACCCCTGTCTTAATTTTCTTAAGATAGGAATTTTTCTTAACCTTAAAAAACAAGCTTACATCTTTGTTTATAAGCAAAATATGTTTCATATGTTTCAACTTCCATGTGACCTAGTAGAGTAAGAATTCCTTTGATCCTTTTATCTTATGAGCCCATAGAATGTTGTCCAGAAAATACCCTATGAACTCATTTATAGAAAAAGGAAACCCTTAAGGACACTTTGAAGATTCACAATAAACCTCTGCTAGAATATTTATGCATATGTGTGTGAGTGATAACAATGAAAAACAGGTCATGAATTTGAGGGTGTGGGGAGACATAGGAGGGGTTGGAAGGAGGAAAGGGAAAGGGGGAAATATAATTCTAATTTAACTTAAAAATAAAATTAAAAATGGTATTGAGGGCATTTTGCTTTTAGAGGCTGTGTAGAACAGGTATGTAAGATTTTTTTATGTGGGAACCAATTGTGGGGTTCTAGAACTGCAGACTGAGTCACATGGAATCAACATGGCCTTTTGGTTTCAATCCACCCAGAGAGCCAGAGATACACTCCAGGATTTATCACACACACACACACACACACACACACACACACACACACACACACACACACACACATGCATACACACACAGCAGCAGCAGCAGCTTCTCTGAGAACTCCCGAGAGAAACTGTTTAGTGAGCATTTCACGACCCCTTAGCTACAGAATAAAAAGACCATCATTTCACATGTCTTTGGCTAAACACCAAAACTCCAAAAAACTAATATACAAACAGCAGGCAGCAAACAAAGAAGTACATTGGTAGTTATTGCATGGTTGGAGACATGCACACAAACTTCCAATATGGAAATGAAGTGAGTGAAAGTCCAAAAAGCTTCAATCACAAATATCTCCCAGCTTGATGGTTAATAACACAACGACCTGGGGTAGTGCAGCAAGAGGCAACTACTGTCCATTTCCTTTCTTCCCTATATCTGTTTCCCCTTTTTAACGTGTTAGTTTTTATCTTTCCTCCTCATTTCTTTTTCAATTTCACTTCTTCCCTCCCCTGGGGCCTTTTTGGAGAAACTCACTATATAGTCCAGTTAGATCCACCTCAAATGAGTTATATCCCTGCTTCTGCCTCCAGATAGTAGAGGACTGAGATTACCCCTATGTAGACCATGCTCAATATTTAAAAGAGTTTTACTTTATTCCATACAAATTTTGTTGTGTTGGTTGTCATGATTGGCTTGGTGGCGCATCTAAATTTTTCATATTGTAAAATTTATTTTATGACATTTTGTCCTTCAGTTGTTGTGGTTGCTATTTTGTTGTTTTATCCCTTCTTCCATTTTTAAAATAAAACTCAAAAATATTGATTTTGGATTAGTTTTTGGAAATTCAATTTGGCTTGTAAAACAGAATTTGCTAACACAGGAAACATGCGAAAACTCCAATATGACAAACTACTGACTTTGGTTCAATTAAAAACACACACATTTAATTCCAGAAACTCAGGATGCAGAGGCTGGCAGATTTCTGAATTCAAGGCCAGCCTAGTCTACAGAGCTAATTTCATGATAGCTAGATCTACACAGAGAGAGTTTTTCAAAATAACAACAAAAACAACTATAATAATAAAAGTGTAGAAACAAGAGCCCTGTTGAGTCAAATGTATCAAAGATTCATAACAATAAAACGAAATTGATGTTAACTTTGCAAATTAACAATCTACCCTTTGAATTTTGATTTAGGAAGTACTTTTAATGTAAATCAGACAGTATTATAGTATAAGAACATTTGTTTATTATTCTCTATTTCAATACATGACTAAGCATGTATTTGACTTATTATTTAACCCATTTTGTTTACAATTTGGAGGGGGGTAAGAAGAGCTGTTCACCACATTATCGTTTGACAAGAAAATCCTATTAAAATCCACTGGCCTTTTCAAACAGCAGCCAGTACCGTGAGGATCAAAGGGACGGCTATTAATTTAACACCACAATTGCACAGGTGAAATTCAAATAAGTCTTTCCCGAACTGCTGTCTTCATTGTTTTTATAATTCCCCCATGAAAGGCAAGGTGGAAACTCAGGCCAGAGAGGAGCCTAAGGGTACTCTGGTGTGTCCAGATCATTGGTTCTGATGAGCTGTTGTTTTTCAAGATTCAACTTGTACATTTTTCTGAGTGGAATTTATTAGATTTACTAGTAACTTTTTGTCCCAATAAGAAGGGGCTGTTTTGATTCCTTAAATGTCGTGTTGTGTGAATACATGTGAGATAAGGAGGAAAAGGTGGCAGGGATTTGAAAACAGTCACTTGTCTACTTGTGACATCCTCCATTCAAGAATAAAACTTTCATGGTAAAGTTTGGGTGTGGGGTCTCATGGCAAACCAGAAAAGGGGTGGGTTTCTGTGGTGTTCTGTACTGGTGGCTTCCTAGGCCTCATTGTAAAAGTACAAGTAGTGGTCAGGACTAGATATGTCCACCACACCAAAGGGGTAGCCTCTATCTCACACCCATAATCATGCATTCTTTAGCATGCATCCTGGAGACTCCACTGTGCACCAGCTGCCCACACCTTTCTGTTTTGCTATTATTTTACTTTACTGTTTATTCTTTGTTTTTCTTTCTTCTTAAGCTGTCTTTTGTATGAAGTTTCTGGCCTAGCCTCAAGGTTTAGGCCTGCAGACCCACAGACCTGCAGAGATACACAGATGCTTACAATAGTTTTAGGCTAATTGGCCTAAGGCCCAGGCATATAACTTGCTAACTCTTTACCCTTAAACTAACCCATGATTGTTATCCTGTTCAGCCATACGACTTGGTACCTTTTCTCGGAGCAGCGTAGTTGTCCTCTGCTTCTTCTGGCTTTCTCTCTGGCATTTTGCTCTGTTCGTCTGTTCCTAGAGTCTTCTTAGGCTGACAGCCCCGCCCACACTTCCTGTCTGCCTTTGGCCAATCAGCACTTTTTATTAAACCAGTGGACGGGACAATTATTTACACTGGAACAACATAATCCCCCTACAGTTTTTATTTTCATTGCTTTTGATTTCTACTTTTCTACTGAAAACTGAACTCAGGACCTCTGGAAGAGCAGTCAGTGCTCTAATCTCTGAGCCATCCCTTCAGTTTTCTTAGATATTTAATGGAGACAGAGACTGTGAAGATTGTGCCATTTTTTTTTCTTTTTAACTCAAGGAGAGCAACACAGTCTTTTCATTCTTGAGTTTGAAGCCACAGGTGCCATCTTTAGAGATGAAGAGTAGAAATAGAAGATGATGGGGGTGCATTTTGTCACACTTCTGGTACTCAGCACACACCTGCTTACTTGATACATCACTGTGACAAAGCCACATGCACTTCACTTGACTGGAAAAAGGGATTTCTTTGAAGGACATGGGAATAATGTTCTAAGGACTGTAGTAGGGGATTCTTTTTTTCTTATTTGCCAGTGGTTGCCTCAAAAGAGCTGTCACCTGTCATATATCTGCTTCCTTCATAAGTGACAGGCAATTAGGTGGCACCATAAGGGAGAAAATATTGGACCTTCTCCAAGTTTTCTAGATAACAAGTATTGCATAAACCTGTTCCTCTTTAAGTTGCACAAATTGCATCCTTGAGAACATTTTGTTAGCCTGAGAACAACTCTGAATCAGAAAGAAGAAAACCAGGTGAGCTGACAGAGGACACTGAGGGTTCTTGCTGCAGAACCATGAATGTGGTACTTTGTAATAACTCCTGCTGGAAAGGTAAGATGCTCTTGATTTCATTTTTGAATGGAACTCATACCTCTATGAATCCCCCAGGCTCCTACTGGTGCTTCTAAAACCACTGTTGCAATATTACATGATCACAGCTAAGTTACAGGGCAGAAAAGAATGCCCATGATGGAGAATGTCTCCTTTTACAAGGGCAAAAAGTTTCACTATATGCATAAGACTGATTGAGATATGTATTTTATAAGATAATAGAAAGTTTAATCAGTTGGTATGCAAAGGCATTTTCAGCTCTTCTATTTATTTATATGAATGCACACTTAGGTTTTTAGATGCTGCTCCCCTGAGTAACAGCTGCTGGTTCTGTTTTGTGAGGAGATACCATTTTTGGAGAAAGGGAAAGCTCAGTTAGGTATATTTTTCAAGCCCTTGATGAATAGTGTTAGACAGCATCATTTCTACTGGGGCTGGGGCTCAATGATATGCATAGCACTCACAAGGTTCGAGGCTCAGCACCGGTATCACAGAAAGGAAAAACAGACACCAAGAATGTTGTTCGGAGTGAGTTCCCATGTTGTTTTTTTATTGTTTCTTTACTATATTTGTTTCTATTTCAGACTAGTTTACAGTATCAGACTGTAAAGAATAACATATGCCTTTGCTTGATGTGTGAATACAAGTGAGCCAGAGCAACATAGATGAGAAAGGAGCTCTCTAGAGAGTGGGTCCAAATGGTTATGAGATAGCCAAAAGCCTGCTCAATTTGGGTGGACATTGGTGAACAGGAAACAATTATATTTCATGGCAGTAGGGATTACTTCATTCTATATCCTGGCATATTTTAGAGTTTTTAATTGCTAGACAACCACCTTGAATAGGAGAAACTCTGAGCTGGTTGAAATCTCCACCTATCCCCAGCAGCCAGATGCTTGAGGTTTCATTGAGATTCTGAGAAGGCAACATATGAGAAGCTGAAAGAGCAAAGTGAGTTGCTTTCTTTGCCGCCCACATGTGAAGCTTTGCTAAATGTGGACTGTTCAGCTCATTTTTGAATAGTAAAGCTGAGATCTTAGCCTGAGATCTGCAGTACTGTTATAGGTGGAAGAAAGGAGGACAGCTTTCTTCATGAATGGGCCAGATGCTCAGTGCGATATTTTCTCTCCTAGTTGTGGACATCATTGGTTATTTGGCATTAGGCAAGTTCCAGGCCAAATTTCATTCAATAAATCCTAGGGCCCTTCTAGGAATTACCATCTTGCCCCCAAACTGGATAACATGCTGGAGTTTGTGAGTCTTCTGATAAGACACGTTTCTATTGAAGATGGAATCATTAAAAAAATATTTCATGAAATCACCCCAGTTTAAATAGAGTCTACTCTTGCCAGAACCAGTTTGGCAAAGTGATGTCTTAGGGGGCTCAGGATTGTAATAGCAATATCATGCTCATGAGGCAGAAAATTCTACCATTACTTGTATAACGCTTTAATTAAACACACTGAATGGATAAGTATGCTTAGAGTTACAACCACAGTTGCACATCATTTTCTTATGATGGTTATTTGGGAGGAGAGTTAACTCAGAAAAGAAAAATAAGAGATGAGCCTGAGATGATGGTGACTTTGAAAAGTAGCTAGAGGCCCAGTATGTGGAGTCAACTGTAGTGCTTAGGCTATGATATGTGGAGAACATATTGCGTCTTTATTTAGATAATTACCATCTGAATTCCAGCGTGAACTAAGGAATAGCTAATTTTTTCCCTACGTCCTCTCCTTCCATGCATTATTGTGTCTGCCTCCCCCTCCCTTCTCCTTTTCCTTTATTCTGTTGTTGCTATGTAGTCCTGGAACTCACTCTGTAGATCAGGCCCAATCCACAAGTCCTAGGGTCACATACTTGGCTGAAGTAGTGTTTTCCCCACTGCCTTTAATTAGCAGCCTTTAGGTTTGTTAATTACCATCTTAAAGCCTAGGAGCGAAGTACAGTGCAATGCCAAGGGCATTTCAAGGCAGAATGTTAACCTCCTGTAGTAGGCTCATGTGACAAAGGAAATGTGCTGCTGTGAATCCACAGAGCACCATTTTAAACTCAGTAGAACTTCTAGGTGTCTGCAGACAGAAAAAAAATTAGTTTAGAAAATATTTTCCCAAGTTCTGAGGGTTTATTAAAATTGAAAAGGATGAAAAAATGTTATTTTACTCTTAAATGATAATGTATTTCAGGGTTTTTTTTTGTTTTGTTTTACAAAGTTAACCCAACACTTACATTTGTATTTATATTGTGTGAATTTAATCATATAAATATTTTTTGTCTTTCACTATTAAAAGGCACCAAAAGCTTATTGTGCGTTGTTTGGTTTGTTAGATTTTATTGTGGGGTTTGCTTTTTCTAGAAATATTTTTTAGTTAGTAGCTTCCCTGCGTGCCCAGGGTCTACTTCAGTCTGTGTAATGGTTTTCATTTCAGTTTGTGTTTGTCTGTCAAGGCACTGAGGAAATCTCAGATTTTGTATTCCACTTTAAAGGAGAATAAATTAAAAGAAGAAACAAAAACAAAGAAAAAGACATCTTACATGTGAGTGGGAAAGCAAGCCAGCACATCAGAAGCACGCATCTCAGCAGAGACCTAGGGAAAGGCAGCAGGATCTCCCTGAGAACTCAGAACTTCCTGCTAAGCAATTCCAAAGACAAGGAAGCATATGGTATGTGGAACATTTCAAGAGATGATGTAAAAATGATCATTGAACTTAATGAGGACAATGACAGCAGCTGAATGAATTGAGGAAGACAATACATGATATGAAAGAGCAACTGATAAGAGGAGAGATTTATGAAAGGACTAAACTCAAAATTAAAAGCTCAGAAAATTAAAGAAATAGTTAACAAATGGGATTACATCAATTTACAAAAATCACCTAGTCAAAAAGAAAACACAGTTAGAGGAAAATCTTCTCATGGTTCATGTGAGAGAGAATTAATATGTGGAATTCATAAAACTCAAGCTAACAAATAATACAAATAAAAAGCCAGCAAACGATCTAGACTGATGCAACTCAAAAGAGAGATTTGAAATAGAAAATAATTATGAAAGACATGCTTAGTTCAATTTACCGCCGGCACTCAAAACCATGAGATATCTTTTGCCTCAAACTGCTCATTTTTAAAAGAAGCAACTGCTGGAAAAAAACTTATATACTGTGGCTGAGAACAGAAATCAATACAAACAACCACCATGGAAAATGAAAGTATAACTACTGTGTAATCCCATTAAGCCAACTCTTGTTATTTATTCAAAGGGAATGAAACTAGCATACAAAACAATTCAATTGTATACTCCAATTTGTTACTGGGCTATTCAAAATATCTGAGATCAAGAATGTTCTGTAAGCCCATATGAATGAATGGACAATACATATTATATCATATCATATACATATATGTATATATGATAGAATAGTTCTGTTATTCTTCTCATCACTGTGACAAAACTGTTGTGTTTCACTAACCTCTTAAACATTTCTTACTCCAGACAATTTGGCAGTTAAGACTAACCGGTGAGGCTGCATTCCATCACAAGGAAGCACTGAATCATGTGATCTGCATGGAAGATGAGGGCAAGTATGACATCTTAATTTAAGCGAAGTAACCTGTACACAAAAAAATGCCATCACATTTTTTCTATTTTATGAGGAAATAAATAAATAATTAAACCAGTGAAATGACTCAGTGTGCAAAAAGCACTTGCTACCAAGCCTGTTGGTCCAAGTTCGATCCCCAATGCCCATGTGGTGAAAGAAGAGAACAGACTAGTACAAGTTGTTCTCTGACCTCCATGGGTGTGTCGCTGCATATTTGGATACATACAGATAACTGAACCAATGTAATAAAATATCTAGACTGGTGTGGGAATGCCTTTCTATATGCTGTGAATATCAATCTTTAAATAAAGGAGCTCTTTTGGCCCATGACAGGCACCATAGAAAAAGTAGGAAGAGAAATAAGAGCATAGGTAGGAGAAGCAGGATGGAGTCAGACAGACCAAGCCAGAAGCCCAAAGGAGCAATATGTAAGGAACACAGGTGAGCCACGGGCCATGTGGCAGACAGATTAATGGAAATGGGTTAAGATGTAAGACCTAGCTAGCAATGTGCCTGAGCCATAGGCCAAACAGCATGAATTTAATATAAGTGTCTGAGTCATTTTAGGGGGCCTGAGCAGCAGTGGGCGGCTAAGGGGTCTGGGGCTGCAGGTCTGTGGGTCTGGACCTCTGGCCACCCGTGACCAAGAAAACACATTACAACACCAGACTGTGCCTGAACATCAGTGGGAATGATAGTAGGAAGGGAAAGGAAGACCGGAAGGGATTCGAAAAGATGGACAAGAGAAAGTGGATGAGTAGTTGGCAAAGTATGTTAGTTACATGCATACAAATCATAATGCAACATCTAGATAGTTAATGTGGATTAACTGTTATAACACTGAAAATAATACCATTTGTTATATAAGTGAGAAACTCAGGAAAAGAGATCATAAAATTGAAAATATTAGAATTAGCAATCTCCAGAGCTTTTAGGAAAACAGCACATATTACTCAAACACTGACTGGAAGGATTTCCAGGGAATAAACTAGAAACAGCTGGAAACCCAGTCACCACCTGAGGTAGATGATATCAGAAAAAAAGTCAATACAATTTCAATAGCAAAGAGTGAAAACTCCAGAAAATAATGGAATAAGAAAGAATCCACCTTAGATGGCGAGACCCTAAATAGAGAGTGCTCAGATTCCACTACATAGTGAACTCAACTGCCTAGGGCAGGAGTCAATATTTAAGTCAAAGAGAAAGGCTGGACTATGCACCGTGCTTTCAATAGGAGAAAACGTAGAGTGTACACTGGTGTGGACTAGAGCCAGCAGGGACCAAAATTGTGGCAGAAGGAGAGGAGAAGAAAAAAAAACCAAAAAAAACAATGGAGACACAAAACGCACTGTGGAACCTGGTAAGCATGACAGTATGCAGAAGTCCTGGTGAGAGATGTGGGAGTCTAAAGAATTGCATTTGGGCCTCTTGCTTGGACTCTCAGATCATTTAAGCAGAGAACTGAACTTTCCCAGGGCAAAGGGAATGCCAGCCAGAAGGAAAACCTGTTTCATAGAAGGGGATTCCCCAAAGTTCTGCTAGTTTATTTCACAGTTAAACCAGCATATGCATCTACATATTTCATGATCCCCCTTTGTATAACATTATAATGTTGCTATAGGGAAGTCAGAAAGAAAGTGGGAGTCTGTTTGTATTTGTGTTGGACTAATTGTAAATAAACTCACTATTCTCTACTGATTTCCATTTCCCAGCTTTCTTTTAAAATATGGGGAAAGTAGGAAGTAGGTTCCTGGAACTAAGTGCCAGTAACAGTTTAGGGAAAGCCACGTAGGAGGCAAACTCTTGGCTAATGAGTCCCAGTTGTCAAATTGCTGGAGAATTCCTAGCTTCTCCAAGTCTTGTTCTACTTGTCCTGATCCTTGCTGTTAGTTGTCTACAAATACATATTGCTGAATTGGTGAAAAAAATAAAAATAAAAAGGGGGCTAAATTTTGATCTGATCTTCTTTGCGAATGTTACCCTTGCTATTCAGCTTTATAGTTTAGAGAGCTCTCCGCAGACTCAAAGTCCAGGCCCTGCTTGGTTTTGTGCTCTACACCAATCTGTAAAGAAGCTGTGTTACCATGGTAACAGGGGTAAAAGGAAGCTGCAGTTAAGCTAAGCTTGGCCAGCAGCCTCCATCCACCAATTAAAATGTGCTAGTTCGCTTTCTATTTCTGTGATAAAACACCATAACCAAAAGCAACTTGAAGAAAAGAATTATTTGACTTACAATTCCATATTATTGCTGAAGGAACTTGGGGCAAGAACTCAAGGAAGGCAGAAACCTGGAAGCAGGAACGGAAGCAAAAACCACCCACTGACTTTTCTCCATGGCCTATTTTTTTTTCCAATACAACCTGAGAACAACCAGCCCAGGGGTGGCAAAATCCACAGTGGCTTTGGCCCTTCCATCATCAATCAAGAAAATGCCCCACAGATTTGCCTAGAGGTCAATCTGATGGAGCCATTTTCTCAGTTGAGATTCCCTTTTTCCAGATGACTCCAAATTGGGTCAAGTTGACAAATACAAACAAACAGAATTAACCACCACAGCAAAGAATAGTGACAGAAAAAAGAGATTCATTCAGTGTGTTTGCCTTGGGAAGAGGAACAAATAAATTGCACAGTGATTCCCTGAGTCGATATTCGGGGTATTGGTGAGATCTCTAGGTTTAAACAGGGGCAAGAAATATGCATAGTTAAGCAATTTTGGACAAAGTATGATCCCACTCATGATTGTCTTGGCCCTAATCTGTCCTGCAAAGTGGTACACTAAATCACCAGAAACGTGGGAAATGTCTTCCTGGAGGCAGTGGAGCTGCATTCAGCCTTTCCTTTCTGGTAGCATAGGATTCCTATAGAAAATTTAATTCTCTGTGGTCCATTGTCTCAACAGTATAATAACCAGTGGGAGGGGCAAAAGTGTCTGTTTTCAGAATGTATCTTTTCCTTTTAGGGCTGTTACAAGTCCCCTCCATTCTTTTCGACCTCTATTTTGAGGGATGTTAGGTGATGCAGTTGATTTGGTAAGAAAATTTTTAAGGTATGCATGTGCTGAAAGAAATAAACAAAATAAAAAATGAGCCAAGATTAGAAGACATACACCTAATGTGAGATAATCATGCTTGAGAATAATTTCTCCATAACTTCCAGATTAATTGCTTTATAAGGGCACAGTGATTGCACTTTTGTTGCTAGCATTAAGACAAGGTTCCAATATGAAGCCTAGGATGTCCTCAAAAATCATAGTCCTTCCTGCTCTAATCTTCCAATGATGAGCTGATAGGCAAGTGACACCGTGCACAGGGTAACCTCATTCTAATTTTGATAGCTACCATCTCTTCACAGTTTCCTCTGATAATGATACTGCCTAGTCATCTGGTGCTTTGTTCTAACTACACTTCATCTCTGGGATGAGATCATTCCTAGTTGGTCTTATATGATTCTATGTTAGGCAAGATGGCAAATGTAATGAGTTGATCACAACCACCCCCCATCCTTTTTTAAAACGTCATTACCCAGTCACATGTTCTCTCGGAATGGCACACTCTAGTGCACAGGGCAAGTATCATATTATATTCTAAGAATAAGGTTATAGAATTCTTGTAGGTTTTTTTCCTTTGATATGCCCAATTACATCAAACAAACAGTATTGAATATAACTGACCTCAGTACAATAATGTGTACCTTCAGTACCCCACTCTCACCAATAAATACGTTAGCCTACCAAAAATTAAACTTATATATCAAAAATGGACTTAATAGATATTTTAAGAATATTACATTCAGCAGACAGAAAGTACACCATGGTCTCAATAGTCTATGGACGTTTTCACAAAATAGACCATACTTAGGGACACAAAGCAAGTTATACAATAAAATTGAAATATCATCTCATCTTCTATCTAATCAAAATGAAATCAAACTAGAAAACAACAGCACTAGAAACTATAGAAAATACACAGACCCACACAGATTTGACAATGCACTATAGACCAATCAATGGATCAGGAAATCACAAATGAGATTAAATTGGATGAAAATGAAAAAACAACATATCAGGACAGAAGATATGAGGGGAAAGGTTCTAAAAGAAGAGTGTATAAATTATGTATAACTACATCAAAGTATTGGAGCTTTTAGGGATATCCTCAGTGTGGCCTGCTCTTGTCAAACAGATCACAGTCACTCAGTACTTCACCTCCAGGGGATCTGATTCACTTGTCTGGCCTCTGTGGGCAGCTATACCCACATATACATTCATTGTTAAAGATAAACTCTCTCTTTAACAAGCCTAGTTCCAGTACTGTGGCCTCTGAATCTTTTCTGTTTGTGAGCCACCTCTCCTATATGTCATTTTCTTCATAGAAGAAAACTTCCCCAAATAAAAGAAAGATCTACCCATGCAGATGCAAGCATCACACAGAGCCTGAACTAGACAAGACCAGAAAAGAAATACTTGCGGGATATCCTAGTTAAAATATTCAATATACAGAACAATTAAAAATATTGAAATATATAAGAGAAAAAACACACACGTAAAGGAAAACCCATTAGAATAACACAGAGTATCCACAGTGAACATTTTGAAAGCCAGAAGAGCCTGGAGCACAGCACTCTCAGTTCTAAAACACATTGACTGCCAACCTTGACAACTGTACCCAGGAAAATTGTGGCATAATTAAAGGAGAAATAAAAAACAGCCTAATATATTCACATCCAACATCCTCCCACACAGATGAAATCGAATACTAGAAGCAAGACATTGAATTAATGAGGAATAAGCACAGCCAAAAGACTCTAGAAATAAAAACAAATGAAGCTATAATTTAATGAAATCAAAAGGACAATTAAGAACACAAACCAGCAAAAATTGTCAAAATGACTACAATCTACACATATCTTTTAATCCTATTTCTAAGTATTAATGGCCCCAACTGTCCAATCAAAAAAACAACAACAAACAAGATTAAATTAATGGATTAAGAAACAAAATCTATGTATCTGTTGTCTACAAGAAATTCATTCTTTTTCTCTTCTGATGTTTTGAGACAGGGTTTCTATGTGTAACACTGGCTGACCTGGAGCTCACTCTGCAGACCAGGCTGGCCCTTCTAAAAAATTTTTTAAAATATTTTTATGCTAGAACAATTTTTTATTCTTCCTTTTCACACTTTTATTATTTTTGAAAATGCCATACATATACACAATGAAATGTCATATCTACCCCCAGTTTTCTTCTAATACGCCCATGTATCCACTTCTTCAGACTCCATGTTCGTTCTTTTTTTTTTTTTTTTTTTTTTTTGTATAATCCACTAAATCCAGTTAGCATTACCTGTATTTCCAGGGATGTGGGTGTGGTACAGAAGATCCACTAGAGCATAGGAAACTCACCAGTGACCATATCCTTAATTAAAATTGGTCTCATGAAACTGGAGAAATTGCTCAGTGGTTAAAAGCACAGATGGCTGTAACCTCAGTTCCAGGGGACCTGAATCCCTCACACAGAAATACATGCAAGCAAAACACCAAATGCTCATTAAATAAATGATTGAATGAATAAATAAATAAATAAAAGAATGATGATTATGCCTGTTAATTGCCTTATAAATGTGTGTTCACACCCATAGATCATGGTTGCTACCTACCTCAACTCATAATCGTTGGTAAAGCTCCTGAGAACAAGTGACTACTGTGGTGGCATGATGGCCCATTTCTTAGCTATGAGAAGACTTCTGTAGTCACTGCCCAGAAGGATCAGCAATCGTTGATGAAGAGATGTCTGAAAGAATGTAAAAGCTGAAGGAAAGGATGGAGTGTTGTGAAATAGTTTCCTCCAAGATTGAAACATGCCATCCTTTAGGAAACCCCTGTGGGAGGTATAGGCCCTATAGTCTTCTAAAGGCCTGGGGGCCAGCCTGGCCTCAGCCAGTTCATACTAGTTGTAACTGGTGCCTTACTACATATGCTCATAGCACTTCCTCATAGCCTCTGAGCCCCATGAGTGGGCACATCACCTGGGGTCTACCTGGGGGCCTTGGCAAAAAAGGCAGAGTTGTGATGTTAGATGATCTGGACCAACAAGAGAAGACCATGCCACAGAAGCGGATGCCCCCAAAGCAGAGCCCTTTCTTCTAGCTGGGAGGAGCTTCCCCTTCCTCAATAAATTGAACTTGTTTGTTTTAACTAGTTCCCAAAGTCTGATTCCATGCCCTCTCATCCCCTGCCAAAAGCATAGGCAACATCAATAAACTCTTTAAGCAGAAAGGTGAATAACTCAAAATAGCTCCAGCAAGTCCCTGAAACTGAGCAGATTCACTAGGTGCCTCCCTCCAAGAGTAAGCAATAAAAGCTGAGAATCCAGGCACAATAGCTGAGCTACAAAGAAGACTCTCAGAGGAGAAAAGCTGCAAAGGAGACCGAGACCAGGCAAGCTGCCTAGAAGAAGGAAAAACCAGGTGAGTTGCCTGTAAGAGATTTAGATGAACCGAGGCACCTGGAAAGGATATTCTGCAACCTGTTGAACTGCTGGCAGGCTCTCATTTCCCAGCTTTGTGAGATGTCACTTGTGCTGGTGTGGGGCTTTGGTGATGCAGAGTTATTTCTGCTCCTGTAAGTAGCCCCTCACCTATATTCCAGGGAGTAACCACAATAAAACTCACTGGTTCACCACATTGGACTTTGGTAATATGAGTACTTTGATCTGTTGTGGGTTCCCTATTTGGGGTGAGTAGATGTGTTTGTTGTGTCTCTCTGGAAGTTTTGTCACAAAACAGGCTCTTATACTCTGCTCCCCCTTCTGTGGGCTACCCTGAGCTCTGAGGGGGAGGGATTTGATGGATTCACCCTGTCGAGGGCTTAGTGCTCCAAAGTTTTCTTACTCGGCACACTGTCTGGCTGTGGGTCTCTGGCCCTTAGTTTTTATTTGTCACCTCCCCTATTCCCTCCCTTGTCACCCCTTCCCTCCTCAACCTGGTTTAATCCTGCCTTCCCAATCCCCCCACCTAGTCCATTCACAACGATTTTATTTCTCCTTCCTAGAAAGATTTATCCCTTCCCACGAGTCTCATACTCTAGACCTAAACTCCCTGGTTATATAGGTTGTAGCACACTTATCAATGACTTAACAGCTAACACCCACCTATTGGTAAATATATACCATATTTGTCTTTCAGGGTCTGAAAACCTACTACTTAAACATACTTTCTACTTCACTAGATGGTGAACACAGTGGTAGTAAATTTATCAATAGTAATTTGAAAGGAATGAATAAAAGTTCGCCACTGCAGAGTAAAAACTCTCCCCCTGTAACAACTGAAATAAACTGGCAGTCACAGAAGCTTGCTATCCTAATTTCTGATGCAATTCATGTTACTACTGATGCCAGTGATGAATTAAACATAAAGAACACTTATCTGGGGCGGGGAAAATAGCAGTTTTACGGAAGATTTAACTCATTTGTTTGGAAGTACTCTGGAGATACTGTTCTGCTCTTGGTGAGAAGCAAGCACAGCTAGACCTCTGCTGAGAGTTGATGTTACCATGGCAGATACTGTTAATACACACAAGAGGGCAGCACTGAGCTGCAGTAATTCCCACCTTTGAACTGATAACAAAGGCAAGATTATCTATCTACTTTCCTTATTGAATGTTAAAAAGTTGTTGGTTCAAATGACATTTCTCTAATTTGTTAGGAAATCATATTATCACATATAACTTTAAAAAATCTCCTTCTTAATTTGAAGAGGTCTTCTGATAGAACTTTTCAGAGGCTAAAGAAGTCAGGATAATAGGAAGGTAGAGGCCGCTGTCAGACCACAAGAACCAGTAATTTACCTTGGTAACTAACTCTGATTTTGTCACAGCACAAGTGAAAACCCAAAAGATGTACACATTCCCTTCCAAAACTCTACATCCATCCTGGCAATTTTGACTCTCAAACTGCTCTACACTGTGTCTTCAAAGAATTAATCAATTGTAGTTCAGGCTTTCCAAGCACAGGCTGGTTGTTGGTTTTCTTGTTTGTTCATTTGTTTTTGTTTTTATTGTTTGGAATCTTTGGTTTTTATTTGTTGGTTGGTTGGTTTGAAGTTTAAAGAAATGGTTTATTCAGCTCAGAGGGTGGGTGCAACATAAAGGAAGAGACGGGGCTGCAGGCAGGTGATGCAGCTTCTTACCAATAAGGAAGCTCATAAGAATGAATTAGTGTTTTATTCCCTTTTGTCTCTTTATTCGGTCCAGGAACCTAGCCCATGAGACAGTGCTACTTGCGTTTAGGCTGATTCTCTTACACTCAGTTAAACCACTTTGCAAATCTCTTCACAGACTTACATACACTTTTCGTTTTTTCAGCCTGAATGACTCTTATTCTGGTCAAGTTGACAATGCAAAATAGCCATCACAGTTATTGGCATCATGTATTTGCACTTATGCACTCATTTTCTTTTGTACCTAGCTCATTTCCCTTAGCGCAGTATCCTCAAATGTCAAAAATATTGTTGTGTATACAGTGCTGTGCTTCTTTTTGTAACAATCTGAATCATGATATGTATTTAGCACATTTCTCTATCAATTTGTCCACTAGTATCAGCTATTTCAAATAATACAGTAAACAACACAGAGTGCATGTATCTCATCAAGATAGTGTTTTCATTTGGGAAATTTCATTTCTATTTAAGCTATAAATGGGATCAATGAGGAAATTAGCTTCTGCCTTTAAAACATTACTGGAAAGCTGATAATTTCTACCTCTGTGTACCTCTGGGAAAACATAGCAAAGGTTGATAACTCAAAACTACTCCTGTTCCCTTCAAACATGTTTCAAAACTGTAGGCCAACATGTGAGGTGCTGCACATTCATTCACAAGAGCTAAAAATGCTAAACAAATGGCTATTAGTGGTGTTCTAGCCTATGTTACAAAAAGCAGTCTCCCAAATGATTCTTTCTTTCATTCATGAAGCTTAAGTACCAATTATCACCAACGTATTCCCATGTGGAGTTCTCACTTAAATGGAGACATAGGTATATAAACAAATAACTGTGGTATATACCAGATACAACAAGTTTTCAGTGCAGTTGGCACCTAGAGTGTACTGCTTAATGGGTGGGGAAAGTCAATAACAGAGTCTACTAGCAGTCTTCCCTTTCCTGC
Organism: Phyllotis vaccarum; assembly: GCA_033318265.1. NCBI lineage: Eukaryota > Metazoa > Chordata > Mammalia > Rodentia > Cricetidae > Phyllotis > Phyllotis vaccarum. Next base: position 121,576,757 of record JARWLC010000013.1, read on the forward strand.
CTCTGCCTTCTGTAGCCTGGTCTCCAGGTGGAAGTCAGAATTATCATTTGTAAAAGTCTAACCTCAGCCAGGCATTGGTGGTAAACACTTTTAATCTCAGCACTTGGGAGGCATAGGCAGGGGGATCTCTGAGTTCCAGGACAGCATGGTCTACAAAGGGAGTCCCAGGACAGCCAGAAAATCTAAAAGACAAACAAGCAAACAAACAAAAAAAATACCAAGAAAACAAAAAGGTCTAAATTTATTCCTTAACTTAAAAGCTGTGCATGGCTTCCCCATTTATTTCCTTACTACAAGTCCACACACAGTTGTTCACTATTTCATCACCTAACTGGATTCTGATCTTTGCTGGCTTACTCTATTCCAATTAAACCAGCATCTTTTTGTTCTATGCTTCTGGAATATGTCAGATGTCATTCCTTTCTCAGGGCTGTTTTAATCTCTTAAGAAAATTCTACCTATAATGTACTTCTCTTTAAAATCATCATTACTAGTTGGACACGGTGGCACAAATATGTAATTCAAGCATTCAAGTGCAGACAAAGGAGGATTGTGAATCTGAGGCTAATGTAGATAACTTTTAATGAGTTTCTGGCCAGCCTGAATTATTCAATAAGAGTCCTTTCCTTAAAAAAATATTATTTGATCTTTCACTTTATTGAAGGTAGAAAATGTTACTGTAAATGTTCTTCCATGACTATTTATATGAAATAATACCCCCATAATTTCTGTATTTTCTTGCCTTAGTCTCCTTCATGTTACTATTTTGTTGATTTTGGTTACTTAGCGGTGTATTTCCTTCATCCAAACATTGCCTCCATGATAATACATGTCTTACTCGATGCTGAGTCCCCCCGTGATGCTTCTTGGCACACAGTCACTAATAAATGCTTGTTTAGTGATGAAAAGAAGGAAATGGGATCATTTCCTGACATAAAAATAAGGTTGGGGGTAGTTTTTTTTTTTTTTTTTTTTTAACATGGTAGGCATGCAGATGTGTTTTAATTGTTAAAATTCTTGAGGGGGGGAAGGAGAGAGAGAAAGAGATGAGGACTCAAGAAAAAATAGGGGATAATGTTAGAGCTCCGTCTCCAGAAAGCACAAAAAAAGACATTAAAAAAAATCTGCCTGAGGAACAGATTGAGTTTTATAAAGGAGAGAAAATTCTTCTGTTCTCTATCAAGAAATAAACGAAAGGGGACTTTATGGAAGTAAAAAGTTACATTTGCTAAATGCATGCTTCACATCAGTTTCTATGTTTGCAATTATTGTTTTAGTAATATTTGTTATTATTGAGTGTATGAAATGTATAGGGAGAAGGCTTGCATGTGCTATGTGTGGCACAAATATGGAGGCTTGTGTTTGGTATGTATGACACACTTATGGAGGTCAGAGGACAACTCTATGAAATTGGTTCTTCCATTGCAGGTTTTAGGAAATGAAAAGCCTGTGTAACAAACATCTTTATTCACTGGACTATCTAGCCAGCACTACTTTGTTTAATTTTAGTGAACATTCTTATTTCATCTTGATAGAAGTTTTTGGTACATGTTACTTTGACAATTCTTTTGAAACATCATCTAGCACAGACTAGCCTATACACCTGAGTTGTGACCACTATTTTTAAATGAGAAACTATGATATTAAAGTAGTTTTTCCAGTATCATACTGGTAAACAATGGTAGAAACATATAAAAATTCAACTATACTTGACTTTAAAAGCTGTAACACACACATATGGAAAACCTGTATGGGAGCATACAGGGACACATTTCTAGCAAGCAAACATTTTCTGTAAATTAATATGCTGAGATGAGAAAAAAAAAAAAACAGCGGCTACGTGCTTAAGGAGTGCATAGAACAGGTACAGAGGGGGCTGATAAAGAACAAGAGAAAGTTTTCTTGAGTTGCCTCAAATCTTATGAAGAAGGATGCAAAGGGAGTACCAGGAAGGATGTGCTCTGTACACACACAGAGAAACAGCCTTGCCACACTGAAACAATGCAGTCTACTTCCTGTGTTTACCTCCATAAATCAACTGCTTGATTTCTAAACTTCCTCTGGATACATATCCAACCAAGCTCTTTGGAAGAAGTTTTGGTGACTAGTTTTAGCAATTCAACAGGCCTTGCATGAAACTTCCCTGGTTAGTAAACGAAGTAGGGGAGATGAAATGGGGACATCATATGAAAGTGGGAAAATAATAAGAGGACAGATAGGAAGGCAAGGAGATCTAGGACACCAAAAATACAGTTCTATAATGAGTACACAGTGAGCCCTATGTTTTGAAAGAACATAGACCCTAGTGTATTTTTTAACACACTTTCTAGGATATCAGGTAGTAAAGATGACTTCCTAACATAATAAAAGGTAAGAAACACAGCACCAAAGAAGATATCAAAATCTTTATATGTAACATAACCTGTCCATAGTTAGTGGACTCAGTTTTCAAACTCTGATTTATCTGGATTAATACCCCAATCTTTATACTATGCCACTTCCCATATAGCAATAAACTTTACAGTATGAGTCACAATCCATTAATGACTCATAAAATATTAAAAAGTTATAAATAGAGAATTATTAAAATAAACATACTAAGCATACCAACAAAATGTACTGAGATTACAGATAGGGATCAATTTTTATAGTACTTAAAAGTTAAAAACTTATGGGGGTTCAGGACTAGGACTGGTCATTGATTTCCTTCCTTGGCAGCTTACAAAGCATTTTTTTTTTTTTTTGGTACTGTGGAAGTTAGACCGAAGGAAGGAGGCTTTCAGGTTAGATCCACTTAAAATCACCTGAGTCTTGTGTCCTAAGTCCAGTATCTTCCAGTGAGACAGAACGTGTGACATTTGTCTTTCTGTTGGGGTTAGCTCACTCAATATGATCTCTACTAGATCTACCCATTTATCTAAAAATTTAATGATTTCCTTTTTTGGCAGCTGGATATTATTAAATTGTATGTATGTACCATATTGGATATTATTAAATTGTATATATGTGCCATATTTCATTACCCTTTCATCGGTTGGAGGAAATTTTAGATTTATTTATTTACTTCTCATTGAGAATAGGGCACCAATGAACACCACTGAACAAGTATTTGTATAGTATGATGTCCTTTGAGCACATGCCAAAGAGTAGGATGTTATTTTTAGTATCTTGTGAATTCTTAAGACCAGTTTGCATTTTCACCAAAAGTGAATAAGTACTTTCTTCTTTACAACTTCAGCCTCATCTGTTATCAATTGCTCTTATCTTTTCTCACTGGGTTAATGTAGTAAGAGGTTACTGGCCCGGACTTTTGGGCCTTGCCTCTAGGTTTAGGCCCGCAGACCCGCAGACCCGCAGAGACTCACAGATGCTTTCAATAGTTTTCAGCTGATCGGCCTAAGGCCCAAGCATATCACTTGCTAGCTCTCTACACTTCATCTAACCCATGATTCTTCCTGTTTAGCCATGCGGCTCGGTACCTTTCTTTAGAGCAGCATAGTTGTCCTCTGCTTCTTCCAGCTTCTCTCTGGCGTTCTCTCTGGCATTCTGTTCTCAGAGTTTTTTAGTCTGGTAGCCCTGCCCACACTTCCTGTCTGCCTTTGGCCAATCAGCGCTTTTTATTAAACCAGCGGGTGGGACAGTTATTTACCATGAAATAACACAATACCCCTACAGGTTAAGATGAAATCCCAAAGTTGCTTTAATTTACATTTTCCTATTGCTAAGGATGATGAATATTTTTGAGGTATTTCTTAGCCACTTTTATTTCTTCTATTGAGCCCTCTTTTTAAGTCACTAGTCCATTGTTAATTGGGTAACTTCTTTCCTTGGTTTTTTGATGTTTTTATTTTCTATATTCTTGATATTAACTCCCTGGCAAAGATTCTCTCCCATTATGTGGGTTTCTTCTTTATTCCTTTGGTTGTTTCCTTGACTTTTTAACAGAAGCTTTTTAGTTCTATGAGGTTTCACTTGTCAATTGTTGGCCTTGATTTCTGGGCAACTGAGATCCCATTCAAGAAAGCCCTTTCTTCACTGATAGCACATAGAGTGCTGCCTGTTTTCTTTTAGCAGGTTTTGTGTTTCAGGTTTCAAAATGAGGGGTTTTGATCAACTCGAAGCCAGTTTTGTGCAGTGTGATAGATGCGTGTCTAATTTAATTCTTCTTTGTGAGGACATCCAGTTTTCCCAGCACCATTTGTTGAGACTGCTGTATTTTCTCCACTTTTTTACATCTTTGTCAACTAACAGATGGCTGTAGTTATGAGCACTAATGCTTTGGGTCTTTTACTTTCTTTTCTTGGTCTACATGTTTGTTTTCCTGCTGCACCTTATATTTCTTAAGCTATAGCACTATAATATAGTTTGATGTCTTGTTTATTCAGGATTGCTTTGGATATCTTGGGTCTTTCCTGGTTCTATATGAATATTAGATTTTTTTCTGAGTATGTGAAAAATATTATGGGCAGATTTGTTGGGATTGAACTGACTCTGTAAATTGGTTTTGGTAGGATGTCCATTTTCACAAAATTAATTCTACCATGAACATGGGATACTTTTCCATTTTCTAGTTTTTTATCTTTTTCTTCAGAGACTTGATGGTTTCATTGTGAATTTCTTTCACTTCATTGGTTTGGTTAATTCTGAGATACTTTTATCATTCTTGAAGGTATTCTAAATTGTAACGTGTCTGTGATCTCTTTTTCAGTATGCTTGCTGTTGAAACCATAACAATGACAAATATGTATGGGGATATGTTTCAAACTTAATAAAAAAAGCCTGAGATATCAGAGGGATCTACCCACAGTCAGTCTAGGAGGATCACACAGTGGTAACACACTTTTAATCCCAGCACAGGGAGTATCCCGGGAGTGGTGACCTATGCCTTTAATCCAATCTGAGTTTGAGGTCATCTTAGTTTACAGAAGGAGTTCCAGGCTCCCAGGCAGGCAGTGGTGGGGCCATGCAATGAAGAAAGTATGTAAGGCAGGCATAGAAAGACAGAGCAGGCAGTAGAAGCCATGGCATACACTGTTAGTCCCAGCACTTGGGAAGCAGAGGCAAGAGAATTTCTGTGAGTTCAAGGCCAGCCTGGCCTTCAAAGCAAGTTCCAGGACAGTGAGGACTGGTACACATAAAACTCTGTCTCAGTAAAAGAAAAAAACAGTCTGGAACATCAGAGGATGGAGCCATCTCTTCCAGTCTTGGTGGTAACGGCTGTCTAATATGGTCAGTCAGGAAAAGGTAATAGTAAATTCATACGAGAGGGCTTTTTATTTGTTTTTTTTTTCATCTTACATACAACTACTGTTCTCCCTCCCTCCCTTCTCCCAATCCTCTCCCACTCCCCCCTCCATACACTCCTCATATGAGGTAAGCCCTCTGTTGAATAGTCAACACAGCCTAGGCTGGCATACAAATATGAGGTAGAACCAAGCCCCACCTCCTTGCATCAAGGCTGAGTAAGGCATCCTATCATAGGGAATGGGTTCTAAAAAGCCAGTTCATGTACCCAGGATAAGTTTTGGTTCAATTCTCAGAGACCCCACAACAGATCAAGCCACAAAACTGTAACCATCATTTAGAGGGCCTAGTTTGGTCCCATGCAGGCTCCCAGCAGTCAGTCCTGAATTTGGGAGCTCCTACTAGCACGATCAGCTGCTGTGGTTTTCTTCATCATGCTCTTGACGCCCCCTTTTATCCTATAAACTCTCCTTCCTCTCTTCAATTGAACTCCAGGAGCTCAGCCAAGTGCTTGGCTTTGGGTGTCTGCATCTGCTTCCATCAGTCACTGGATGTAGGTTCTATGTTCATAATTACAGAAATCACTTATCTCACTATAAGGGAAGGGCTAGCTAGTTCAGGCACCTTCTCCAGCATTGCTAGGAGTCTGAGCTGGGGTCATCCTCGTGGCTTCCTGGGGATTTCCCTAGCACCAGGTTTCTCCCTAACCCTATGGCTCACTCTGTCAAGATATCTGTTTCATTGCTCTCCCTCTCAAACCCTCCCCCAGCTTGACCATCCTTTTTCCCTCATGTTCCCAATCCCATCCCCTCCTCTCTCTGACCTCCCCCCAGTTCACTAGAAAGTATACGTATTGATGTAGCATTTTGAGGGGAACCCAAGTGTAAGCCCATTCTTTCTGCTTTGTTAAGTTAACTGTCTTACTCCAATCAAGTGAAATATGCTGACATTTACAAACATGTTGCTGTTTTTGAATGCACTGTTGTTTCTTTTGTTATTTTGAGTGACAACTTAGAATTTTTACTAATTGATTTTTGTTCTTTTACAAAGGATGCCTGCCAAAAACATGGACCACAAGACAATGCATGTGGGATGGGGGTGGGAACAAAGAGGAAGCAGCTCAGCAGATGAGTCAAGGACAGAAATCCTGTTTGTACAAAGCTTTCTACTCAGGAAAGCAAGCTTTTGTACAGCCAATAGCAATCTGCAGGCAAAATATAGATGTGAACTTGTCGTTCTTTCCCATTTGCCAGAGAAGGCAGAAGACCTTTGACATACACCTAAAGTTAGCAGCTAGCCACTAATAAACGGCCAGTAAAAATTCATCTTTCAACTAGGCTTTGACTCAAGACACATTGAAGCTGAAGAGTGAATACATAGGAAAACTCTCAAGTCACATGTCCTCATTCTGCTGAAAACAACTTCACTTTCTTCTTTGGAGATTTTCGAAAGCCGACTGTAGACACACAGAGAGATTTCAACCTTTCTTACTCTCTAGGAGGACTGGACAAAATCCAAATACTGTTCAACATTTATTAATTATTAGAGTTGTTTAAAATTAAACATCAAGGTCTTAGGAGAACAACAACTTCCCAGCATGCTCTTCCTTTTCTATAACTTCCTCTGCAGCACGAGACTTATTATCAGATGTTTCCATTCAAGTCTTCAAAGGCTTTAGTTCAGCCATTTGCTTCTCTCAGTTCCAGTATCAGACTTAATAAAAGGGCATCTACTCATTGTGTAAGGGTCCATTCATGTTTTTATTTTCTATTTACAAGTATATGTTTGTCACCTTCCCTTATCATTCCCTAGAATGCCAGTGGCCATGTTGATTATGTAACTATTACTCAAGAACTGAAACCATGCCAGAGTGTCATATGTTTACATCATGTGGTATAGTCTTTGCACAGAAGGCAAAATTATTTTGTGAATGATTTTAGAAGAGAATAAGCACTAAAAGGAAAAAAAAGTGTTAAATTTTTCCTTTTGATCATTCTGACCAGTCTACCCACTGTCACGATACTCTAAAGACCATTGTTTCTGTGAACTCACTTCCAAGGAAATGAAGTACGGGCCTAGGAATGGTCTATGCATTGGCCTCACCATTCTCTCCTTAGCCCTTAATCAGCGAGCAGGTTTACAGTGCAATAAACGTTGGGCGACTGCTTTGCAGTATCCACTAGGTGTCAGTATTTTGCAGACCCGGGGCAATGGTCTCCACAAGGTTTGGTATACGAGAGCAGGTCAGTTGCCAATATACAATGAATGCTCTTTCTCTGATTGTATTCGCTATTACCTACAATGACAAAATAATCTATATTCCTGATCCAGAAATTGTATACTCTTTTGATGTAGAGACTTTGTTTGCCACAAATGGAATTTTTCCTTTTAGAAACACTAATTTTCAATAGAAATGGAAGTTAAAATTGTGATTCAGCCATTTAAGACCCTTTGCCACACCTTTGAGTCACTGTACTCTCTTGGAGAATTGGGTGAAAAGAAATTGGATTACTATTCTACAATGTAGGTGGAATACATCTGGAATACAAGAGATCCCTTGTTGATCTGTGCTGTGATTAAATTCACTTTACACCTTCTATGACACAATCAAGGAAAAATGAATAATGGGCTTGACATTTCAAGAATAATGAATGATTCATACCAACAGGAAAAAAACCATGGCCAGTTGAGATGTACACTGAAGGCCAAGGGAATCTAAAATGGGCAATTACCCTTTGGGCCTCTTCCCTCCTCCCGTCTCCTACTTTTATAGTCTATGTGCATATGTGTGTGTGCTTCGATCTGTATTCTACATATGAAAGAAAACTTGTTTATTTTTGTGTTTGATTCACTCTTACTCACTATAGACAAGAAATGACTGCATGCCTGAGTTTTCTTGCATGCAAAAGCTTCAGTATGATGTCTGTATTCTGGGAATGGAGACTAAACCTAATTAATGAATGTTTAGATAGGATACAACTGTCTAATAATTTGATAGTGGGTCCAAATAAGAAGAAAGTTCTGTTCCTTTGCAAATCATCACCAGTACTCTTAAAATGTCTATGAGATGAGCTCATCTCCAGGGATTTGTTAGTCACTTCATTGTCAGCTAAGGCAAGGTGACATCTCAGTTTCTCTTAGCTTTTGCAGTTGTTGGGGCTCACTCAATGCTTTCTCCCTGTATTAGTTTGGTTAAGGGAATGCAGTTTGGTTGACACAGTGTCCTTTCTCAATATTCTTGAAACGGTTTCAAAACATGACTGTATACGCAATAACAAACTGCATTAATGAGTGCAATGCATGCATGTCAAGATTAATTGAGTAGTTTGTTTGGAGAGCTGTCAACTCCTCTTGCCAGTTTTCAGCATGCTCCTCAATTTCCTTATCCTGAAAATGTGTCTGCTAGCTAAGAGAATAAATGTGATTTATTTGAAAAATCCATTTGAAATTCTTTGTACTTACAAGTTTGTGATTCTCACAGTATCTATTCCAGGTGTTTTTGGTCCCAACAGCCATGTTCTTGTTTTATTCTCTCTGAAATTCACTCAGAATTTGCATGTTGATGAACACTGATTTCATCAACAAGGAGCGCTCCCCCTCCCACAGTTTGCAATTACCGTCTCTTCTATTTCCTCCATTTTCATTTGTCATCCCTCAGTACCCTCTGCTCTGTTCCCTTTCTCCAAATTCCCACCTCATTGTCAGCTTTCTGTGCCTTTGCTTTCCAGTCAGTGACAGATCCTCGGAGTTGTCCATCTTATATTTGTAGTGTGTTGTTATAAACATGCCACTTTGAGCCCGTAGGAAAAAGGCTCTTCACTCAGTTTCCTTTCGCATGCCATCATGACCTTAAGAATGAGGAATTGAGAGTTGACAGAAAAAAATTCCGGTTGCACAAAACTGTTCAAATGTCCTCATTCTCTGCCTTATCTTCAGAGCAAGAACGACTCCAATTATAAAAAGAAGGTATCGAATGGACTCTACTAACTGTAACTGTTGCTTTGCAAACATAAGTCTGTATTAATGAATACACATCTGGTGAATTTTAATGTGTACATGAGGTTTGTCCTGAAGGGATGAAAAAAAACTGATGATGCTGGGTAGAGAGATAATGAAAAAGGTGTTGTAAGACAGTGACATATTTCATGGAGTTGTGAATTCTTGCTCATAAAAGAAAATTCAAGAAATCTTGCTATCAGCTACCAGTTTTTCATGGAAAACTTCTGCTTAGAGATTTTTTTTTGTATTGCTACAGGCAAGTTTATCTCTCCTGCTTTAAAAAAATAACTTGTTCTATCTGCATTTGTGTTTTGCCTGCATGTTTATATTTGTGAGGGTGTTGGATCACCTGGAACTGGAGTTACATGAAGTTGTGAGCATTTGGGTGCTGTGAATTGAACCTGGGTCCTCTGGAAGAGTATTCAGTGATCTTATCCACTGAGCCATCTCTCTAGCCCCACTCTCCTATGTTTTTTTTTAAAGGATAAGAATTGGTTCATTTATTTTTATAACGAGAATTGGCATTTTCACAAAGAGTCCAGTAAGAAATAGCAGCGATGCTTTTTCTGAAGTCAGGAGTAGGGTTGGGGGTAGACTGTCCCTAACAATTAGAACCAAATCTTCCAACATAAATTTAAACCTAAAACTGTTATATAGAGAGCACCTATGATCTATCCACAGATAGGAGCCAAATACCATATTTGCCACAGATACTCATGTTTGTTTGTTTTTTTTCAACTTCACTTTGCAGTATTGTTGCAACCTAAAAAGAAACTGAACTTTAGTCTGATCATTAGCCAAATGTGGCTAGGTGGAGAGAATTTTAGATTATAAGAAGAACTGTAAAATTCTATCTTATGTGCATGACACAACCATTATGCTCATGAGCTCATGGCAGCTGAGGATATCTGCAATGGATCTGCAGAAGAATGCACCTGTCTTCAGTCTGAACCAGCTAGAGGAGGAGCTTAGGGGGCTTATGACTCACTGCTGAACTATTTGCCACTGGTAGATTCAGGGATAGAAGCCTTCAGTAGTGTGCCCAGCCATTGCCCCAACAGGCTCCAATGAATAGCTCTAATCCATTGGTGATGCAGATGGCTCTGGGAAAACTATGTGGATCACTCACTAAACCAAACCAAAGGTTATTAGCCTTGGAAACACACAGGTAGACATGAGGGCAACTGACAAGAATGGGAGGGCAATAAGAGTAGGTATACAGGGCAAAGAAAAGTACATTATATACATGTTTGAAATTGTCAAATAACAAAATTAATCAATAAACATGAAAAAGACCCAAACCTGTAGTTATAGGTTCTCCCTGTAATATGTTCTTCAATTATGATGGCATTTGCTAATTTAGTGTGTGGGGTTATAATCTCTGTCTTGTTTTCTCAGGCTGGTTTGGAGGATGACCTTGAAGTTCTTGTCTTCCTGCCTCTACCTTCCAAGTCCTGAGATCATGGGTGTGCACCACCAAGTCAGGCTTTTTACTGCTCATAGCTAATTGATTTTGATTCCTGGACAATGATTTTAAATTGAGCCATTTCCTAGTCAAATCTTAGCTTCTTGGAACAAAGGTCCTTTCTCAAAACTGTCTCATTTTGTAAGAGTACTAAAGTTAATCTTATAAATTATAACATAAATGATGCACTCTGGTGCTGGTGTGTGTGTGTTGGACTGAAGATGGGTCACGAAATACAAATATGTCTGGAATGGAAGAACCTCCCTTCCTCAGTAAATCACCAACATTGTAGCAGGCACAGGAATTGCTTCAAAAATATTCCAGCTGAGTTCAAAGCTCCGGTCATTCTTTTCAATAAAAATTTATTGCCTGTTTGGTATGCATGGAAGCCTCTGAACGCTTTTAATAGCAAATGCAAGAGACAAGATTGTTGCCATGGTGAATTTTCAATAACCTCTTGCTCATTCATTCTTCCTCTTCTTTTTTTTTTTAAATGTGGGTCTTTCTTAGTACTGTCAATTCACTGGAAAATTTAGGAAAGTACTGGTCTTGGTCTACAGACAGCCATAAATAAGAAGTATAGGCACTGATAAAATGATCACACTAAAATATTTAAATATCTTTAAAATGTTGGTCTGTTACATGGAAGAGAAACCTAAGGAGACATAATAAATGCTATGTGGGATTTTGGAATGGGCAAACATGTAGAGTGGAACAAAAGTCAAAACTACAAACAAAATGCCCCACTCTAATAGCCAGACCCCAACTGCTTACAGGGGTTCTCAACCTTCCTAATGCTGCAGCTCTTTAATACAATTCTTCATATTGTGGTGATCCCAAAACATTGCTACTTCATAACTGTTATTTTGCTATTGTTATCAATCATAATGTAAGTATCTGATATGTGCGCCCCCCAGAGGTCATGACCTACATGTTGAAAACCACTGGGATAACTTAATACAGTACCTCCCACAAATAATTAGAGCACAATTCTTAAATATCCCTGGTACTTTACTCAAATTACCTAGTCTTGGGAAGTCAAAATGGTGCCATAAAATTTTCTAATCAATAAGATAGCATACTGCCATCATCCTAGCTATCAACACACAACTCTGCCGATGCTCTATGAGGCCAGGCTGGGTAACTTATCTTAACTTCCATTCCCTACCAAAGACTCTCAGTCATTGACTTGCTTGCTTATTCACTCGCTGTTACTCTCACTCTCTTGCTCTCTCATTCTCTCCCACTCAAAATTCTCCCATACTGTTTCCATTCACAGTGTATACTCTTTGTTAGAAGGTTCATAGAAATCCTAGTGTGGTAAACATTTTTTATTCTTTCACCTTGAGCTCATTGTTCCTGACACTCCCAAAATGGACATTATGGAAAAAGATAAAGGAGGAGAATGTCTACTATGCTGTTAATGCCATAATCTGTTTAAGATTACACTTCTTTATATATTACTTTCAGGGACTGTAATGTTTTCTTTAGTCGTGCACTCCTTTTCAGGGCATCTCCAGGCACATGTCAAGCCTCTCTCACAAGGACACTCCATACCATGTAGAAAAATATGGGACTCTCCCACAGATATTTCATTTTTATGTAGCTCAGCACTGGGTCCATGTCCCACCTAGCACCACAATCTCCATCAAGATTCTAATGCTGTTATTCACAAAACTAGAAAAAACACATTCCAGAAATTCACATGGAAATTCAAGACACTAATAGCCAACAATCTTAAGCAGAGTGAACGTTAAGGGAGGTATTATAATGCCTAACTTCAAAGTATATCACAGGTCCAAAGTGATAATAACAGCATAGCACTGGCTTAACAGACAGGTAGGTGTGGTGGGATTCAGGTGTCAGCTGATAAGATCTGAGGATGCTTACCCAGGATCCCGTGCCCCTGAAGAGGGTGTGGCCAACCCCATTGATAAAGGGCTCCTGGGACCCGGGAAAGCCTGTTTGCCTGGTTCCTCGCTGTTGGAGAGACCGGTTGGAATCCATCGTCCATCGTTCCAGACTCTAGTCCCTGTTCAGGCTCCACTATAAGCTGTTACCTGTATCGTGAGTGTTGGTTTATATTTTAATAAATATCAGTCTTGAACTGGTGCCTTCTAAGTAAAACTCTGCCTACAGGTAGACCAGTGGAACTGAATATATGTGGCCCAGAAATAAATTTAAAGCTATAACAACTATTTTTGACAAAAGTATACATAGGAAAAAAAGGTAGCTGCCTCTACAAATGGTGCTCGAAAAACTGCAAATTCACATATAGAATACTTAAACAAGTTTCATAGCTCTTAGCATTCATAAACATCAATTCAAAGACCAAAGATCTTAATTTAATACTTGAAATGTTGAATTAATGGAAGAAAACTTTGGGTAAACCCGTCAAGATATAAGCATGTTCAAGAATTTTATGAAAAGAAAGTCAAAAGCTTAGGAAATAGCAAACAATATCATATAAAATTTAAAAGCTCTACACAGCCAGGGAGGCTCAGCAGACTGAAAAGACAACATATGGAACAGGAGAGCATCTTTGCTAGCTATTCCTCAATGGGACTGCTAGAATCCAGAACACATAAAGAACTCTAAAAATAACATCCCCCTAAAATCTGCTAAAAATAAGACAGCTAATGAACTGAATAGATTTCTCAAAAAGGACAAAGTAGAAGAAAGAAGAAACACAGATGGCCAATGAGCATTCAACACCCTTAGCCACCAGGAAATTACAAACTAAAACTCTTCTGAGATCCCATCTTACCTGAGTCAGAGTGGCTAATATCACAAAAACAGCAACAATTGCTGGCCAAGATGTGGGGAAAGAGGGATCTTCAGTCACTGCTTGGGGAATGTAAACTAGATCACTCATCATGAAAATCAGTATGGAGTTTTCTCGAAAATCTAAATATTGAGCTACCACATAACTAAGCTATATCTGTCCCCTTTTTGTCCTTATGAACAGAAACCTTAAATACATCATTTACAACTTTTTGCTTATATTGAGGGTTCTCTGAGACTTCAGGAACCAGCCATTTTACACCTTAACCTACACCCCAAAAGCCCGCCATTGTAGCCCAAGCACACAGGTCTCACCAGGGCTCCGCTGTACCACAGCTCATGTGAGAGATACAACTCAGAAGCTGCTTTTGGTTTCATTTCTGTGCTCTAGACCATTTTTTAAGCTTTCTATGGCTTTGTGCGGATATATTTTACCCACATTGGGCTGCCATTTGTAGTATTTGGTTTCTGGCCTGGACTTTTGGGCCTAGCCTCAAGGTTTAGACCCGCAGACCCACAGACCTGCAGAGTCACACAGATGCTTACAATAGTTTTAGGCTGATCGGCCTAAGGCCCAGGCATATAACTTGCTAACTCTTTATCCTTAAAACTAACCCATGACTCTTATCCTGTTCAGCCATGTGGCTAGGTACCTTTTCTCAGAGCAGTATAGTTGTCCTCTGCTTCTTCTGGCTTGTCTGGCAACTCTGGAGTCTCTGTGGCATTTCTGCTCTGTTCTTCCTGTTCCCAGAGTTTTCTTAGTCTGGTAGCCCTGCTCACACTTCCTGTTTGCCTTTGGCCAATCAGTGCTTTTTACTAAACTCATAGGTAGGACAGTTATTTACAATGTAACATCATAAATCCATTACATATTTCTACCCTAGATATATTTGCACATCTGTGTTTATTGCTGCACTATTCGTAAAACTAGGAATGAAAGCAGTCTTGGTGTCCATCAACAAAAGAATCAATAAAGATAATGTGGTATATATACACGTTGGAATTTTATTCCACCATAAAGAAAAGGAGTCATAACATTTGCAGAGAAATGGGTAGGACTGGAATCTTTGAATCAGAAAAATGAACAAATGGCTTGGAAGGATTGCTCAGTGGGTAAAAGCAATTTTTTAAGCCTAACAACCTGAGTTTGATCCCTGAGACCCACAAACTAGACAGAACCATGTCTGTCATTGTCTTCTGATCCTCAAATGTGTGCAATGGCACACATATGGGCCTCTACATAAAAATAAAATAAATGTAACAAACACATAAAAGGAAGAAGCAAATACAAAACTTCCATTTTTTTTCATATGGTGATCCTCAATGTTGGGCCGGAGAGATGTTCAAAGGCTAGGCTAGGCTCACAACCAAAAATATGAAAGATCCTCATTGATAAGCCTTCTTACCTTTTCCTTTTTGAAAATTTAACATTTTAGGTTAGAATAAAATGTAAGGGATTTCATCACAGCATCTTCATACATATATTTTGCTTGCATGTCTTCATCTCTCCCTCATGCTCCCTTGTTCCTCCCAGAGAGTTCCTTTCCTTATTCGTCTGCATAAAATACTCTTTAAATTTTTATTTATCTATCTATCTATCTATCTATCTATCTATCTATCTATCTATCTATCTGTCTGTCTGTCTGTCTGTCTGCCTATTTATTTATTTATTTATTTATTTATTTATTTATTTATTTATTTATTTATTTATTTATTTATCTGTGAGAGAGTGTAGATGTGTGGACATGTGGATGTCAGAGGACTTTTAGGGAGTTGGTTCCCTTCTTCCACATTGCTTTGAGGCAGGATCACTTGTTTCTGTTGGCACTCTGTGCACTCATGGCTATCTGGGCTCCATATTTCCTTCCAATTTTCCAATCTCTAACTCCCTTCTTGGTATATGAGTCCTGGCATCACCAATACATGCTACCTCATCTGGCTTTTATGTAGGTTCCAGGGATCAAACGTAAATCATTACACATGCACAAGAACAGGTTTGCCCACATATAGATTTTTGCTTGAGTTCTGAGACCTAAACTCAGGTCATCAAGGTTGTGGTGAAAGAATGATTGTCCTCTTGGCCATTTTGCCTACCCAACTTCGGCTTTCCTTTTACATATGTTACATGACTCTATTTCTAACATCTCTCCCTCACTCTCATTATATTTCTAGTTTTGAGCTATACAAATACACATATATAAAAACAAATAGACACATATAGTTCAAAAAATGACTACTTTTCTTCTTTTTGTCTCTCTTTTTCAGGTGTTGGACGGACCTGCTTAGTCTGACACTCTAGACCTTCTCATCTTTTCTCTGAAGATGAATGTTCCTTCATGAAGCTGTTCACACTTCCATTGCTGAGCCTGCTTTATTGACTTCTAATTCAAAAAGCAAGACTTTCCATCTGAAAATACCAAGATCCCTAGATTGACTTTCTTGACACGACATGAAAGTTAAAGTGAGAACTATTTGAAAAGATGAAAATTAGCAGGAAGACATGATTAGGAGAAAAAGGGGAAATCAATATATCTTACAAAGTATGATGAGTATAATGATGTGTAAGTATGAAATGCTATATGTCCCATCACTTTGTATGCTAACTTTAAAAATAATTAAAACTGATATCACAGGGCTGGTAATATGTATATAAAAGAGTTTACTGTTCAATCCTGAAAACCTGAGTTTGATCCTGGGAACCCATCATGGAAGGAAAGAATTAACACGAATTAACACAGGTGAACCTGTACCCTACCCCCCACAAAGCCACACACACACACACACACACACACACACACACACACACACACACACACACACACACACGAAATGAAAAAAATTTAAGTGGACAAAATTGCAGTTACCACAGTTTTATTGGCCACTATTTTCTTCAGGTATAAATTTTTATCTTTCCATAATACTGCTTAAGGAAAGCCTTCTTGTTCCTACCAAAGAAAAAGAAAGGCAGAAACAGGAAAGAATGCTTTGAACAGGGTCATTGTACTTCAGCTGTCAACCTGACATAAAGTCATCTGCGAAGAGGCAACATCAGTGAAGAAATTGTCTTCATCTGATGGCTGTGGCTATGTCTGCAGGGCAATTTTCTTAATTGCTAATTGGTGTAGGTATAGCTTTCTGTAGATAATACTGTTTATATAGGCAGGTGGGCTTGTGCTTTATACAAAAGACTGCTGAACAAGCAAGACAGAGCCAGTAATCAGGATTCCTCAGTAGTCTTTGCTTCAGTTCCTATACCTTGTTCTTTGCCTAAGTTCCTTTTTAGTTTTCCTCAATGATGAACTTTAACCTGTGAGATAAAACTAACTTTTCCCCCTATGTTGGTTCTGGGTAGTGTTTTACAATAGCAACAGAAAGCAACCAGAACAGAGACTGGTACAAGTAGTGGGGTCTTACTGTGATGGATCTGGCCATGTTGTTTCAGAGGATTGTGGAAGCATTTGGAATGTTAGGGCTGAAAAGTCATTGAGCTCTTGGACCTTAATAGGTGGTTCTCTGAGAGTTTGGAAGATAGTAATGTTGAGAGAGGTGTAGGCAATGAAAGTTTGACTTGTGAAGTTTTGGAAGAAAGAATAGACCCCAGCAGGGCCATTCATGTGATATTTTGGAAATGAAACCCTTGCTATCCTAGTGTACTAGATGCTGGTTAGCTGGAGCTGAAAAAAAAGTCATATGGGATTAATAAGAGATAGCATCTTTGAGTTGAAATCTTCTGGCAGTTGTTTGCTCAGGGTCAGCACATAGAAGCCATGTACCAGAGGGAACTAGGACTGCATCTCAAGCTGGTGACCACACTGGTTAATGTGTAAGATTCTCCCATGTGATACTGATTTGCAGAGCATGGAAGCTGCAGGACTGAAAGGATCGTGGCAAGAAGGTGAGTCTTGGCAGAGTCACAGTCCCTGAAGAAGACAGTTGACAACGCTGTGGAAGACGAAACCTCAGTTGCTGTTGAGACTCCAGGATGTTGAGATGCCAAGACTGTTGGACCACCACCAAGGCCAGTGGCAGGTGTTGTGAGTGGAGCAGGCCTAAATCTGTGATATAAGTTAGGTGTGCTGTTGATGGCAGAGCTTCTCAAGCCCTTTGGAGCCCAGGAGATTGTGAGTTCAAAATGCCAGAAAATGAGCTATAGGGTTTTATTTACACTGCTGACTGTTTTGCTTTGATCTGATTGTAATGGTGGCCTGTTTCTTTCCTATTGGAGTAACAAAGCATTGAACTTCCCTTTGATTTTGCTCACAGTTTCAGAGACTTTGTAATTTTAAAGAGACATTGGACTTTTATTTTTATTTATTTTTTTCCTAGACAGGGTTTCTCTGTATATTCCTGGCTATCCTAGAACTCTTTCTGTAGAGTAAGCTGGCCTGGGACTCTGCTTACTTCTGCCTCCCTAGTGCTGGAATCAAAGGCTTGAGCCACCAGGACCAGCAAACTTTTAAAGTGTTGAAATTCTTAAAGACTGCAACTTTCAAGCTTATACTGTATTTTATATTATGCTATTAATTGGCTTTTCCACTTTAATTTTTATTTCTTCTTAAATTCTCTTTATTGTTTCCATCTCCTTCTTGAATTCCATCCCTGGCTTGTCAAAAAAAATGACAAATCATTTCCATCAACTTTACGCGTTTTCAGGCATCATTATTCTCTTTAAGTTCCTTCTCCTTTTTTTTCATTGAAGTTTCTTTGTGTCTTCTTAAAGCCCACGATTTTTTTTTTGATGAAGTTTATGATTGTTCTTTTAAATTCTATGGTCTGGAGTTCATTTAGGTAATTTTCATAGGCAAGCATTTCTTCAGTACTGGTAGGTTTTGGAGAGGAGATACCGGCTTAATCTTTCATGTTGTTTGTATGTTTGCAATTGGATCTGGACCTGTAGACTTTGTTAGTTCTGTGTCTGACGTGGACAGAGAAGGTTGGGGCAGAAGAGAGGATGTGTGGGTTAAAAGGTGGAAGTGGCTTAGATGGAAGGGAGTCAGGTGAACAGAGGAGACTGGGCTGCTACATAAAATGTGTCTTGGTCCAAGTCTGGAGTATGGGGGGGTGGTGTGTGCATATCTGGCTGGGTGGAGAGTTTGGTTGTGGCATTGCAGAGGCCTGTCTGTTGGTGGGTAGGCAGGATAGATTCTAACAGAATCCTAAAGGTTGATTGTGGTACAGGAAAGTGTGGCCAGACCAGGCTGTAGCTCTGGATGTGGGACCCAGACTACATCTGGGGGTTGGGGTGATGCATGGAAGAGAGGGTCAGGTAGACTCTTCAGGTTAGACTCTGGGGAAGGATATAATAGGATTTGGTTGGTAGAGAAGTTTCATTAATATGATATTGGAGACAAACAAAAATGAAAAGGTTATGATTTAAAGTTACACATTTGTCAACACTGACATGATAGGGAAAGTCAGAATTAGCTTCAGACATCAACATCAATGTGACATAAACCTAAGGAATTGCCTTCATGTCTTTGTCCTATACCTATGCCCGTGGCACATTGCTAACTGATGTAGGAAATCCAAGCTTCTGTGGTTGGTACCATCCCTAGAAAGATGGATCCTGGCTTTATAACATGCCAGGTGGAAGAGGCATGTAAACAGTATTTTTCCCATAACTTCTGATTTGCTTCCTATCTTTGGGTTCCTGCCTGAATTCCTTCTTTAACTTTCCTCAGTGATACACTGTAACCTGGAAACTAAAAAATCTTCTTCTTCTGGTATTGGTTTTTGTTTTATAAAAGCAGCAGAAAATAGACTGGAACAAGAAGCAAGTAGTGACAGAGCTCTCATGTTACTTCTGTAATAGTCCTTAAAGTAGGAGTCCTGCCTTCATTTACACATGAGCAAAATAGGGCCCAGGGCCCAACCAAGGTTACACAGCTCATCTGTGGCAGAAGTGGCATTTGAATTCTTGCCTGTTTGACTACAAACAAAAAAATCTGGGTGTGATCAGCTTCAATCAAGACACTAAAAGCTAACTGTATATTTCCTAGGGAAATTGAGCTTTAGCAAAAATCCCCTACCCTCTAACACAGGACGCTAAAGGTGTACCATTTGAAGCATTTGCCTTCACTCCAGGTCATCCCACTCCGAGCCATTACAGCAGATGGCAGTCTGTCAAGGCTTCTTGGATCAAGATGACAGATTCTTAAGGTTGTGATAATGACTAGAGTCCCAGGGATCTTTCTAAAGTTGTTTCCTGGCTAGATGTTCTTCCTGGCTCTTGGTTCTGAGTACAGATCACACTAAGTTCCCTGGTTTGAAGTATTGATTTTCTTGCTGGCTGTGATGCTTCTCTTCCTTCTTTATTGTATCCTACCTCTCCTATGCAAACATTGTCTCTATATTTTTCACTTGCTTGATTTTCTCAACTTTTAAACTTGTTCCAACTATACGTTCTGTGTATTCTCTCAGCCTCTTGGATTGCATCACATAATCCACAACTGATTTTTACTACAAACTAAAGTTACCTACTTAAAATTCTAATTAGGATAAAACTGTTGAAAATTATCTACCAAAATAATGCTGCATGCAAACTATATAAAGAATGATAAGATGTACATTAACAAAGGAAGTTTCCAGGTTTATGTTTTGTTCAGTTAAAAAAAAGTGAGTTGTTTTTAAAAGAGAATGATTGGCTTATCTGGAATAAAAGACAAACATACAGGATAAAAATTTTAAAAAATGAAGGTTGTACTAAGGTTTTCAAGAGAGGAAAGCTGGAAAAATTTATTTTATGGTTAAAGTTAGCTAAGAGCAAATGGATTTACTTATAATTTTTTAAATTATCCTTCATTGCTAGGTTCCACACACATGTAATCATAGTGATTTAGAGGCTGTGGTAGGAGAACTGTGACTTTAGGATGAGCCTGGGCTGCATACAAAGACTCTAAATAAAAAAGCTTGCCAATGGTGACACACACCTTTGATTCTAGCAGTTGAGAGGCAGAGGCAGTGGGGTCTCCATGAGTTTGAAGCCAGCCTGGTTTACAGCCAGAACTATGCAGAGAAAACTTGTCTGGAAAACCAAAACCAAAAGCCAATCAAGCAAATAAACATCTTTGTATCATATACAAATTTAGAATTTGATCTTTGTTAAAATGAATCTGTTTTGGATCACTAGTCTGTATTGATGTGATTTTTTTTGTAACTTTTGGCATGCAATATATCTTGATAGTTTTTCTCCCCACCCAATTCCTTTCTTATCCTTCTCACCTCTCCCTCGCCTCTCTACCTACCCAACTTTATGTTCCTTCTCTCTTGCTAAACAAAAATAAAAACATTAAATGGTTTCTATTAATATTTTTTTGCTAGGAACATCAATATGTGGCTACAAATCAACGAACTAATGTTTTAATAGACGTATAGAGTTACAAGTGGTTGTGAGGCCCCTGAAGTGAGTGCAAGGAATTTATTACATTTTTATTTCATTAATTGCCACTGATTTAAAAGCTTAAAACAACACAATCTCAGTGTTCTCAAACCACACGTGCACTTGAAGAATGAATGTCCCAATTTGAGGCACTGTAGAGACACCACAGTGGTTAAGATTATTTGTTCTCCTATGGAGGATATCACTTCGATTCCTTGTACCCATTTTAGGTGGTTCACAACCACTTGTAACTCCAACTCCAAGTGATCCAAAGCCCTTGGCTGACCTCAACAGGCACCAGCACATCCCATACATTACACCAGACACAGATACATATACAGAAAAAAAAATCCTATAAAAGAACAATCTGTAGAGCTACAGAGGGCATATATAGACTAAGGTTCTAGGCATACCAGATAGATCTCATTAGGAAAGTGAAGTAGAATGGATAGTTGGGGATGGATGGGGAGTCTCTAATTGGAGGATCATTTAGGGGATGGGAAATGAGGAAGAGGATGAGGGAAGGAAAACAGAGAGATACAGCTAAAATTAAGGGCCATTTGAGGGGTAGTATGAAAACCTAGTAGACTAGAAGCTTCCTAAAATGTATACACTTATGAAAGCAATATAAATGAAATTGGTAAATAATGCAGGAGACAGAACCTCAACTGCCCATTTCTTGTTACTCAGTGAGGTTCCCAGTGTGGGTGTTGGGCTACATCAGATCGACTTATTGGCCATAGGGGTCCCATGGGAATCCCCAAACAACCCAGTCTGTTGGCCAAGCCTATATAAGTTGCTCTCCACAAACTGACAGCAAGGCCCTATTGTTGAATGCAACACCCACCCAACTCTCATTGACCATGGAGAAGTCCAGCTGGTGCCTACATAGAGCCTTCAGCTATATGTTCTCATGTCTTTGGTCCAGGAAAGTATTCTAAATGCTACCAAGGTAGAAACTTAAACACTACCATAAGCAAAAAACCTTGAATCTGCAATGGTGTTTATCTGCAAGATATAATAGTACAATGATGACACAAACCTTGTAGGAGTAATCAACCAACCAGTGTCCCATTGGACTTAAGGCATACTCCACAAAATGGAGTCCATCATCATAAAAGCTTCCTCCTGCAGCAGATAGGAACAAATAATCACAGCCAAATATTATGTAGAGAGTGAGAGACCTTGAAACACTCAGCCGTAAATGGAATGTCTCCATAAAATCCCTCCCACTAAAGCTCAGGAACCTCAAGGAAGAGGAGGTGGGAAGAGTGTAAGAGCCAGAGGGGATGAAGGACATCAGGAAAACAAGGCCTCTGAATCAACTGAGCAAAGCTCATATGAACTCAGAAAGGCACAGGCAGCATGCACAGGGCCTGCATGGGTCTGCATCAGTTGGGGGTTCTAGAGCTGTAAGAAGTAGACACATGCCCTCATTCCTAACCCAGAAGCTATCTCCTATTGACAACCACTTGCAAATGAAAATTCACTTTTCTCCAAGGGAGTCTCACTGGGAAACAAAGTACTCTTAAAGGTGGGCTGCATGCCTCGCCATAGATGGCCAAAAGAAAATTAACACATTGGTATCTTTGGTGCTTCCTTTTTTCATAATGTTGTGTCCAGGGTTTTATTTTATTTTATTGCTCATTTTATAATATACACACATGCCAGGTAGTGGTGGCACATGCCTTTAATCCCAGCACTCAGGAGATAGAGGCAGGTGGATTTCTATGAGTTTGAGGCCCTCCTGGTCTACAGAATGAGTCCCAGGACAGGCAGGACTGTTTCACAGAGAAACCCTGTTTCAAAAAGCAACACACACACACACACACACACACACACACACACACACACACACACACATGCACAATGCACACAGGCACGCATGTGCACATGCACACCCCACCCCCACCCCCACCCCACCCCCCACCGCCCACACACAGGCACTTCTCTGTTTTGTCAGTATAGATATGTTACAGACCTTACATGTTTATGGTTTAAAGTTTTTATGGGATTTCTGAGTGTGTGAACAAATGGGTGCCTTCTCTTGGGCTCTTATTCATCTTTTTTTTTTGTCCTACTGCAATATGTTAGTTTTGTTTTGTCTTATTGTGCTTTATTTCACTTTATTGTTATTATTCCTTAGAAGTCTGTTTGTTTTTTTAATAAAAGAGAGGAAGGGAATGAATCCAGAGGGGAAATGAGGTGGGGAGGAGCTTGGAGGAGTAGAAGAAAACGAAACTGTAACCAGGATATATTGTGTGAGAAAAAAAATCTATTTTCAATAAAAGAAAAATGGAAGAAAATGAGTCAGTAGGAGCTCTTTGAAGAAATTGGCTACAGTTTGGGAATAATTAGCAGCATAATGATTAGTATTATTCCTGTAACAGCCATGGTTATACTACTGAGACCGGAGCCTATATGCCATTTTAGTAAATCCCCTTTTAATTCACACAAACACTCTCTCTCTCCCTCTCCCTCTCTCTCTCTGTTTCTTCTTTTAGTTCTGTCTCTTTAGAGAACTCTCACTGGTCCATCTTGGTTTCTACCCCAAGTACCATGAAAATAATGAAATGTGGAAATCTAATACTTTCCTATTTCCCTCCTCTAATATATACCTACATTTGTTAATATTTGTATATTTATATTTGTTTATTTTATATACATATAAACAGATATTATAGTACTTCCTGTGGATAATATAAAAGATTATTTATAATCACTTGGAAAGTATTTATTAGCCATTTATATTTGAAGAGACTGACTAACTCTTTATATTTTAATTTCCTCAATTAATTTATGAAGAAAATAACATTAAGCTTACTTAATAGGGGTTTTAAATTAAATTAATTGGTAATATATGTAAAACATATCTGTAACATGGAACATGTCTTGTGAACATTATTGTTACATGTGAATGCCAGGCTTAAAATATTTTCATTATTTTTTCCCTGACATTAAAATCACAACATGTGTAACATTACTCAAGAGACAGAAACTTATGTGAAAGCAGAAATAATGCCCTTCTTATGGTTAGTTGTTCCTGGATGTGATTTTAAATGATTTTACAATTTTAATAGGTCTTTGTGACAGAGATTTATGGAACAATTCTATTCTGAGCTATTCTAAGACTTGGAGGCATGCTTTTTAAATAAGGTCCAAGATATGCAGTCTTCCAGTTATATTTCACTATTATAATTCTGGAGTCTCAGTGATGTAATGGCTACATGGACAGTGAGTAGGAAAAGCAGTCCTATTATTAAGTTTGTGAGTGTAAACCACAGCAATTATGAGACAGTTTATTAGGGGACACACACACACACACACACACACACACACACACACACATATATATATATATATATATGACCATAGCCTTGGAATATAGATTTATGCTACTCTTAAATACCATCTTCCTCTGTAGAAGAGTTTACATGAACTTCTATAGTCATAGAACAAATTAAATTAAATGATAACATTGGATATATGGATTGTAGCAGAATGAAGATATTACTCCTACAAGTTTAAATTTTTATTTTAAGCATCTTTAGCTTTAGAATTAGTGAAGGTAGCTATCTGCTAAACAGAATAATACGTGCCAAAAATTTACCTAATAGTGTTGTGCCCAGACTCAAAGACCCTCAGAAGGACCCCCAGTAACATACCCACTCACGAGATGCAAATCCAAGGCAAGGTTTATTCTGTGCATACAAACTGCAGCAGGGGCCTGAATCCTAACTATCACAGCCAGGAGAGGGGTGTCTCCCCTGTGTAGGGCAGGGTTTTTAAAGGAAAAAAAAAAACCACAGGAGTGCTGTCATTGGGAAGTGCTGGGGAGTGTGATGTTGTTAGCAGGCTTGTGTCTAGGGGAATTTTCTTCACTAACATCTCTTCAGCCAGGTGGACAGTAGCTAGCTAATTAATTGGTTATTATAAGAGTAAGGAAATACTTGTGGTTATGTTGGAATGTTCTCCTGACTACTCAGAAGTGGGCCTGACCTTTGGAAAATAGAAACTTAACTCTTCAAAATGGCCCTGAGTTACAAGATAGAGGGACTTTGGCTCTTACATTCTCAGTTACAAGATAGAAGGACCTTGGCTGTCACAATAGATGCAGAGATGTTAGAATAAGCATGAACACTGATAGGAAAGGTTTATCAAGAGCAGTAAATGTACACCCAAAGAGTCTGGTTCTCTACCCATACCATTCCATAGTCACAATGTTTAACTCAGTCATGGTCTTCACGTTCTTTGACATGGATGTGGCTTCTTCTGAGAACCTGATTTCATAGGTCTCAATTGTTTAATGATTTGGTACAGGCTGTCAACTTCTCAAGTATTTCTCAGTATTGTTTACACACGCGCATACACACACACACACACACTTTATGAGACAGGAAGTTGCATTTTTCTTCTTCCAAGTTTGCTAGACTCTGGGTAAGCTTTTTGAGGGGAACTTGTTCCAGTGAAAATGATGTTGTGGGCGTGGATCAAATGATGATTGCTTCCTTCCCCTGGCAAAAATTAAATCTGTTCTCTCCCAGAGAACCGTTCGGCCTCCTGGACTAATTATGGATCTCACACAAGAATAGTATTCCCTACAGTCTTTCACAAAGTTGTTCACAGTTCAGCTTTTCCCACCCAGGTATTTGTTTTCTCACAAGGTTTTCATTATAGTGTACTTGTTAATTGAATTTGCCTATTCTCAAAGTTTGGGAAAACACTGTTCTCTCAGTTGTGTGATGAATCTAAGAGTAATTATTTTCTCTCTATTCAGCTGTTAAAAATATTAGAGAATGGATGCTGGAAGGTTATAGCACACGCCTTTAATCCCAGAATTTGGGAGGCAAAGTCAGATAGAGGTCTGAGTTGGAGGCCATCCTGGTCTACAGAGAGAATTCTAGGACAGACATGGCTACACCAGAGAAACCCTGTCTTTATCAGGCTGGAAACCAAAGTTCAAAGAATAATCTTGAAATGTCAGTGCTTAATTGGGTCTCACAGTTTTTCCAGGAATACTTAGAAATGAAGAACCAAAGTAATGGGCAGTAAAATGAAGTGGAAAGGTTATGATGCCGTGGTTCAGGCAGATTCAGGTTAAAACACAAATTCTTTATTTGGTGACTATGATTACATCAGTTTCTTACCTTTAAAGACTAGTAGTGCCTACCTTACAGACACCTTTCAGCATTAAATATAAAAATAATATAGTGTAGAAAAGGTACCTGCTCAATCAATGAAAATTAGGAAAACCAAACAGAAATGGGAGGAATGAAAGTGTTGGATTAAGTAGCAGGAAGAAACAATGGAAATATGACTGTGTAATTAAGGAAAAGACCGTCTGACTGAAAATTGTTGAGACTACACAGTTTAGAGTGGTAATTACAAATTATCCAGGTGAGATAGTAGGGAGAAAGCTTTAATGAAAGAGGGTAATCACATCTACAATTTAATTTCAGAGCCAATAGGAAGACAACTGCAGAATGTGTCAGCATAATGTTATATGCGCTAAGATAATACTACTAGAGGCCATTACTAAAATTGTCCTGGAAAATTGTCAAAAGTTTTCAAACAATTTTCTTGTCTCTCAGTATAAGAGCCATATGGCCTCTGGGTGATTCACTTAGCTCTTTAAAAAGAAAAAATACCTTAAAGAGAGGTAAAACTCCAATTATTTTGATTGAATTCAAGTAATCTTTGCCAGGCATTGTTAATTTTATCTATATATGAGTGTAATGATGTTCAGCTTACCAAATATTAGAGGATCTGAAACTGATCTGATGCCTTCCCAGCTTTTGCATTTGAGTTTCTTGTATGTCTAGTTCATTAGCTTTCTTTTCTATTTTTAGTTTCAGTGTGCGGTTTTTTTTTTTTTCTTCAGGAAGTGCCACTTCAACATATAATAAGGTTTGACCTTTATCCTTCCTTAGGTCTCTGGAGCCAAACTAATCTATTGTGAGCATATAAAGAAAGGGAAAATTACAGTAAAAATACTTTGTTGTTTTTTTTTTAAGGACTGCAATACCAGAAGCCCAAGCACCAACAGGGGGAAAAAACACGCAAAGATAGACGTCATTAAAATCAGGAACTTTTGTGCATCAAAAGACATTTTAAGAGAACAACAGTAACAAAAATAACGCTGAAGGAGAAAAACATTTTATCAATATATTATAAGTATATATTTGATAGGGGATTGATATCTACAACACATAAAAATTCTTGTACCCCAAACAACAAAAACCTTGGTTCAAAAATGAAATAAGCATTTCCCTTAAAAGGACACATAGAAGCTGCCTGAGCTTAAGTGCGTGGCTCTATATCCATCCACTCATAGGGAGCACTAAGTGAATTCAATGGGGGGATAGAAAGACGTTGTGAAGGTGGGATTAGGACATGGCAGGGGTCTGGGAGTAGGTGGGACAGATATGTTGAAAATAGATTGCATACATGTATGAAGTTCTCAATAAATAAACATGTGTTTTAAAAAAGAAAGAATACGTAAAGGCCATGCTCACAACCAAGAAACAAAAAAAAAAAGAAAGAAATAAAAGGAAGGTATACAGATGGATGAGAAGTATATGGAGATATGGTCAGCGTCAGCAATCATTTAGGAATTGCAAATAAGAACCATAGAGATGCCCTTTTACATCCCTTAAATTGTTAATAATAATAAATTCAAAAATAATCAGAATGTCATGAATGCAAGGGAAACATTGCTGTACAGATGTTTGAGTTCTCATCTTGATTCTTTGAAATATAAAAATAGGCATGGAATGTCTGTATCACAAGATAGTTTCATGCTTTACTTTTTTAGAAACTGCTGTATAGCCATAAGTTTTTTGTGTCCTTCCCAGCTTTTCTTGGTCCTGCCCTGGCTTCTTAGCCACTTATAAAATAATTGACTCAGAGGCTTAATATAAATTACAAACTATTTGGTGTATGGCTTGGGCTACCTTATTAACCAATGATAACAACACATATTCATAGTGTGCAGAAAGACTATCCCACAGCACTGTTGAAATATTTGTTTACATATTCACCAGAAGTACACAAGGCTGTATAATCCAGAAAAGTTTAATTGTATGATTCTGCCAATGTGGGACATGTTGAATAAGCAAATGTATGTAGACAGTGTGTATGGTTGAGGTGAGAAAACAGAGAAGTACCTATTGTTCAGTGGGGCATGAGGGTTTTTTTTTTTTGTTGTTGAGTCTCATGCAATGTTTTGTGACAGATAATAATGGTGGCTACACAACACTGTAAATGCACTTGCCTCTGAATTGTACCTTTGTGAAAATGTTAAATAATTTTCACAGTTATTTTGCCATGGTCAATAGTTTTATTAAGTGGCAGTGGGATATTCTTTTCTGACTGCTTCCTTGAGCTGACAAACAAGAGATTACTAATTTGAAGAATTTTATGACCTGTTCTGTGCTAGGCACGAGAATGTTGTTGAGATTTGAATGCTTCTTAAGATTTTGATTGTTTATTATAATAAACATAACTACTAAATTAAGGTGGAAGAACCAGAGGAGGAGGTCATATGGCAATATGAATATGAATAAACCCCGTGTATCTGTATCCAATGGAACAATGGAACAAAATTTCTGCATTGAAAAAAGTTTTGAACAGGAAGACAACCCAGAAGAGTGAGATTGCAGGAACACTATTCTTAGAAGAGCTGGAAGATGAGTTAAAGGGTGAAGATTAGAGGCCCAAACAGGAAATAGGAAAGTCAGCAGCTGTGCTGTTGAAACTATCTACACTAAAGCCTGTGTTCAAAGATCTTTAGTGACTAGGGAAAGAAAGAAACAATGGCCACAGACAGTCTCTACAAACACTAATGACTTCAAGGCTGCAGCTAAGGGGAGAAAAACAGCTAATGAGAACTTTGGGAGAATTATGTCAATAACAGAAAGAGGAAATTCAAAGTAAACAGTCTTGGCTTGGGGGAAGAGAAACTGAAAGCTTGCGCTTGAAAATGTTAAGTTTGAAATATTTGTATATGAGCACGATATGCTTCAATTAAAAGGTGAGGCTGAAACTTTAAAAGCAGTTGGGCTGAAATTTTCTGCTGTCTCCCTCATATAATTACTGAGTATCCTTATCACAACATTAGAACATTACAAAGAAATGAACTGTCAAGCTATGAAAAGACACAGAGGGACTGCAAATGTGTATTGCTAGAGAAAAGAAGCCAGTCTGAAAAGGCTTTTGTTGTATGGTTCCAATTATTTGACAATCTGTAAAAAAATAAAAATCATGGTGGTTCTTTTTAAATGACGATTTTCAAGGTTTTAGGGAGGACAGAGAAATGAATGCCTGGAGCAGGGAGTACTTTCTTATGACAGTAAAGCTACTTCATGTGACACTAGTGCTGTAGATTTTGCTTTTGTCAAAGCCCATGGAGAAGACCTTACCTCTGATGTAGTCTGTGGGTTTTGAGTGATACTGATGGATCAGTGCTGCTTTACTGACTATAACAAGAACATCAGGCTGGTGTAGTACAATGACAGACAAAGCTGTGGTTGGACACAAGGATCAAATTGAAAGTTAATGCTTTCTGGTTAATTTTCCCATGATCCTAAACGTGTTCTTAAAGTCAAAAGGTACATTTAAAAATTGGCAAGTTCTCAAATAGGCTGTTTTATAGCTAAGCAGTTAGATTATTCAATTATTTTTCCATATTATTTTTAGTTATGTATATGCATACCTTTGTCTCCGTATGACTGCAACTACTTGATCTACCAAGAGGTGTTGGATCTTCTGAGAACTGGAATTAAAGGCAGCTGTGGGCTATCTGATATGGATGCTAGGAATGAAATCGGTCCTCTGCTATGGCCTATGCAAGAGCAGGGCATTATTACTTGTATTTATAAACATACAAATGCATTTTTCAAGGAATAATAACTCAAAAGTAATTAAGTTATTCTAGACCACAGATAGTATTCTTTATAATGTTGTCATGTAATGTTTGAAGTGTGACAGACAGTGGAGAGAGAACCAGATGAGCTAAGGCTAGATTCAAGTTCCAGCTTTAGCTGCAGCTTTCTCAAATTTTACCTGTCTGGAAACCTTATTTTTCTAAACAAAGTAAAGGAGTTGACTTAGGTCGTGTAAGTTTACTCTTAATTTTGACAGTTTCGTAGCTAATTGTTAAGTTCCCCCTTTTAGTTTTCTTACTAGAAACTGAGACCAGGAAGCTAGTTTTTCACTTGGCACTGGAATTTAAATTCATCACAATAGTTTGAGATTCCTTCACATCAAGATTTGACTTTGAGAAGACACGTGTTGCCCTATCTCAATTCTAATTCCCTTCTAAATTACTGGATTTAAAGTTACTCATACATCCTTAGATAATATGCTTCTTATATCAAAACTTTCCCAGAAGAAAAGTTAAGCTATTCCATCATTTTTAGCCTCAGCCACAGGCTGAAACTGTCTTTGAGCTTTATATTCAAATTTTTGTTTTGTTTGTTTCATCTTTTACAATAGTGTCCCTCTTTGTAGCCTTGGCTGTCCTAGAACTCACTCTGTAAACCAGGCTGGCCTCAAAGTCACAGAGTTTGCCTGCCTCTGCCACCCTAGTGCTGAGATTAAAGGCGTGCTCCATCACTGCCCTTCCCTTCAGGGTCAACTCCATGTGTATGGTAGGAGGAATGCACTTTATAAGGTCAGAAGAGTTTAGGATTCTAGCGTTCTCTTAGTCATGTGGGTGCTTTCATTTTATGACGCTGTAAGACTCTCTGTTTTCTCATCTTTAAGAAGAAAAGAAAATGGTATCCCTGAGGATGCTTAAGGAGATTAAATGAAGTACTAAAACCATTTAGCTATGACTAGAATATAAAGCCAACTAAAATGTGGAGCTCTTCTCCGGTCCTCCCTCCTTGCCCCTTCTCTCACTCTTTCCCTCCATATCTACCTTTGTTACTTGATTTCTTCATGCCTCAGACTCATTCTCAGCGTGAACTTTAGGCTAGACAAATTGAATTGATAAAGACTTCCATCCACTTCTGCTAGTCTTATTTCCTCAGCCAAACTGAAGATCGTGTCTGACAAACTGAAATCAAATAGATACTTGAAAATCCTGTGAATCAGCCTTGGCATTTTCCTCATCCTTACACATGTCATTTCTATATCAACTTCACGTCCTGTATTCCGACTTGGAGACGTTTTCTTGCCTTGGCCATAGTGTTCACACTACCCTAACAACTCAAGGGTACACAGCCAGAGTTGTTTTTTCACATCGATAGTGAAGAATAGGCCAGTGATCATCCCAAAAGCAATAGGTTGCCAAGTCAAAAGCCCAGGGCCAGGAGTGGCATAGTCATAGAGAGTCATTGGTCACAGATGTTCCAGAGATCCACAAAATAAGACACGCTATTATCATTGTTCTTTTGTCTGCCAGAACTTGATGATAAGGACCTATTTTTGAAGGCACCATACACAATGGTCACAGCACATGAAGAAAACTATTTGGTACTGATTAGGAAACATCTTTTTTTTTTTCAGGCTAGCTCTCATAGTGCTGAAAAGTGCTATGCATGCTGCTGAGATGTCAGGGAAGAAGTCATCAACAATTTTACTCAGCCATGAACACTGTGTACCAAGATAAGGAGCAGCATGGCAAGACATGGGTGCACTAGTGCTAAAGATGTTATGAAGGCAATTGAGCACTTTATGATTGGATTTAAAGGCCTATGGAGGAGGAAATACATACCTAATACTGTAAATCTGGTCTAGAACACAAGGTTGGGGAGTTCACAGGCCCTGGGGTGCTCATGTTACTATTACTTTTCCAAACAGACATATTAGCAAACTGTCTTCTCTTACTAACTACTCTGTCCTTCTATAAAGAGAGATTTTAATTGTGTATGGCTAACTCTGTAGCAAAGGTTACACTTCCAAGATTCCCTTGAGGACTGACATGACTATGTTGACTTGACAATATATATGCAACAGTAGTAGTATATAGAAACTCAAAGTTGTGTTTCTGAGAGTTTTTCTTTTTTTATGTGTTAGCATCTGGTTACATAGCTTAAGCTAACTTTCATTTCTGGTTCTGTCTTTCTTGTGGTTGGGATTACAAACATGTGTCACCATTCTGACTTCAGAACATTTCCTTAAAGAGCAAGAGAATGACCTCCTTCCTTCTTCCTGTCAATGTAAAAACAACTCTTGCCTCAAAGGCAGGATGGAGTTTCTTCTGGAGTCAGATAGGAATGACTAGCGCCTGGAAACAGATGCGGGTGATTTCAAATTCCATGTTTTAATTTGGTAACAATTTCATGTGGTTTTTAAAACAACAAAACAAAGTACTAATCAAGATATTTTTAAAATTCATTTGTAGATATATCTGGTAGGTAGGACATCTGAAAAGCAGGAAAAGTTCAACTACAGGCCTCAGATGCTATCAGAAAACATTCTTAGCCTTTTCATTGATGGAAACTAGTGTTGTTTGTACATTCCAAAAGATTTACCTAGTAGCCTCAGAGTGTTAGGTCAGGTATAGAGAAGGGCAATAACGAGCTATCAAAGGGGCTAAAGATGGCGCAAGATAATTTTACTATGAACTTGTAATATCCAAAATTGTTTACAATCATTGGGCCAGCTATTCAGTCACAACTCTTTTCCAAGAATTACTATTGACATTGCTATGAACTTTAGTTCTGGTGTAGTTATCTTGGACTAGCGAGGGTAAAGAAAATGCCACTGTGGTAGTAGAACCACAAGACAAAAAGAAGCTCTTGACCTCTTTGTAGAACTGAGTAATGTTCCAGGTTGGAGTTGACTTTAAATTTATTTCTGGGCTTTAATCAAATAGCTCAGGCAAAGTACTAAAGACTGGTTCTAACATTTAAGAATTGATATTATATGTAAGGTACATATTTGGTTAAATTTTTGTCTACAAAACTATTTCTTTTCTCCTCGAGAGTCTAAAACACTATCTGCTTTAGTCAACAAACTCTCTCCTCCCATTGAAGAAAGTAGTGTGTTTCTTCACAAGTTTCTCATTAAACTTTCATGCATTTTCTCTCGGTTCCTCTGTCTTCTTGTAATGTTTATCAATAGACCTCAAAGCAAATGCAAACTGTGGGAAATTGTGTTGTTTCATTGTAAATAATTATCCCACCCACTGGTTTAATAAAAAGCGCTGATTGGTCAAAGGCAGGCAGGAAGTGTGGGCAGGGCTACCAGACTAAGAAAAACTCTGAGAACAGGAAGCACAGAGCAGAACGCCAGAAAGAAGCCGGAAGAAGCAGAGGACAACTATGCTGCTCTAAGGAAAGGTACTGAGCTACATGGCTGAACAGGATGAGTCATGGGTTAGATGAAGGGTAGAGAGCTAGCAAGTTATATGCCTGGGCCTTAGGCTGATTAGCCTAAAACCATTGTAAGCATCTGTATGTCTCTGTGGGTCTGTGGGTCTGTGGGTCTGTGGGCCTAAACCTTGAAGCTAGGCCTGAAAGTCTGGGCCAGAAACCTCTTACTACAGCAAACTATCTCCATAGAATCATATGATTCCCAAAGTTTTTCAGAGACTCTACAATCATAAATATGGCACTGTATATAAATAGAGTAGCCTATTTATTGCTTTTATTTGTCTTATGGAACAAATAAAATGTGTTACTTTTAGATTTTCATTAATGAAAGTTTGAGACACATCAACTTAAAACAAAACAGTGAGGCCTACAGGATTTCTATTGAAATACAACTACTATTTTGGTAAAGTTAGCAATAATTTCACCTTAGATTCTTTTTTCTCCTTCTTGAAACTATGGTAAAATTCTGAAACTAATTTTGTGTCAATCTTTAGTATGCCCCCAGAACTTAGCACAACTGACTCCATCATACAAGTGCCCCTCAGGCTATAAAACGGAGCATGTAGACAGCACCACTTAACAAAATGAAAAAAAAAAATAAAGAAGACCTGGTCCTTCAAAGTATATAGCTCTGGGAATGTCTTTAAATGTATTAAGCTTTCTTTTTGTCTTCTGTAGTTCTGCTTCTAGCTAACTGTTCTTGTTTGGTGAAGTATGACAATCTGAGACTTGGTTTTGTGCTTAAAAGCTCACCCTGAGAAAGGCTCTGGACTACCCTGGGATCCCAAACACCTGATGTACTTTCCAGCTGGCTAATAAAGACTTCATATTGGCTTAAAAGATGCCCCAGCAATCTTTTCTGGTGAATACACCACCTCATTTCTAGAAGTCCCAATAAGATATCAGAGACCTCACTTTGAGACACTGGGTCTCTGAGCCCCTTGGATGGAGGAAGAGTGCAGTGGTCAGAGGACTCCTAGGGGGTGCACAACCTAAGGTGTTCTAGTCCCCAGGACCCCCAATTGATCAACCATGCCTTACACTTCAGAGGAGGTCTGATACCTCCACCCCAAAAGGAAACAAATTAGGAAATTGTTTGTTCTCCCACCACCAGAGTCTGGTTAGGCACTTTTTGTTTGGACACATAAGAGAGAGATAGGATACAGATGCGGATCCATGTGAGAGGTCACTGGATCCCTCTGCCTGTTCAGATGTATGAATGTGTGGTACCCACCCTGGTTGTTCTCTCTCTCTCTCTCTCTCTCTCTCTCTCTCTCTCTCTCTCTCTCTCTGTGTGTGTGTGTGTGTGTTTCTGTCAGTTCTATAACACTGTATTGACCAGTGGCTTTCTCTAATATGAGTCCCTCTTCCCCACCCAGCTTAAGATCCATGCCTCCTCAAAGCCTGTTGGCTCTGCCAGGTCATCCAGAGAAACCCCCAAACCTCTAACTGTCCCCACTGAGGAGCAGGAACACGTGCTTGGTTTTTTTTTTTTTTGCTTGACTACTGCTCACAGTAAGACTTGGACCCTGTGTGGAAGGGGAGGAGCCAGGCCTCTCATCAGGGCCTCCTGCCATCTAAGCAGAGTGCAGACAGGGAGGGGTTCCCCCAAGTGAGCATCCCCTCTGCTCTGTGTCTGCTCTAAGCAGCCCCTGAGAAGGGGAAACCTTTCTCTGGGGTGAGCCAGAAGAAAAGACAAAGTTCCACTGTTTTATCTTTCATGATTTATGTCTCTCTCTCTCTTTTTAACCAATGATCCGTATAATTGGAAAAGTTAAGCCTTACCATCCTCTGAAAAAAAAAATCAAACAGCTGCTGGGCTTGGCAGAGGGATGGCTGCCAAACTACACAGCCTAGACAGAACGGATTTTTCCCCTCTGTCCCACACTGACCAAGGAGACTTTAAACAATTGTGGCTCAGTCCTCTTTAAAGGATTAAAGACAGCTGCTCAAAAGATTTCCTTTCTTACTCAGTTATTAAAAAGAAGTTATAAAAGTTTTTAAAACTTAAATGTATAACTAGGTCCCAGTTGCTGGAGGTAGTTTAAAGGATGTTTAGCAATAGAGAACTGATTGAGATGAGACCTGTTGGCCAAACTGAAAGCCACCATCACCTTCTCTGATGATGAGATGCAGTTAGACTTACAGATACCCAGCAAAAATGTTGTTGTCCTACCTTGTGTAAGAGGAATAGCTCCTAGCTGAAAGTTCTGCTTCCAAGCACAAGATACAGCTGCATTGTCTCTCAGACTGACAACAGATTCCTGGGTTAAGGCAGAAACCAACCCCCAGGACAGGCTCAATACTAACCTCCTATAATTGTTCGACTAACCAGTTCAGCTCTGTCCAAATTAAACAATATCCAATGACCCTGGGCACCAAGGAGGAAGTGGCAGTCCATATCGCCTGACTTGAAGAGACAGGCATCCTGGTGCTTTGCCAGTCAGCCTGGAACACACCCTTCCTGCCTGTGAAGAAACCTGGGACCTCTGATTCCCATGAGCCTGATTCTTCCAAAGAAACAGGTGTACACTGTCTAGAACCTGAAAGATTCATCCTTCAGCCTCCCACTGGCAGAGGTGAGTCAACCCATCTCTGCTTTTAAATGGACAGACACAGAGGAAGGTTACTGCAGGTAACACACTTGAACCACAACGTTGTCCCAGTATTAAAAAAAAAAAAAAAAATATCTCCAACCCTGTGTGATGAGAAGTGCTGACCTCCGGCACTTCAGTCAGAGGTTTCTAGGAAAATCGATTACAAAACAGTCACTGACGACCTTCTGCAAGAAATACAGACTGTGGGCTCCAGAATGTCCGCTAAGAAAACCCAACTGTGGGCTGGAGAGGTAGCTCAGCAGTTAAGAGCACTGGCTGCTCTTCCAGAGGTTCTGAGATCAATCTTCAACACCCACATGGTGGCGCACAACCATCTACAATGAGATCTGATGCCCCCTTCTGGTGTAAAGTTGTATGTGCAGATGGAGCACTCATACATAAAATACCCGGTTTTTTGTTTTGTTTTGTTTTGTTTTTTTAAAGAAAGAAAGCCCAGCTTTGTACATCAGAGGTTACCTCTCTTGGCTACCACCTGGAGGAAGCCATAATGGAGGCTGTTCTCAGAGTAGGATTTCTGCCATCCTTCAGATCCCACCTCCAAAGACTAAGAGACAGGTTTGTTACTGGATATTGCTGCCTCTGGATACCAGAGTTTGTAGAAAGAGCAAGGCCTCTATACACCTCTAACACAGCGGGGAGGGAGGGGTTCACTGAGCCCCTAATCTGGACTAAGACTAAACAAAGCATTTGAGGCTTAGAAACAGCTCTGACTTTGATCCAGCCCTAGAACTTCAGATGTCTCAAAACCTTTCCCTCTGTTTGTCCACAAAACAAAAGACACTACAAAAGGCATTTTAACCCAAAGTTTGGGGCCGTGGAAATTCCCTGTGACATACCTGTCCAAATGATTGGACCCTGTATCCACAGGATGGCTCACCTGTCTGGGAGATGTGTCAGCTGCTGCTAGTCAAATGAAGGAGCCAACAAACAGAAACAAGGGAACTCTGGGTCAGGATCCTCTACACACAGCATCTCATGGCACGGTTGAGGCCCTCCTCCAAGGAGCTCCAGAATGCTGGCTGTCTAATGACTCTGTGACTCAGTACCCATGACAGGTTCTACTCCTGGCCTACCCTCCAGTTCAGTGTGAGGAAGCCACCACCATCAGTTTGGTTACAAGTGCTCATGTGTGACTCCCAGAAGATGAAAGATAAAACCAGGAACGTACTTACTTTAGCTGAAATGACTAGAGCCCAAGCCAGATAGTTCAGCCCAGAGAACATAACTGATGGATCTGGCCCAGGTTCTCAGATGGGGAAAGGAAAGTCCACCAACATATACATAGACCCCCAGTCAGTATGCTTTTATTACTGATTATGTCCCTGGTCCAATCTATAGAGAAAGGGGGCTTCTCGCCACTGGGAAAAAAGACAGTCTTGGCATTCCTACAAGCTATTTGGCTTCCCCTACAAATTGCTGTCCTGCACTTCTGGGCTTCTGACCTGGCTGTCAACAAATGGCCCTATGTCTAGTGGGGCCCATTGATATCCTAATGACATACCAGGGCCCAGTGCTGCTTGAGAACCCAAGGTAAAAAAGAAATGGACAGCTCAACCCACAGGATGATGGAGGTCACCAGAGAGAAAGGTCATTCTCCCAGACACAAGTGGCAGGACTCTGGTGACTGACCTTCACCAGACCTCATCTGGAGTCCACAAAACTTTCTGTGTTATACCTAGACTGGACAGTCTAGTGTGGGATGTCTCAGCCAGATGTCAGGTTTGTGCTCAAGTGAATCCAAAACAGAGAGCCCTTACCCAGGAAGGGGTCCAAATGAGAGGCCAACACCCCCGTGAACTCTGGGAAATCTGACTTCACTAAGATCTGGCCTGATGGGAGGAAGATAAAAGACTTGCTAGTTTTTATATTAATACTTTACCCGTGTGGATAGAAGTGTTCCTCACCCAGACTAAAACTTTTCAAATAGTGGCTTAAAATCTCCAGGAAGTGCTCCCTGATCTGGATTCCCTCTGGCCCAGTTTTAATATCCAAAACCTCTCAATTACTAGCTAAAGCTTATATAGATTAGAAACTTGATTGCCATACAGACTTCAGAGTTCTGGCCAGGTAAAAAGAATACATAGGGTGTTAAAAGAAAGTCTAACAAAGCTCTCATTAGAGTCTAGCAAAGGACATATAGACTTCCTTTGCTTTGCTTTGTATCCCATATAGGGAAAGATTTACCCCCTATGAGATTATTATCCCCCCACCACCACCACCACCACTGCTTCCCAGGCTCAGAAACCAGCAGTAGGTGAAACTCTCTAATTATTACTTTCCCAAGTCACTACAATCCCTCCAGTTCTCCATACAGGTTGTTCATTGAACTATCTGAGAGAGCCAGCTGACCTCTGTAGTAAGAGGTTTCTGGCCCGGACTTTTGGGCCTAGCCTCAAGGTTTAGGCCCACAGACCCGCAAACCCACAGACCCACAGACCTGCAGAGACACACAGATGCATATGATAGTTTTAGGCTGATCGGTCTAAGGCCCAGGCATATAACTTGCTAGCTCTCTACCCTTCATCTAACCCATGACTCATCCTGTTCAGCCATGTAGCTCAGTACCTTTCCTTAGAGCAGCATAGTTGTCCTCTGCTTCTTCTGGCTTCTTTCTGGCATTCTGCTCTGTGCTTCCTGTTCTCAGAATTTTTCTTAGTCTGGTAGCCCCGCACACACTTCCTGCCTGCCTTTGGCCAATCAGCACTTTTTATTAAACCAGTGGGTGGGATAATTATTTACAATGAAACAACAAAATCTCCCACAGACCTCCAGTCCAGTTTCCCTTCATTCGAGTCCAATGATACCATTTGGGTCAAGCAAGTAGCTAAAGGGGCACTGGATCTAACCTGGAAAGGGCCCTACAAGGTGACTCTCTCCACTTCTGTGACAGTGAGGGTATCTGACATCACACTGTGAATCTACCAGGAAGTCACAGATGCTTCTGCCAAATGGACTGTCTGGACTATGGTGCCATTGAAATTAAGGCTTCACTGGGCTCCAGGCCCTCCCACTCTCTGTCCTCTACTTCCTCCTGAGCCCTGTGTTCTATTCTATGGATTTGAATAGAGGGTCATGATCCCACCCCCTGTATCCTCAGGCCTGGACTGGAAACTGAGGAAGACAGATACAGGGGAGGTATAGGCTAGTGTGAGTACACACCAACAACACATATTCTACCTTGATATTTCCTCATTAATGCCCATTTCAAGTGTCTGGTTGTATGGAGAAAAGGAAAGATATGTGAATTTGTCTTCTAAGATAGAAATACAGAGTTTTACAGTTCTATGTATACCCTGCAGCTGGGCCCTCTAGTTTCAAGAAACAAATGAGTTTCCATTGGAAAAACTGGGATTGTAGAAGTGAAGCTTCCTAAAAAATCTGCTTTGAAAAATTCTGGCCTTTGTGAAACAGGAAAAATCTAGAGAATCAGACCCATGCTGCAGGAAGGGACTGTGGGGATAGAGTTAATCACTCACAACCAAGAATCAGTTGTTGGTATTCCTGGTTATGCTTAGATACCCATTCCCCCCTCCTACATAGGACAGGAACTAACAGCACTGTCAGCCCATTGACTAACAAAACTCATTGTGACTGGGGGCATCCCAGATTAATGTTGGAGGACTTCCAAGGGGATAAAAGTTGTCTAATATCTAAAATCTTCAACCTAGAGGCTTCCCCTTAGTCTGATGCCTGCTATTCTGCCTTATGAGTTAATTCATCTGAATAACAGCAATATTACCAAGCCCCTAAGACTACTTGGTAAGCGTGTACCAATGGTTTAACTAAATGTGCCTCTTCTGATGCTTTCCAAGTGAAGTACACAGGTTGATCAGGACCTGGAAGTATTTAAACAACAGTTAGATTCCCTTGCAGAAATGGTCATAGAAAATTGGGAGGCTTAGACTTCTCATGGGATAAAACCTATTGTTTCTGTGTTAACTGATCATAAGTAATACTTTCTTTACCACATTAAAAAAGAGACAAAACATAAAACAAATAATTGGTATCAGTCTCTGCTCAGTGCCCGTAGCTAACTACTATGCTATCAATACTGACTGAACCTTAAATTCTCATCTTAAACTATATGGACAATTACGTATAAGTTCAGTAAAATTAGTGATCCTTAGGACCAACTACATCTATTTAGAACAGGAAGGAAGAAAAGAAGGAAGGAAGGAAGGAAGGAAGGAAGGAAGGAAGGAAGGAAGGAAGGAAGGAAGGAAGGAAGGAAGGAAAGATATATTTTTAAAAAAGTGAGACAGCTCAAAGGAATCAAAACCCCTATAAAGACACTTGGTGGTTGGTGGTGGTAGCTAGATGAATATTTTAGGTACTGTGAAGAATTTAATTTTGTGTTGGATCTTTATTGTAAGCATCTTTGTTTGCTTGCTTGAGACAGCATCTCACTATATAGCTCTGACTATCCTGAAACTCACTGTATAGACCAGGCCTGCTCATAGAGATATGCCTGTCTCTTTCTCCTGAGTGCATGGATTAAAGGTGTGTGTCACCATACCCAGCTATTGTATCTTTTAATGATTGAATTTCTTCACTTGGGAAATGAAGAAGTGCACTTCCACAATGACTCAGCAAAAACCTTATGAACGGTGCTAAAGGCCAGACTTGAGATTCAGTTTGTAGTTAAGAGTGGCAATTAGTGGAGCTAGAAAATACGCACATACAGCATTAGAAATGATGGAATTACATCGGCATACAAACATGCCTCCATCCTTTTGCTAAAAAATCAAGGTGATCACTATTTTTTTTTTAGATTGATCTGATAGGTTTCTTATTATACACTGCCATCCCACATGCCCAATAGGCTGAGTAATGACTTCTAAGTAGACTGGGTTTGTTTAATTTTTATTATACAGATTTTTAATTTTTTTCTGAGATTTCATACATGAGTACTGTATTTACACCATTTCCACCCTTCCTGTCACCCAGCTCTTCGGGTGTCCTCCCTCCCAAATTCATAATGTCTTTTTTAATATGGTTGTTGCATTTATATTTATTTACATCCACATGTGTATAAAGAAATACAATTGAGTGGTGGTGGCACATACCTTTGATCCCAGCACTTGGGAAATAGAAGCAGGTGGATTTCTGTACCTTTGAGTCCACCCTGGTCTACCGAGTGGGTTCCAGGACAGCCAGGGCTACACAGAGAAACCCTGTCTCAAAAACCAAGATAAATCCAAACAACAACAAAAGAATAGACTAAAGATAACATCAAGAATAGAGAAGATGGCTGCAAATTCATGTTTAGTGACATGCTATTTAGGCCAGCTATAAATTTTGAGAAAGAAAGGGAACTTCATGGAGAAATATAAAATTGACGGTCACTGGAGATAATCAGAGGGAAATCATACAGCTCTTGAGAACCAAGAGAGACTATAAGTCATTGACTCCAGACTCAGAGACTTTATTTGACTACATTTCTTTCCTTCAGGAGCAACAGAAAAAAAAATTAAGTAAATGTGAGTTTAAAATGCTCACCTACTCATACCACTGGCATTCACACATCCTAAAATCTCTTTCAAATTTTATTTATTTTTACTTTATGTGTCTTGGTGTTTTACCTTCATAAATGCCTGTGTGAGGGTGTCGGATCCCCTGTAACTGGAGTTACAGACAGAGGTGATCTGCCATGTGGGTGCTGGGAATTGAACTAGGATCTAATGGAAAAATCAGCCCAGGCTCTTAACAGCTGAGCCATCTCTCCAGCCTCCCTTTAAGTTTTTTCTAAGCCACTTTATGTCAGGTTTAGTTTTTTGCAACTCAAAAATACATGACTAGAAAATGAACTGAAAGGCAGTAAGAATAAGCAAGGCTTGCGGAATAAAATGCAGAATAGAGGAAAGATGAAGCTATCAGACGTTGATTGCTGGAATACTTTCCACAAAGGCTATGAAGAGCCTCTGAAGTGAGCCCTCACCAACCCTTTTGCTGGACTTGGTTCATAGTCTTTTGCAATCGAAGTTTTCATATGAGAATGAACACTGGCTTTCACCCTGTTTGGTTGAAAAGTCATGAGCAGGGAGTCAGAAGATGAATTTCAGCTTCTTTTTTTTACTCATTTCTAGTTCTTTTCTTGTTTTTTTTTTCTCCTTCTCCCATCCCCACCTCTAGAAAATTCAAACACACACTCACACCCTGCCAAAAAAATGTAAACAAGTTAGCAACTGCTGCGTAGGTACAGCCAAATATTTGGTTATTGGAAGGTCAGCTAATTAATACAAACATATACTTATACAAAGCAACTTTTTGGCCATCATTCTCTTCCCTGCATAAGCTTGCAGGGAAATATAATGAAAGAAAATTTAGGACAATATTTTTTAATGGCACTTCTGCTTATGACAGATGTAATAGGTATGACACACCACCTCAGTATCTTCTTCATGTGAAACAAGCTAAGTGCTAAGCCTTTTATTCTTAGAAATAATACTCATACAATTGCTTGCCTAGCTTCTATAAAAAGTCTTTAGTATATTTGTAGTTGGTTGACCTTTCTATGAACCTCCTAGAAGACGGTTGTCAAGTTCTACTCAATATGGTAAAATGTCTTCAAAACACATGTGCACTTTTTATTGTAATCTCTCGCTCAGAAATACAGACTTTTATCTAGGTGAATACAAATAGCAAGGTACATAATCAACTTCAATGTGTATTACTAAGACAAAGCTTGAAAAATGTGCCTTAATATTTCTCAGCACTTTTAAATTCATGGTTATATTTAACTGCATTCATTCCAGAAATATACCTCTACTATCTACACTGTTGCACACCTTTCGTTAAATGGCATCCACTGCACAGTCCAGAGAAGGTTGGTATACAGATAGACTTGAATGATGTTTAAGAAGAAAACCAGCAAAGGTTCAAGTGGCTATGAGGAGAAATGTGGCATTATCTAAGATTGTATGGAACACTCAAGAACCTAGAGTGATTGGTATGTCTATTTCTAAAGGATACAGTTGCTATGGGAACAGAGGAGGGAGACTGTTTGGGGGTTTGTATTTTCTGGATGATTAAGTGTCACTCACGATAGAAAACATATTCAGTGTAAGAGGTCCAGATCCTGTCATCTGTTTGGTCATGTGTGACAGTGCAGGTGCCAGTGGAGTTGCATGCTACCATGTGGAAGCCAGCATCCGCTAGTTTGTCGAAGGCTTGTTCCAGAAAATTGAATTTGAGGTAGTATCGAGATGTGTATCGCTCAGGAGGGCGGTCTGGGTCTCTGCTCTCATTCAGAGTGTCTCCGAACACTTCTTTGGCTAAGGAGATCTTGCCACACACCATGATTCTGGCCACACGGCGGAACTTGGCATCTGTTTGGCTGTCCCTGCCCAGAGTATAGGAGCCTCGATAGCCAATAGTGATAAAGCCAGCCTTCTTGAGCTCAGAACCACCAGAAGCTGTCAGAACTACGGGATTATCAGGGCCACTAATATGAACGGTATTCATTGACGAGAAATTAAAAGTGCTGTCAATGCTGGGTGAGAACTCTTCTAGATCAATTGGACATGAGTTGTTGCCAACTGAGTTGAGCTTGTTCAGTTTAAGAGCCAGCATCTTGACCAGTTCTGGCAACTTGAAGTATTCTGCTTCTCTATGGAGCCGGCCACACTCTGGAAAGTGGTCAGGGAGCACCACTTGCAGGTCTCTCATGTAGTCTAGGACATAACGAAAGAGAAAGCCATCCCGATCTATGAAGAATCTCCCTTTGTTGTCCTGGATCAATGAGCAAGGGTTCTTTACACTGAACATTTCCCAGAGCAGGGAACCAGGAATGTTGATCAGAGTAGGATAGCGAGTTATGTATACCTGGCCACCTACATTGAGTTCAATAATCTCAGGGAAAGTGCTGCAATTCTCAGATGGTTTTACATTTGATTTTTCGGGTATGTCCATATTGACCTAAAAAAAGAAAACATTACCCTTGAGTAGGAATGTATAGTATGAAGGGCCTGTTTATTAGCGTCCATTTTCTGCATACGTATATTTTGTATATCAAGAAACCCAAGGCTGAGAAGATTGCTCAACACATAAAAGCATTAGCCATGGAAGCCTGATGACCTATCTGAGTCCTGAACCCATGTCAAAACATGGATTGAGTGCCATTAATCTGTAATAGCAGATGCCTATAAGAGGCGAGGAGAGGAAAATTTTCTAGAAGTTCATGTGACAGCTAATGTAGAGTGTGTAGCACAGCAGAGACAAGGGATTCCATATTAACAGTATGCAAGGGCAGAACTGACTCCAGAATCTTGTTCTCTGACTTCCACGTGTAGACCATTGAGCACGTGTGTGTTCCCTCCTCTCCCTCTCTCCTTCCTTCCCTCTCTCTCACACACACAAACACACAGACACACACACACCGCACTTGTTAACTGATGGAAAAGGAAAAAGAATAAAGTCATGCTAAACCGTAATCATTTGCTCATGAACTTGAGAACAGCAGCAGAGAAAGACTTCATGGTTTGGCTTTGCAATCTTTTCTCCATTTTCGAGAGCTTCTGTCACCCTTGGCAGAGCTCTACCACTGAGGAAAAACCCT
Source organism: Phyllotis vaccarum (assembly GCA_033318265.1). Classification (NCBI taxonomy): domain Eukaryota; kingdom Metazoa; phylum Chordata; class Mammalia; order Rodentia; family Cricetidae; genus Phyllotis; species Phyllotis vaccarum. Next base: position 121,621,125 of record JARWLC010000013.1, read on the forward strand.
GCCCTTTCCATGCTTGAATTTTCTTTCTAAATGCCCATATTTCAGACAATAGCTTAAAAAAATTATTTTTTTTTAAGTATGAGTGCTCTGTCTGTATTTATGCCTGATTCCCAGAAGAGGGCGCCAGATCTCATTATAGCCGATTGTGAGCCAACATCTAGTTAGTAGGAATTGAACCGAGAACCTCTGGAAGAGCAACCAGTGCTCTTAACCATTGAGCCATCTGTCCATCCCCAGATAATGGTTTTTATTTCATGACAGGCTATCATAGTTTATGGAAGACCCCCTTTCTTCTTATGTTTCTGCTTTTCTACTTTATCTTCTCAGCTCATTCACATTCCTGTCCCTAACCTCAACACAGACAACAATGTTGCTACATTTAGTGTGAATCTTCTCCTGCATGCATTCATACAAAATGAATTTATGGTTTTAAATACATTATATTATATATTCTTCATAATTTTATCACTTTTGGCATTACATTATTCAGATACCTTACATGTGTGTGTATTTTATTCTCTAGTTTTAATTACATCATAACACCCTGATATGTTCATCCAGCATATTTTATCAGCCACTCCCAGTGGCTGAAGACTCAGTTGTTTTTAACTGTCTGTCCCAGTACATATCCCTAGACATGTTGTCTGGGATTTCCAAGTCTTGGCCACTTCCTCTCTTCTAATCTTCAGCTCCATATTGGCAGCTCCTGGCTGACTGCTTTGGCAGCATCTCAATTGTAGCAGGTTCAAAATCTCCTTGGTTTGTGTGAAAGTGTTTCTTTAAAAATAGAAATCATTAGTATTTGTCTTTATGTTTTCAGCACAAAAAGGTCCATTCTTTGACGTTCCTCTTGTTAGAACCACAACTTTCCATCACCTCCATTGTAATTCTAAATGCTGCATCATTATCTTGATTCATGCCTCCTTCTCATCCACATCAGTTACTAACCTAGAAAGTATTCCTTTGTGATATCTCTTGGAGACACCTTATTACTACTGACACTTGTTTTATATTGTGCACTAATGGAATAGTCCTCACAATTACTTTATGTTTCTCTGGCTGTTACACATCCCAACACAAAATATTCTAAATTCTGCTACCAGATCATCTTCTCTAACAGCTCTCTATTAAAGGTTTCTAATTACCTGTATATCAAATCCAAATCTCCTACCCAGAAACTCAGAACTATAAGCTAGTTGCATCTCCTCTTTAATGATAAAATTAATTAGCAATATATAGGAACTAAGTGCTGGGCCAACAGTGATGTACACACATTTTTCATTCATATAAGTACTAGCAGATAAAAGAAGTCAGTAGACTGAAGTCGTTAATAAGAAACTCCATGATCTTATGCTTGAGTTTAGATAACAGTGTGACTACTTTTTAGCTATATGTTGGGCAAAGTTTTTGAATCTGTTATTGAACAGTTTGTGGCTAATAAAAATAATTGCCTCATCAGCTAAGAACAGTGCCCAACACATAACTCGCCATTTTTATAATGAACGCAGGTTAATAATATAAACTAAATTAAATTTCAAAATGAATCTGAAAGCTATGAAAAAATAAAATGAAGACAAAAATATTGGCTCAAAATTCCATGAGCTGGCCTTTGCTTTGCTCTTTGCTCATTAATCCAAGTTCTTTTTGCCCTTTGAGGGAATGGAGACATTAGCCACACCAGACCCATCCATACCCAGTCCTTCAAGCTCATCCACTTTGTCATGCCCATGTGTCTAAAACTTAGGATTCTGTATGTTTGAAATGTGCTTTTTAGTCATTGTAATAATCTGGTCCCTTTATGTTCCCTTCTTGTGAAATCACAAAATAGGGTGGCAGCTTTAAATTAGAATCCTGACTCTGCCAATTATTAGCTGGGTAACATTCAGCAAACTATGCATTTTCTTCTCTGAGTGTCGTTTTTTTTGTCCAGAAAAATGGATATAGAAAATAACTTTATCAATAAAATGAGAAGGAAGTTGTATATGAGACATATATGTATTTAATAGTGTCTGCTATGTATTAAGTACTTAACAGATAATTAGCTTCCTGAGCTTGTCTCACATCGGTCATCTCAGCCTTCCTAATCCCATCACCCTTTAATACAGCTCCTCATGTTGTAGTGACCCCTAGCCATAAAAGTATCTTTGTTGGTACTTCAGAACCACAATTTTGCTACTGTTATGAATCATAACATAAATATCTGATGTGAAGGATATCTGATATTTGAGCCCCGTGAAAGGGTCTATCAACACCCAAAGGTGTTGAGAACCACTGATTTAGAAAAAGTGGTGTCACAGCAATCATTGAAATGCTGCTTAAATGATCTATCCTGTCTAGCTTTCAACCTCATGCCTTTACATTCTGTGTTACAGCTGCAATTTAGAAATGCTTGTATTGGAGCACTTAACAGCATTCTGGAACTATTTATGTAGCTGTTTGTGACTACTATATCCTCAGATACAACGTAATCTCTATATTTCTTTGGGTCAGCAGCATTGTGAGCCTGGTAGGTACAAACGTTGCAGTTACCATTGGATGGTGAATAATTCACCAACAAACACATGATATAATAATGCTATTAATTTCATAATCACAGAGCAGATGAGTAGAAATCCATTTATAGAAATCCATTTTGAATGCACATATGTTCAAAAGAAATGTAATCAATTTTAAAGATTTTTGAATTCAAAAGGTGTTATTATTTGGAAAATACAATCAAAAGTTGAAGATGTCTTTCCCCATTGAACAAACAGATCATTTTATAGCACAATTTAAAAACAGCAGTGTAAATTTTCTCCTTACTGCCTTAGATATAGTTCTGTACAGGTCAACTTGAAATAGCCACTTATAGAAACCACTCTTGCTCAAAAAACATTGACTCATAGGGCCCACAGGTTAACAAACCAAGGTGAAATCTGATGCCTCTGCCGGCATTCTGCATCTGTCTGTCTCCTTTACTTTAACTGAAGGTACTAGATAAATCATTTTCTTTACCCTTTCCTCTTGAATCACCTTGGACCCCAGGAATGGAGTGGCAGAAACAGAACACCCCTCAGGAAAGTCCACTTTGGAGCAGAAACAAGATCCGCATTGATCCGTCCACAGTGATAGGGTTTGTTCAGGTTATCTTACAGGACCAAATCTGAAATGGTCAAATAGACCACATCTTGACTAGGACTGTTTAATTACACATGCCTCTTGACCCTTTACCAACTCTCTTTCTTCTCAGTGTGGCTGCACTAAATAAGTCTCTGCTTACACAATTACTTGTTTCTCTGTCATATTGGTGATATATCTTTGTGACAGAGGCTGTCAGAAACCCAGACTTCAGTTCTGAAAGCTTTAGTTATTAGCCAATGATCTAAAATCTCATGAATCAGACGTATAGTCAATTCAAGAAAGTGGGTCTCAATCTGTGGGTTGCGACCCCTGTTTGGGGGGGGGGGGTTGAATGATCGATCCTTTCAAAGGAGTTGCCTATCAACTATCCTGTATATTTACATTACCATTCATAACAGTGGCAAAGTTACAGTTAGGATGTAATAATGAAATAATTTTATGGTTGTGAGTCACCACAACATGAGGAACTGAATTAAAGAATTGCAGCATTAGGAAGGGTGAGAACGGTTGGTCTAGGTAGTCAAATTAGCAGTGTTAGCTAATTTCAGAAGGCCAGAGCCTTTATTCTGGGAGAAAAAATGAGAACAAAAGTCAGGACCAACTGCACCGGAACTTCAATTGTTGCCTTACTCAAACATGTTTTTAAACATAAATCAAAATTTTACTCCGAAAATCTACTTGTTACATAGTTCAAAATCTCAATGTGTTAAAATTTTTTTTTGCTTTTTAGAAGATTAAAGGAAGTAATTTCTTTAATAATGAACCAATCTAGTTCAAACAGCCCCTTGTGCATTATAACATGAAGTCAGGAAGGGCGTACTCCGAAAACAGGAAGATGTTTATCTGTTTCCATGCTTTTGCAGTGTTTAACTTCTTCCCATCTCTGTGTTCTGTTGAGCTGCTCACGAGGAAACAAATAAGCAACAAACAAACACAATAGTTCTTTTCATTGAACCATCAATCAGTTTCTGAAAGGCTTTTTTTAAAAATCTTTTTGTGGAGGGTCTGGGGAGCTGAGGGCAGCCTTTTAAGAAACCTCGAAAAGCCTCATTTATTCTCTGTCATGAAGAAACCCGAAGTTGATAGGGTTTCCTGGTGAGTGCCCTTGGTAAATGAGAGAAATCCAAGTCCCAGTAAGGAGGAAGTAAATGGGCGACATAATACAAACGGTTTAAACCAGGTTGACAGAAGACAGATAAAAGCAGCTGTCTTCCAAGCCCAACTGAACTGAATTGTGTATTTTAGTGTTTCAAAGGTGGTGAGGACATTAACCCATCTCTCTCTCTCCCTTTCTGGTTCTGAATAATTCTACTTGCAACCAAGATCCGTGTTTTTCAGACAAAACTCAGCTACAGCCAACTACACCATAATGTGGGCTCCTCAATATGATATGTGACTGTCTGAAAACAAGTAGAAAGACCTTTCTGAGAAAACCAGACACTTTATAAATAACCAGTTTCCAATTTTATTAAGCTTGAAATCCCTATGTACTAATTCTTCTTTCCTCCCTCCCTCCATTTTCTTTACTTTCTTTGCTGCCTCTACTGGCTTCTGCCCCTCTTTTATACCAATGGGTTTTAAATATTCACTTCTTTCTACAAACAATCTCAGACATTTAAATTAGAACAGCAAACCCTATCTTTTATGCTGCTTCAATTTAGAGGTCCAAGGAACCAAAGTCGTTAACAGCTAAACTGAAAATGTAAGCAAAGAGAGAAAAGAACTTCAAGAAAGAACCGTTTTTTGCCCCAGCAATATCCACTTTTGCTTCCCACTAGCTGGTCTCAGTGACTTTTTCTCTGCTCATAAAAGAAAACGTTATCGTCCAGATGCACTGAAACCAATCAAACATGCTTTAAAAACCAGCCAGATGCTGAAAAACAGTCTGATTTTTTTTTTTTTTTTCTGAAAGCAGCTTCGGCTGCTTTGGGGGCTCTAAACTGCTTTTCAGACACAGTAGATCCTTTCTCAATAGAGCAACAACGGAGGTGCCTAGCCCCAGCGCAAATGCAAAAGCTCCGGAATTCCAGAAGCAGCGGACTGGAAAGGAACGACAAGGAGGGTGATAGAATAGTTGTTACCTTGAGTCTCCAGCCACTGAGGTACTGCTAAGGAAAGCTTCACTGCTCTGAGGACTCAGCTCCACTGAGGGACACCTTTCTGTTCTTCCCGTCTCTTGCTGTGGGCTTTGGTGCTTGATTTGAGTTTTCCTCTGTAAAACTAGCGGTCCTGTAGACCCTCCTCCCCCTCCTCCCCCTGTTATGACATACTTGACTTCCTCCTCAGCCGGGCCTCCCACTCTGCAGCCCCAGGAAGAAGCAAAGCAAAGCAAAGGCAGGGAAGGCACGGAAGGGGGAGGGGGAGAGAAACAAAGGTGGTGGTGGCGTTGATAGGAGAAATTTTGTTCATTTTGGTTCCAGCAAAGCGTTTTGCAGTGACAGTTACAGGAATGATTTGTAAGGGCTTTGTTGTTTGTTTGTTTCTGAAGCAGGGCCTTCTTAACAACCCTAGGTTAGCTTTGAAATTTACATCCTTCTGTGTCAGGCTCAGGAGTGCTGGGATCACAGGTATGGACAAGCACATCCACTCTGACTGGATTTTTCAATGAAGAAATGGTTAAATTCTGAACTTAATATTAAGTATATTTACTTTAATGCACATAGTCCTGTATGCTAAGTGCTGAAAATAAATACTGTACACGTTTTTCTTTCTCCAGAAGAAATAAATTTATTGTGAGTGTTTAACTATTATGGATAAGAAAAGCACACCGATGTGGGAACAAAAAGGAAGCAATCCGGGGCTATCTAGAGAAATCTGAAGGCTTCTTGGAGGTAAACTAAACTGAGTTTTACCAGATGAATATGAAGTAAGTCACTAAAGGAAAGATAGAATTATTATTGCAGGCAGAATAGACAGTATCAACAAATAGAAAGAAGTGTAAAAACCCACACCATGTATTAGGCACTATACTCGGCATTTTTTAAATGCTAGAGTCAAAAAAGTAGGTTGCCAAGTTAATAATCTCCAGATGTGGTATTGTGGTATATACCTAACTAAAAAGAGAGCCCCTTATCCAATAAAGTTATTGTGTGAATTTCTCTCTCTATATGCACCAGTGAAATCATTGGATTTAAATGTGGGTTTTGTTTTTCTTTTTTTTCAAAAATGGACCATGCTTCTCCAAATCTTAAACTTCTTTCTCAGTCAAATAGTTAAGACATATTTCTGAAAGGCTGACTTAAAATGGTTTGGTTTGGAGTGAGGATCTCTTTGTAGAAAGCAAAAAATCAGACTGAATAGTACAGGGATATTTCCTATCTATCTATCTTTCTATCTATCTATCTATCTATCTATCTATCTATCTATCTATCTATCTATCTATCTATCTATTTATCTATCTATCTATATATCTTAAATCTAAGATCAGTTATATTACTGGTAATTATAATAACTGAATGAAATTCATTAACATTTCTCTCATTAATATGCTTACCTATCTGTGCTGATTTTTTTTTTTGTCAACTTGACACTAAACTAGACATATCTGAAAAGAGGAAATCTCATCACAGGACTTGTCTACATCAGACTAGCTTGTAGGCAAGTTTGTGGTGGCATTTTCTTCATTAATAACTGATGTGAGAGGGCCTAACACACTGTGGGTGATGCTACCCCTACGCAGGTTGGTTCTGGGCTGTATAAGAAAGTTGAGCAAGCCATGAGGAGCAAGGTAATTAGCAGTATTCCTTGAGCAACCTGGCTTCAGATCTTGCCTCCAGGTTCCTTTCGTGACTTTCTTCAGTGATGGGCTATAACCTGGAAGTGAAAGATAAAATAAACCCTTTCTTCCCTAGATTTCCCTTAGTCATGGTCTTTATAACAGCAATAGATACCTAAGTAAGACATTGACATAGAAGCAGCTCCCTTAATGCTAATGAAATGGCTTTGGCAGCTTTACAGGTTGCATATGTATGCAACAGGCTCTAAAGACTCAGAAGTGAATGACAAGGCTGTGTTTAACGTCTAAAGCAGTTTTGTCTTTCATTCTGAGACTAAACTAACTATGTTAGTTAGACATTTTTGTTTTAAATTAGTAAAATGCTCTCCAGAAAATTTACCTGTGTTCCTAGACATTCCTACAGATCATATTCACCCTGATTATGTTATATACAAGGGAAATGTAGCATCATTGGTTTAATCTATTTTAATCATTCTCTGGTCTAGGGAAGGATGTAGTTTTCTCTAGTGAGGATGATGAGAAAAATTTGAAAAAGTAATCTGGGGCCAGATTTCCAAGTGGCAGCTAAGTAGACAATAGTGTCTACAAGCCATTGCTTTTCCCTCTTCTAGCCCCCCCCTTTCTCTCTCCCTCTCATGCATGAGTATATGTGTACGTGAGAGAGGGCAGATACATGTATTGATGTATCTGTACATATATATATGCAGGTGTGTACCTGCAGAGAGCAGAGGATGTTCCTACTCTGACACTGCCTCATACCCTTGGGAGAGGATCTCTACCCGAACTTGAAGAGTCTGGGAGTAGATAAACTTTATTTATCTATGAGAGATGGAACTTTGAAAACTCAGGAGGGGCCCTTTCAACATTACAGGCACAGTGAACAACTGCTAGCAAAGGAGAGACCTGCTATACTGTTGAAAGTAGATCATTCAAACCTGCCAAGCTGCCTGCGGTTCATGGTCTGTTGTGAGATCTAGGGGGTGAGTAGGTGTGTGTGTGTGCACACACGTGTGCATGCATGTGTGTGTCTATGTCTGTGTGTGTGCGTGTGTCTGTGTGTAAAACGCCATATATGTGTATTCATGTTCAAATCTCCCCAAGAAAAAGCCTCTCAGAAGCTGTCAAGAAGCCTTTCCTGGCTGGCTCTGCTTTAACTGCTTCTGAAGCAGCCAGGTTTGACTTGTGTTTTGATAGAATCTGGAGAATAGCTCTTGGAATTGCTGTTCCTTTTGGAGGAGTAAGTATTATGTGCAGATTCTTGCTTAGACTCTTGCTTGTATGACCAAAAAATTATAGAAGGAAAGGAACTTTCAAAAATTCTCATAAGGCTCATTTGAATTTAGAATTAATGAAGTACGATCATTAAGTTCTAAATCATTTGACAAAACAATGTCTTCTTCATAATAGATAATGTGTGGTTTTCAAAGCAGCATCATTCTTGTAGCAGGATTTTTCACACTTTGACATCCAGATTCTTAACTCTTAGTGAGACAGAGTTGGATAGTGGAACTCTGTCTCAAAAACAAATGTTGCTCTCCTCACCATTCTGGACTTGCTTTAGCCAGGCCTTTCCACAGCCTAGCATGCTAACCAGGGAGCACTGCTTTGGGTCAGCACCATCTTGAAACACCACTGTTATAAATGGTGTAAGGTCTGTTTCGACTTTCTGGCTTTGATATGTTTATGTCAAGTTGCTCCAGCAGCACTTGCTGTGTCCCCACCATATTGGCACTAATCCTTTATCAGGGACCTAACTCCAAATAGTTGATGTAATCTTGAACGATAACAAAGCTTCATGAATCACATTTTCTGATTTGTAAATTATGTATGAATCACTGATAATTATGTCAGTATTGGCATAAAACCTGCTTTATAGGCCAATGGAACAGAATACAAAGCCAGATACAAACCCAAGTGTACATAATCAACCAATTCTCAAAAAAAATATACATCAAGATTACATAGGGAGAACTGATATTTTCTCTGATAACTGATGGTCTCCATTCGGGTTTCCATTGCTTGTGATAAAACACTATGACCAAAAGCAAACTAGGGACAAAGGGGTGTACTTCACCTATGGGTCCACATCAAAGTCCATCATTGAAAAAAGTCAGAGGAGCATGAAACTGAAGTAAAAGCTATGAAACAGTGCTGCATACTAGTTTCGTCAACCTGGGTTTCTCAGAATTCTGTCTTATAGGAGGACCACCAACCCAGGGGTGGCACCATCCCCCGTGAACTGGGCCTTTAGACATCTATTATTAGTCAAAAAAATTCCCAACAGGCCATTCTTATAGAAACAATTTCTCAGTTGCGGTTCCCTCTTCTTGTGTAACTTCTAGCTTTTGTCAAGTTGACATGAAGAACTAGCCAGAGTGGTTTGAGGGATAACAAGATCTTTGTATGTAAAGAAATTAGATCTTTACTACATCATGTATAAAAATCAACTCAAACTGGAATGAAGAGTTAATATAAGGCCACAAACTAGAAAACAAATTAAAAGTTTCTGAGCAATTTTTTTTTTTGGGGGATTCAACATCCAAGACACAGATAATAAAGCTGAAATAAACCAGTGACACCATGAAAAGCACTTTTGCACAGAAAAGGCAAAATGATCAGCAGAATGAAAGGCAACCTACAGAATGGAAGAAAACATTTGTAAATCATATACCCAATAAGAGTAAACGTAAAAAATGCACAAGTAACTCATTTGACTGAACAACAAAAGCAGACCAGCAAACAAACAAAGCCCCCAAGTAACCCAATTTTTAAACTAGACAAGAGGAAAACTAAATCAGAGGCAGTATAGCCAGCAGATGGGACCAAAGGTGGCAGTAACTATATACTTTATATCAGTCAGCCGCCATAACCTAATTAAATATTGCATGCTGCATTGAATCGGTGAGACTCTGCAACTAAATCTGACACAAAAGAGTTGTGCTGGGGTGTCTCCCTATCAGTTTATGGATATGTTCTTCTAAGATTCCATTGCCTGGAAAAAAGTGAAACTCCCAAGCTAAGCTATACCACAAGTTACCACAAGCAGTTTTCAACAGAATGAGTGTGAACAAAATCATTTTGATGGATAAATGAGTAAAGGGGAAGTTTGGAGGCGACTTTGAATTCATCAGAAGTTCAGGAAGCTACTAAGTGGATAGGCTATCTGCAGATCTTCACCACTTCCTCTTCTCCTCCAAATCCAATTCTACAGTCTCATGCCCAGCTCTGTAGCAGAGTACCTGCTGTGGCTTCCCTTCCTTCCCTGCCCCCATCTCCAGTAGATCTTGCAGATCTTCCCTTTAACAATCCCCCTCGCACCACTCACAACTTTATCTCAACTCCAAACTCCAGCAGGCATTCTCTGTAAACCCACCAGCAAAGCCTGCCAGAGCAGCAAGCAGGCTAGAAAGCTGGTGGGCAAGTTCAGACTTCACTCTACTTTCTCTCCTCCAAACCCAGTTCCCTGTCTTGCTCCCAGGTCTGTAGCAAACTACCTGCTCTAGCCTTTCTTCTCCCCCCTCCCTTCCTCCCTCCCTCCCTCCCTTCCATTGCTAAGAGACTAAGCAGACCCTGCTTCCTGTAACCCCTATCAGCCTCCCCACTCTCTGAGCCCATCTCCATTCCTAAGTGTCAGTTCCCAATAGAGAAAAACACAGTTTACCAGGAACTCCCAGTGGCCACAGCTAGCAGGACTCCAAAAGATTTCCCTGCCAAGCAACACACAGCCACAACACCCCCAAAGAACTAAAGTGGACAACAGAAACCAAGGAACAAAGACCAGTTATCAATACAAACCCTGAAAATTGCAACATAGCTGAAACACAAGGCTATCTTAAAATAGCCATTATAAATATGATAGATATCCTTAAAGAAGAAATTAATAAATTCCTTAAAGAAATACAGACAAACAGTGTCAGGAAATGAATAAAAACATTCAAAAAAGTAGAAATAGATTATTTTAAAAAAAAAAACCCTGAGGGAAATCTGGAAATGAAAATTTTAGAAACTTGAACATCAGGGCAAGCCTCACTATCAGAATACAAGAAATGGAAAAGATAAGCTCAGGCACTAAAGACTCAATAGGAGAAATGGATGTCTTGGTCTAAAAGAAAAGATAAACCCAAAATACTCCTGGCACAAACCATCCTGGATATCTGGGATGCTATGGAAAGGCCAAATCCAAGAACAATAGTAACAGAGGAAGGAGAAGAAATTCAAGCCAAAGGCACAGACAATACTTTCAACACAATCATAGAAGAAAACTTCTCTAACATAAAGGAGGAAATGTCTATCACGGTACAAAAGCATACAGAACACCAAATATACTGGACCAGAAAATAAAGTCCCCTAGGCACACATTAATCACAATATTAAATATACAGACCAAAGAGAAATATTCAAAGCAGCAAGGGAGAAAGACCAAGTAACATATAAAAACAAACCAATTAGAATTACTCCTGACTTCTCAATGGAGACTCTAAAAGTCAGAAGGCCCTGGAAAGATGTGTTACAAATTCTAAGAGACTACAGATGCCAGCTTGGACTACTATGGAAAGTTTTGCTTGATCACAGTAGATGGAGAAAATAAGACATTATTCTAAGAGACTACAGATGCCAGCTTGGACTACTATGGAAAGTTTTGCTTGATCACAGTAGATGGAGAAAATAAGACATTCCATGATAAAACCAAATTTAAGGAGCATCTATAAATCCAGCCCTATAAAAGGGGCCAGAATGAAAACTCAAATTCAAAGAGGTCATTCACATCCACCAAAACAAAAGGAATAAATAAATAATCCAGTCAACCCAAAGAAGGGAAACACACAAAACACATCACTACCACCATCACAACAACAAGAATTAACAAAATAATAGGTATCAACAATCTCAGTCTGGTGTTGGCATCCTAGAAGATTCTTAGAAAGCTCCTGGTCTTCAGTCTATATTGAAATCCCTAAGAAGTAGAATACCTCAGAATAGGAATACCTCAGAAACAGAATAGAGGAATTTACCAGCAAGAGTGAGGGCAAGCAGGCAAAAAGCAGAAGCTTCCTTCTTCTTCCAGATCCTTTTATTTGGGCTGGCACCAGAAGGTGTGGGCCAGATTTAGGGTAGGTCTTCCAACTTCAAATAATTCAGTCAATGAGGAGGGAAAGAAGGGGGAATGGTGGTATTTAAAAAAAAAAACTTAAATAAAAAGAGAAAAAATAATTCAGTCAAGAAAATCCCTCACAAGCATACTTAACTGCCTGGATTTTAGTTATATCCACATATAGTCAAGTTGACAGCCAACGACAGTGTCAGTTTGACATATGAGCTCATCTCTTTGTGCCATGTTTAATTTTGAAATGAAAATAAGAATCATGTCATAATTTTATCTAGTATGACATAACTATACCACAAACAACTGAAAATGCCTTATATATTTTAGAATAATAGGTGGCAATGTCCCTTGAAAAGTACTCATAATTTAAATGTTATAAAACCACTGATAATGTCTCATTCTATATTATACTCACGATAAAAATACAGGAAAGAAAGCACATATATCTGCTACATACATGTGTATATATGCAAAAACATGTTCATAGGCCAAACAAAGGACAGAAATTCTCATGTCACTTGCAATTCTTGCTTCGACCTTGGCTGATATTTATAATACCTCCCTTTACTACTCATTGTGAACTGATGTGAGCTGTCTTTCTGTAAACTGGGAATATCAATGGTTAATAAAGGAACTGTTTTGGGCCTATGGCAAGGCATGTTAAAAGCAGTTGAGAAATGTGAACATAGATAAAAGAGGAGGGAGGAGTCAGAGAAAGATGCGAACATGCTGCCCAAGAATCAATATGAAAAAGAAACACAGGTGAGCCACGAGCCATGTGGCAAGACAGATTAATGGAAATAGGTTAAGTTAAGATGAAAGAATGAACTAGCAATATGCCCGAGCCTTAGTTCAAGCAGCATGTAATAAGCTTCTCTGTGTTTCTTTGGGACTTTGGGACTGCTAGTCTGGACCTCAGGGCTAGGCAGAGCTACACAGCTGAGGGCTGGTTCAGGCCTTGGGGCTAGACAGACCAGAAACATCATACTAAAAATGGCACTCAATATGGGGTTTAAACCCATGACCCTGTGATTAAGAATCTCATGCTCTACCAACTGAGCATGTTGGCCCTGAAACTACTTACTACAGTGTACTGTTATGGAATAATCTTTTTGTACACAGTGAAAATGTGTCCTTGCCAAGCCACTTTCTGATTGGTATTATAAAAGGCTAAATGGCCAGTAGCTAGACAGGAAAATGTTAGGAGGGAGAGCCAAACTGAGAGGATGCTGGGAAAAAGAAAGGCAGAGTCGCAAGAAAGACACAGAGTAAGCAGAGACAGAGATGAACACAGACACAGAGATGAACATGCTGTGCTGATAAAAGGTACTGCTGTGCGGTAGAGCATAGATAAGTAATATAGTTCAATTTAAGATGTAAGAGGTAATAACAAGCCTAAACTATTGGCCAAACATTTATAATTAATATTAAGTCTCTGAGTGGTTTATTTGAGAGCCAACTGGTAGGATAGAGCTGACTGATGCGACTGATAAACCCCATTGACATTGTACATCTTTCACCCTCAGAAAAATACCTCAGAAACTCTTGGTTCTTTTTCCTGGAGGAGTGACCCATACCATAATTCCTGAAGAGTCTGTGCCCTTTGTCATCCTGCCTTAATTAGGCTGTTGTAGTTTCCCATTGACTTTAAATTACAGGACACGGTAACACCAAGAGATGCCTCAAAGGATCTCCTGCACTCTTAACATTGTATTTCTTCCCTCCACTGTGGAGAAGCAACCCAATTTCTGTCCTAGGAATTTTACTGCAATAAAACACCATGATCAAATGCAACTTGCGAAGCAAAAGTTTATTTCATTTTACACTTCTGCGTAGCAGTCCATAGTGTCAGGGATGGCACTACTCTTCATGGCTGAGCCCACTCACATCAATCATTGATTTAAAATGATGTACCATGGGCCATTTTTATGGCGACATTTTCTTATTTAAGATTCCATATTCCCAGATATTCCACTACTGCAACAGTGACCAAATCTTGCTTGGCAGCTGATATTGTAGCATGCTGAGTCCAGGATTGGATAAAATCACTGGTATTTTTTCTCCCTCGGTCTCTTGCATAACACCTTCCAGAACTACTAAAGCTAGCCAGCAGGCAGAGTTTTTTGGTCAGTTCATGACTGATTTCTCATTTTCTTGCAACAAAAGTGTATGTCTTTAGCTTTAGATTCCATCTTGTTCTGTTGGGCTGCTAAGAGTAGTACTCCAAAATTATTAAGCTAGCAGTCCATATGTGCCTTCTGTTTGCTTACATCCTACCTAACTATACACCAACTGATACCTGAATTCTTCCTCCACAACTCTATAAAAAAAGATTTTGTAAAATCTTCAGAAATGGGTATATATGTATATACACATAAACTTAAAGGACAAAACTTTCAGTACTTGCTTTATAGGAACTCTCTTCCTTTGATGGCTATGGCACCATACCTGTTCACATGCTTTCTCTTCCTCATCAGCTGTTCTTCTCATTTGAAGGTTCAGTCTATTCCATGTGTCCTTGATAATATTTAGTCCTAGGTATTATCCTGCCTTTCACTAATCCCATCATCCGTCTCTCATTCACCCGCCAGAATGATCTGTGCCTCAGATCTAAAATACTACTCTATTAAGACTTTGTATGCCTTTTTGTAGCATATGTGATTTGAATAAGAATGGCCCACATAAACTTATACATTTGAGTCCTTTGTCCTCAGTTGGTGGAACCTTTGGGAATAAATGGGAGGGTGTAGTTTTTGGGGGGTAGGTGTGTCACTGGGTGGGGTAGAGTGGGCTTTGAGATGTTAAAAGACTCATGAGACTTCCAGTACCCTCTCTCAGTCTGTCTCATAACATAAGCTCAAAGCTCTTCCTTCACTACAGTATTATTGAAACTGTAAGCCCACAATAAACTTCCTTTCATAAGTTGTCTTGGTCATGGTGTTTTACCACAGCAAAAGAAAAGTAACGATGACAGATGAAGTAGCATGTTACCTAAGGTTTTTTTATATCATGGTGACAACATTGATCTCCATTATAATTTATACTTGATATTCTAGACATATTATACTGTTGTAATTACCTACAGTTGTCATGATTTCTTGTGTGTACCTGGCTGAATCCTACTCATTGTTTCAAATTACCTCTTGCCTTACCTCCTCCAGGAAGCATCCTGTTATCCCTTGTTATACTAAATTTCCTTCATCTTTATGTGCATATCTCTCTTCCACTACTTTTGCCATAATATAGTGCCATTAATTTTATATGCATGCACCTCTGCAACCAGTCTTAGAGCTTCCTTGTGTTTTCTAATTTTATGTTAAAAAAATGTATAAAAGTACAATACTCCCTAAATGTTTGTTGAGTCACACATCATACACAAAACAGGTATATATATACTAGGGACACACTCTCAGGTTCCCACAAATGATATAATATTAACTTCTATAGTCCTATAACAAAAGAAAGTCATACATCAATGCAGTTACCAAAGGCATATGTATGATTAAAGGAACATACCATGATTCTCTGTTTAGGCAGAGCCCAGTTCTTATGACAAGGAAGTATAAAATCCTTTATTCTGGGCCAAGTATGAATGACCATGGACCAGGAACACACAGATGTTATCCAGAGCCTAAGCATGCTTTTGACAAAAAGCATTGATTGGAACATCAGGTCAGGGATTACAGTAGCCTGAAATTTTTCTTCTATATGTTTATGATGCTTTCTTACAACATTTTTAGCTTTAGAATTAGTAGAAGCTAGTGGTCTGCTAAGTAATACATTCCACAAGCTTAACCAATAATCATAAGGATGCTATGTCAAATATAGAGAGGTTGGCAATGAATGGTATTGTTATGGTAGAAAAAAATGTTAGGGTTAAGATGTTAGGGCAAAAATGGCAAGGTCATGAACGCTGAGGAAGGTAAATAAGTGAGCTTGCCAAGCTGACCAGATAAGAGGAGGAAGACGACTATAGGAAAACAGCATCCAAGTTGCTCTCATGTCTTTCTTGGCAGGCTCTGAGTGGCATTCAAAGACACCCCCACACACCTCGAGGAACACAGGCAAGGCACTCCTGCCATTTCATGTAAGTTTACAATGCATCTAATTACAGCAGAAAAACTTGTGTGTAAATATGATTTCTAAAGAAAAGCCTCTACCTATTCTATGAAGCATAGCACCCCGACCCCTCTCATAGACAATAAGCAATAAATTAGATATGAAATATGCAATAAAATCTAGTTGAATTTTAGTAGCTGTGCCTTGAGATGATCAAACTTCCCCTTGTCAGTCAAACATTGCTAATGTTGTTGTTAGATTGTTTCCACTATGTCAGAAACTACGGAACCAGGGCATGCAACTGAACATGTTCTCTAACATCTTCGCAAGACCTCATGTTGTTATATTATCACTTTCATTATGTTTTTGACACCTTCTCCTTTTGTGAAATACCTTAGGAGTACAATCTGGTTGGACATGATTTGAGAGAGAAAAAAAGGCCACCTGACTTACATGAATGTGTCAATTGCCTCACAAATATTGATTAAAATGTCTTTAAAACCCACAATGCAGAATCTGTTATTCCTATTCCCCACAATGAAGAAGTCTCCTCTGCCCCTCTTTCAGGCGGTGATGTTGCTTTCCAGGGTAGTTTCCAGTTTCTCCTTGGAATGTTTGCTTTGTTTAACTGCGTTTCTGTTACTTTGCTAAATGTCTGTCTGGCCAATTTTTTTTGAGGAAATATTGGCTGTCTTTGAGAATGATGGTGCCTTTATTGGGGTCCTGGACAACTCCCCAGCCATCAAAATGGCTCTGAGCTAGTGAATGACATTTGTGGTCTTGTCTCGTGAATGGAATTCATAAACCCCAGAGGGCAAGTTTTAGAGAAACCTTTATTATAGCTCCACTGGTGGACAGTTGGGAGGGATAGAGAAAGCCGTGTCATTTGATTTAGGCATGGGGGTTAGCCACATGGCAAAGGAGAGCATCACTATAAAAAGAGTGAAAAAGCCTGAACACAAAAAGGCATAATCAGGTGCTGGCTAACATCTGAAAGAAGACAACAGAGAAGAAACAAAACATCCGTGTCTCTTGACTCAATGCCTTCTTTCAAGAACCAAGAACCTCCTCACGACCCGCTGCAAAGTTAAAGAGGCCAGCATCACCCAGCACAAAGTCAAGGAGGCCAAAGATAGCCCAAGTGACACTCTCCATGTGCAGCAGCCTCTCTCATCACAATTTTGTTTGTGCTCCTGTTTGTCTCTCAGTCTGCAGGAGCTTCAGCACCAATGTGGCTTCTTCAGGGAACTTCATATTGCAATGGACCAGGCTCATCCAATCAGTAATCAGTCCCCTCTGAACAATGTACCTATATTTGACTTTGCCTTTTGAACCTCAATTAAAGCCCAGGCTTTAAAGTTGTATGTTAACTTGTATATTTTTGCTTTAGAGAGTTATGAATGATTTCCTTTTGTTGAAAAATTTATGACCCAATGGTCTATTTAAATATATGATATCTGTATCAGATAATATTTTATCTAGCATTGCATACTTTTTTTAACATTTTGCATTTGGTGTGAAATTATCTGGTTTACCAAATGACATTAAAATCACTAGTTATTTTTGCCAGTTCCCTTATTAGTAACTTGGATGAATTTGAGACTTGTATTTATTCTATATGTAAAAGTCATATGCTTTCCCTGGGAGTCCTTACCCTCTCTGAGGAATGGATGGCGGTGGTGCTACAGAAAGCATGTCATTGGGTGTGTGGGGGTGTGTGAAATGAAGAGCCATGTGCCATTTCTAGTTTTTTTTTCTCTTCCTCTAGCTATGCTTCAAGATGTAAGTGCTCAGGTTCCTGTTTCTGCTACCACACCTGGCACCTCATTCCATGCTGTGCCTGCCATTATGTATATGAAAAAACAAACATTTTGTTCTATAGAAAAGTCATGCGCTTTAAATTTCCCAAATGTTACACTTTGACCAGTTGTGCTCTGAATTTTCTAGATATTATACTTTGACTAATTGTCTCTGTTTTCATATTGCATTGGTTGATTAAGTAAAATCAAGTCGAGTTCTGAAGAAAAGTAAGATGTGTGTGAGCAGTCTCCCCTTTTGAAGTCCCTCTACTTTCGAATGTTCCATGTTTCTGAGATTCTTGCTATTATGAAGTATGAGATTGCAGGGTCATGGGGAATAAGAGGGCTACAAGACATTCTCAAATGTATTGAAGATGACACATTGAGATTAGGATTGAGGATTCCCCCAGCTGCTGCTCATGGGAGACTTTTATGTCTCAAATTATTTCATTAACAACTAGAAAGAGAATACCTTCAGAGACAGCTCTTCTTTAAGGGGAAATCTCTCAGTGTCTATATGTAGTGTCCAGGATATTTAGAAAGGGTAGTGGGTTTAGTCGTTTACATAATGGAGGGCGTGGAGTTCAAAATCATGAATGGATGGTGGGAAGAGGAAGTTGAGAGACTGAGCACAAAGAGCTAACTGAGAAACTCCATGTTTCTTGGAAATGTTTGATAAAGAAAACATGAATCAAACCATGTCTGGTGAAAGTGGAATTTCTGTAGGAATTGAGAAAATGTGATGATGTAAAAGAAACTCAAAAGTAATACGATTGCTGTTATATAAAGGATTTACTAATAACAGATTGACTCCATAGACAATAATCACACAGAGTAGAACTTATCTAAAGGAGCAGTGCCTCTCAAATACCTCAGAGAGAAATAGTATGCTAACCAGGACTGTTAGAGAGAAGAGCTTTTGATAGTAGAATGTAAATGCTTGTTCACTGCGACTGACCAGCTGTTAGGCCCACCTTCACCAAGATTGACCTCAAATTAGGCTCCATTCCTGTAACAAATAGAGACAGCTCTGACTTACAACCAGCCATTATCAAAGAACATGCCTCAGAGGGGCAACTCTAGGGGAAAGTGCAGGGTCACAAGCACCATTAAGTCCTGGTTTGTCATTACATCCCTTATGTTCTTTGCAGAAAAGCATAATTCTTCCAGGTGGGCAAAATGAACCCAAGTAACAACTAAGCAAAAAGAACACAGGCATACTCAAAAAAAAAAAAAAAAAAACTCCTGACAATATCTCTGCTGTGTAACTCTTTTATCTGCCCAAGTGACCAGACTTGAGACTCCTGCCTCTGTTTAAATTGTTCACAGTGTAACAAGGAACCAGGAAAGAGATTTAAGGATGACAGTGTATGTGGATAAGAGCCTACAGTGTATCTAAGCTAGTGACATCTTTTGGAGGCCAGCTCTTCCTTAGGAATTACTAACAGATGGCCATGAACATTTTCCATTAAAAAAAAAAAAACCTTTCCTTTACTGGCCTCCAAGTGTGAAGAGTGATTTCTCATTGGGTGGGCACATTACTTCTATTACAATATGGGAGAAAATCTGGGGGCGCTTGACTGTGATGGAGGCTTTCTCAACTCAGGTGAGCAATCAATCACTCAAGAAGCTCAGATGCCAGACAACAACCAGGCCACTAAACTGCCTGGGCCAGTTGCTTCTGGGTCCTTTGTTTCTGGGACTCAAAGAGTATATTTAATGGACAGTGGAAAGGTGAATAGCAGAATGGAGTTGTATTATAGGTGAGAGATTGAGAGAAAGGAAGTAAGCAGAAGTCCTGGATAGAAACAGTGGCTCTCAAGGATGGGTTTGCCACAGAAGGTCCCACTAAGGTTAATAAGGCTTTATTGTATTGAAAAAATGGAGGGTTACTGCTGAGTCCAATTTTCTTACCTGGTGGCCTGACTAGAGTTTAAAGGGACAATGAAGTGTCTAGTCCAAGCAGCCACTGATTTGTAAAAGAGGAGGAAAAATACAAGTAGGAAACCAGGGGAGGAATCAGTCAATGCCTCTAAGCATTTCTGGCCTCTGTGGAAACAACAGTGTTTCCAGCTTCCCGCCAAGACAGAGCTGATTGTCAATGGGAAGAAGTAGAATTCCTCACTTTCTAGTCCCTACCTAGAAACTCTCTGACTCTTTCTTTCTCTTTTTTTTATTTTTTTTTAATTACATGATATGACCTGAGATTAAATGGAGAAAGCATGTGCAATGCCAGGGATATGAGTTCTAGCTAAGACTGTGAAGAAGTCAAATGAAAGGAAGAATTTTCTGATGACCTTTGATACAAATGAGTGAAGCAGAGTAAAATTAAGGCAGGACTAAAAGGCAGGAAAATTTGAGGGACAAAAGAAGGTAAAAGAGTCTTCACTGGAGAATCACTCTGGCCTCCTGCCAGTAGAGAAGCCAGACAAACAAGAATTCCAACCCAACTCCCAGCTGCTCAAAGTTTTCCTTCCTTCTCAGCTGGAAACCATTGATGTTCTAGAAATCTCCCCAGAAGACACATTTAAAGGTTAAAGGACATGAACTATTGTCCTTGGGCAACTCCTGTGGCTCCTGGTTTCCTTTGATGAGATTCTAATTCTCCTTTCAGAGCCACCTCACTTACCCCACTCATCTGTGGGAGATTATGTTGTTACATTGTAAATAATTGTTCCACCTACTGGTTTAATAAAAAGTGCTGATTGGCCAAAGGCAGGCAGGAAGTGTGGGCGAGGCTACCAGACTAAGAAAACTCTTGAGAACAGGAAGTACAGAGCAGAATGCCAGAGAGAAACCGGAAGAAGCAGAGGACAACTATGCTGCTCTAAGAAAAGGTACCGAGCCCCATGGCTGAACAGGATAAGAGTCATGGGTTAGATGAAGGGTAGAGAGCTGAACAGGATAAGAGTCATAGGTTAGATGAAGGGTAGAGAGCTAGCAAGTTGCATGCCTGGGCCATAGGCCAATCAGCCTAAAACTATCATATGCATCTGTGTGTCTCTGTCTCTGTGAGTCTGCAAGTCTGTGGGACTGTGGGTCTGTGGGTCTGCAGGTCTGTGGGTCTGTGGGTCTTAGGGCCTAAATCTTGAGGCTAGGCCCTAAAGTCTGGGCCAGAAACCTCCTACTATACTCATCAAAAGAGAGAAAAACAAAAAGGGCTTTGTAACAACTTTCTGTGATTAACTTGACATTCACAAAAAAGAGAAATAACTGTATCTCTCCTTTGGGGAGCCTGTACCCACACTTCACTTTCTATGACTTTTTTTTTTTTTTTTTTTTTTTTTTTTTTGCAAAAGCTCACATCCAGGTTTTCTGGTGTGTCTTTCTTTCTAAGAGCCTTTCTTATCTCCCAGGATTAAGCTTTTACTAAAAAAATCTGCAATAAAATATCCAACTCTGCACCATCACGTGTATGCTAGTGTTGAAATTCTTTGTTGTATTGAAGCCATGAATCCTGGTTTATATTGAGTCAAGATTCCTAAATGTCTAGAGGACATCCTCTATCTGTTGAGGGAGTAGTATGGAGCTGTGTCTGTTTCCTCAGAGCTGGCAAGCTTACTAGATTAAAAACAGGACTGCCCAGAATGACTATTTTAAAAAATGGCAAGGATGACTATTAAAATAGGGAACCTGTCATGAAATAAGAAATAAAATTATCTTTTTTCACAGGCACAATTATATGCAAAACACCTAAAGATTGTCTACTAAAAACAAACAAATATAATCTTTTGTTAAGAGTAATAAAATCAGCAAATGTTACAAGATGCGAAACCCACATCCAAGAATCAGTTGGATTCCTAGTGTCATCACAGAAACACAGCTATCACCTCAAAGGGAATAAGACAGTTTATCTAGGAACCAAATGTGAGTGACAATGACCTAGGAACAAACGTAAGTTACCTCAAAGAACATAGTAAGGGAGTCATGACATTTTTTATAGTAACAGAACAATGAGTCATAATTCAAGTCACTTTCAAAATTCTTTGATGGAAATATGTGGGTTGGTTACAATAGAATAGACAAATCTCTAAGGTGTCATCTGATGACATTCTTAGTCTTTAGAATGGAGAAAACTACGGGGTCTGCCTGTCCATTCCAAAAAGAATTTTGCCTGATAGTCATAAAACAGAGGTGGGCAATAATGGTTATTTAAAAGACTAAAGATGGTTTAAGCTAATTAGGCTCCTCACTTGTAAAACTGCATGCAGCCTTTTGCAACTACAGAAGTTTAGTCAATCAGCCTTGTGTAAACTTTAACACAGCTATGACTTTTTTTCTGGTAACATCAGTTCACAGTGCACATTAACTATGAATTATACAAAAATTCCGTAGTGTCTCACACTTAAATTTTTTAGGTGGTAAAAAGCCTACACATTGGAGTATACAAAATGTTTCTGGAAAGATAAAACTTCAATCAAGTCATAAATAAATCTTATGTTCATATCTTAATATTGTTAAGATATCAATGCTACTGAATGTGATAGACACACTAAATAATATATTCCTTATTAAATTCTGAGTAGCATTTTTAAATTTTGTTTTACAGGAATAGATCAATCTATATAGGCACAACTGTGCAAAAATCAGCTCATTACAAAGCTGCAACACTCTAAATTGCAATGCTGGCAGAACACACAGATTCATCTCTTAGAAATTCCCCATGCAAGAGCTTGCATGCATGCTCAAGTAGCAAACACATACCTGTAAAGAATAAGGATGCTCTAAAGAGATCCTCATTTTCCTTATTTTGGCTCTGAGGCCTACTGAAACAAGGCATGCAAGGGAATCAAAATTTTCCCCAGGAGAAGAAAAAGGCTGAAGCCTAGTGTCAGTCAGAGTGATTGGAGAGGAAACAAATGATGGATGGGACTACAGCTTCGCCAAGACTGTCTAGTTATGCCTAACATTTTCCTGACCCTCAAGTTAGAATCCTGAAGATAGACGTGAGTATAGGATGTCACTGAATTTTTGTTCCTCTTCTCAACATAGTCACATTAGATAAGACTCATTTTTCATTGTTGCCATTACTTTCTTATTTAATTGGCTTACTAAGGATCCATGGTTGAACCTGGTTTATTGGGCTGTCCAAGCCCACGGCTCTGTGAACCTTAATAACTCTAGTAACAAAATTGTTCTAACAAGTGTGCTGTAAGGATTCAATAGGAAAAGGACAGTAATTTCACATTAAGGAACAGACAAAGGAAGGAAGGCAGAAGGAAGGAAAACAAGAAGATAAGAAAAATGCAAATTAGTCCCTTACCTTAAGTCACACACACAAATTAACACAACAGATCAAAGGCCAAAATATATGTTAAAACTTACAGAATATTCAGAAGGAAAATATGAAGGTCAAGGGGAAAGGAAGAACTAGGAATCATTTCACAGATACAACATCAACATGACAGTTAACACAAATAATAAACGGTGAACTGAATTACATTAAATTAAAAATCTTAAAGACATCACAGGACACAACTAATGGAGTGCAAAGGCTAGCTAGGGAATACAAAACTATGGAAGAGAGTCCTAGCTGTCATGGTGGTAAGGGGAAGTAAAGAATTCTGCCTGGCAGTGGCAATGATCAGGAGTCCGAGACAGCTCGATACTGCCACCTGCAGCATCGTGCACACTTCTGTTCAGAGACCTCTTTAGAAACAAAGATTGTATGGAGGGAAGTGGACGCTACTAAGATCTATTATCCCCCATAGAGATAATGGGGGAGGCACACAGGAACATAAAAAGACACACTCAAGTACAGATGAAGTTTTTTGTTTTGATTTTTTTTTGAGGGGACTTGTTTTGTTTTGTTGTTGCTTTGTTTTTTAAGACAGGCTTTTTTTTTCTGTGTAACAGCCCTGGCTGTCCTGGAACTCACTCTGTAGACCAGGTTGGCCTTGAACTCACAGAGATCCACCTGCCTCTGCCTTCCAAGGGGCTGGGATTAAAGGTGAGTGCCACCACTGCCTGGAGTGTAGCTTCTTAATATAAAAATCATGTTTAACTGTTTTGGCAGAAACCTTATGTTCAACTTTGGTAGCTCCCAAGTAAGATCTTAAGAGTAGCTAAGACATTTTTTCATTTTATTTTTCCCTATGTTTAATAAAGGAGATTATAAAGTGGCTTTGGGGGTCGCTTGGGTAGGATTGTAATCTGATATAATAAACCACAGGCCACAAAGGTTCTACAAGGGGATTAAGCCCTATTCTCTACTATAGTTATATTTCCTGATTCCTGGAAAATAACAGGCTTGCAGAGGAGAAAGGGAAAGGGCCATTTCCTCTTACTACTTACACAAGCACAGTTTACTACTGCTACAGCATTTTCATTTAAAATACCTCTCTATAAAGGCTGTATGGAAGGAGGACTGTCTGTGTCAACAACCTTCATAGCACATGTTAATTGTGATAAAATTCTTTAATCTAGTGACAGGCTGTAAACATAACCCAGCATGAAAACCTTTTTCCTATCTCATGTTCTCTGAATTTTCCTTGTCCATCTTCCTACAACACAAGAACAACAACCATATGAATTTTTAAACTGGGCAAAAGCCTTTAGAATAGATCTTTCTCTAAGAGAGATATGCAAATGGCCAATGAGCACTCCACAACATTAATCATTATGGACATACAAAAGGACACCATCATGAGATATCACGTCCTACTCATTGGAATGGCTGCTTTAAAAATAGATCAGAACTCAGTGAGCTGTCTCCGCTCGTAAAGGTGTTGGCTGCAAAGCCTGAAGACCCAAGTTGGATCATCAAAAACCACATGGTAACTTTAACATTGTCCTGCGACTTCCACAAATATACATGTTCACATGCATACACAATCGGCTAATCAGCTAATCAACGTAAGGACAAAAGAATACTAGGAAGAGTAGTTGAGACAAGATAGGACAGGAAAAAATTGTAAAATTTAACGGGACAGGAAAAAAATTGTAAAATTTAACGGGACAGGAAAAAAATTGTAAAATTTAACAAAACAGGAAAAATTGTAAAACTAAAGTTCAAGTTACCAAATGAGTCAGAATTTCTGTTTTTGAGTGTGCCTTTAAAAGATTTGAAAGCAAGGTAATGAAATGTCTGTACAGCCATGTTTATTGCATCATTATTCACAATGGCTGAAAGGTAGAATCACAGAAGCACTTCTTAGTGAAGAATGGAGAAACAAAATGTAATGTGTGTGCGATATAATGTGCAGGCAGTATATTTAGCCTTTTAAATTTTATTTATGTTTATTTATTTGTGGTGTGTGTGTGTGTGTGTGTGTGAGAGAGAGAGAGAGAGAGAGAGAGAGAGAGAGAGAGAGAGAGAGAGAGAGAGAGTACCACAGTGTATATGCGGAATTAAGAGGACTGTTTGTGGGAACTGGTTCTGTCCCTCCACCATGTTGGTCTCTGGGATGCAGCTCAGGCCACGGACATTGGCAGAGCAAGTATACTTGCGTAGCCATCTCAGTGCCCATATTTAGTTTTTCAAAAGAAGGAAATTCTGAGATATGCTTCAACAATGGGCAAGTCCTGAGGATATTAAAGAACAAAAACCTGAGTAATGAAAAGACAAATCCTACTTCAGTTCCACCAGTACAAAGTGTTCACAGTAGTCACATTTCTTTAAGGATTTTTGCTTTACTTTTTAAATGTGTATGCCCATGTTTATGTGAATATATGGCAGATATGTGCAGGTGATGGAGGAAGATAGAGGAAGGTCTCTACTTTCTGGAGCAGTTACAGGCAGTTATATGTGAACAGACATGGGTGCTGGGAACTGAACTTGGGTCTTCTGGAAGAACAGCAAGTGCTGAGCCATCTCTCAATAAGTCAGTTTGTTAATATAGAAAGAAGAATGGTGATTGTGAAGGCCTTGAGTATTGTGGGGTATCTACTGGAGAAGAATGCTCAGACATAGGTTTAAGTAAATGGAAAGTCTTTATCAGCCAGCCAGTGACTATATTGGGTGTTTAGGATCCCAGGGTAGCCCTGAGCTTTACTCAGGGTGAAATTTAAGCATGTTCACACACACACACACACACACACACACACACACACACACACACACACACACACACACACTACACACACACAGCAAAGCAAAACAAAATGAAAACATGTTGTAAGTTGTCACACATCAGTTAACAAAAACAACCAGAAGTGTAACTACAGAAGCCCCAAACCAAGGTTAGTAAGTTTACGGACTTTCCCAGAACCATGGACTTTGATGAATTAGGTCTTTGTTTTAAAAGGTGGCACTTTCTAAATGATGAGTTCTATGGTTTGAATGGCACTTCCATCATGGAGTCAGTTGTGCTAAGGTCTCAAGGCCTACCAAGGTCTGGGTCCCAGTTACATTCCTCGCTGGTCTTAGTGAATGAGTCAAATCATGGGCTCATCCTGTTTTAGTTTAATATGCAGGGCCCCACTGTTAATACAATCAGAATTAGAATTAACTCAGTCAGTACTAATGGCTGAGTGGTTAGCTAGAGGAAAAAGAGAACAGAGACTGGTACTTGTTGTTTCCTCAACTATTGCCAGATTTTTCCCCTAATTACCCTTGATTAATTAGCATAGAAATAACAGGTCTCTCCAAAAGACATTGCTTCCTTTATCTCATGGGAAGTAAGTCTAAGCCTCCTCAATTTTGTATGACAATTTCTGCAAGGGAATCTAACTGTTGTTTAAATAAATACCTCCAGGTTCTGATTAACCTCTCTACTTAGCTTGGAAAGCATCAGAAGAGGCACATTTAGTCAAACCATTGGTACATGCCCACCAAGTAGTCTCAGGGGCTCAGTAATATTGCTGCTATCCAAATGGATTAACTCATAAGGCAGAAAATCAGGCATCAGACTAAGGGAAAGTGCACAGGTTACAGATTTGGGATATTACACAAGTGTGAGCTCCTCATAAGTCTTCTAACTTTAATTTGGGCTGTCCTTATCACAGTGAGTTTTGTCAGTCAGTGGGCTGACACTACAATGGCTGGGTATCTAACATAACCAGCAGTCCTGGCTGATTCCTGGCTGGAAGTGATAAAATCTATCCCCAAGGTCCCTTCCTGTGGCATGGAGTCTGATTCCCCAGGTTTTTCCTGTTTCCCAAAGGCCAGAATCTTTTAAAGGAAATTTTCAGGAAGCCTCAGTTTTACGACCCCAATTTTTGTAAAGGAAACTCCTTTGTTTCTGGCAATTAGAAGGCCCAGCTGCAAAGCATCCATAGATCTGTAAACTCAGTATTTCTATCTCAAAAGATAACTTTCAATGTCTTTCCTTTTACCATACAACCAGACACTTGAAGTGAGCATCAGCAAGTAAATATCAAGAAGGAATATGTGTGTTAGTCTGTAGTCACACCAGCCTATACCTCCCCTCTATCTGTCTTCCTCAGTTTCCAGTCCAGGCCTGAGGATACAGGGGGTGGGATCATGACCCTCTATTCAAATCCATAGAATAGAACATAGGGCTCAGGAGGAAGTAGAAGACAGAGAGTGGGAGGGCCTGGAGCCCAGTGAAACCTTAATTTCAATGGCACCATAGTCCAGACAGTCCATTTGGCAGAAGCATCTGTGACTTCCTGGTAGATCCACAGTGTGATGTCAGATACCCTCACTGTCACAGAAGTGGAGAGAGTCACCTTGTAGGGCCCTTTCCAGGTTATATGCAGTGCCCCTTTAGCTATCTGCTTGACCCAAATGGTATTATTGGACTTGAATGAAGGGAAACTGGACTGGAGGTCAGATGGGTCTCTCAGTTCAATGAACAACCTGTATGGAGAACAGGAGGGATTGTAGTAACTTGGGAAAGGAATAATTTCACCTACTGCTGGTCTCTGAGCCTGGGAAGCAGTGGGGGAACTCATCCAAAATAATCTCATGGGGGTAAATCTTTTCCTATATGAGGTACAAATCAAAGCAAAGGAAGGAGGCCTATATACCCTTTCTTTACCATGGGATCTCAGGTAACACAGGGTCCTGGTATGTCATCAGAATATCAATGGGCTTCACTGCTCTTAGGGCCATTTGTTGACAGCCAGGTCAGAAGCCAAGCAGTGCAGGACAGCAATTTGTAGGGGAAGCCAAATAGCTTGTAGGAATGCCAAGACTGTCTTTTTTCCCAGTGGCGAGAAGCCCCCTTTCTCTATAGATTGGACCAGGGACATAGTCAGTAATAAAAGCATACTGACTGGAGATCTATGTATATGTTGGTGGACTTTCCTTTCCCCATCTGAGAACCTGGGCCAGACCAATCAATTATGCTCTCTGGGCTGAACTATCTGGCTTGGGCTCTAGTCATTTCAGCTAAAGTAAGTACGTTCCTGGTTTTATCTTTCATCCCCTGGGAGTCACACATGAGCACTTGTAACCAAACTGATGGTGGTGGCTTCCTCACACTGAACTGGAGGGTGGGCCAGGAGTAGAACCTGTCATGGGTTCTGAGTCACAGAGTCATTAGACAGCCAGCATTCTGGAGCTCCTTGGAGGAGGGCCTCAACCGTGCCGTGAGATGCTGTGTGTAGAGGATCCTGACCCAGAGTTCCCTTGTTTCTGTTTGTTGGCTCCTTCATTTGACTAGCAGCAGCTGACACATCTCCCAGACAGGTGAGCCATCCTGTGGATACAGGGTCCAATCATTTGGACAGGTATGTCACAGGGAATTTCCACGGCCCCAAACTTTGGGTTAAAATGCCTTTTGTAATGTCTTTTGTTTTGTGGACAAACAGAGGGAAAGGTTTTGGGACATCTGAAGTTCTAGGGCTGGATCAAAGTCAGAGCTGTTTCAAAGCCTCAAATGCTTTGTTTAGTCTTAGTCCAGATTAGGGGCTCAGTGAACCCCCCCCCCCCATTGTGTTAGAGGTGTATAGAGGCCTTGCTCTTTCTACAAACTCTGGTATCCAGAGGCAGCAATATCCAGTAACAAACCTGTCTCTTAGTCTTTGGAGGTGGGATCTGAAGGATGGCAGAAATCCTACTCTGAGAACAGCCTCCGTTATGGCTTCCTCCAGGTGGTAGCCAAGAGAGGTAACCTCTGATGTACAAAGCTGGGCTTTCTTTCTTTAAAAAAACAAAACAAAACAAAACAAAAAACCGGGTATTTTATGTATGAGTGCTCCATCTGCACGTACAACTTTATACCAGAAGGGGGCATCAGATCTCATTGTAGATGGTTGTGCGCCACCACGTGGTTGCTGAAGATTGATCTCAGAACCTCTGGAAGAGCAGCCAGTGCTCTTAACTGCTGAGCTACCTCTCCAGCCCACAGTTGGGTTTTCTTAGCGGACATTCTGGAGCCCACAGTCTGTATTTCTTGCAGAAGGTCGTCAGTGACCGTTTTGTAATCGGCTTTCCCAGAAACCTCTGACTGAAGAGCCAGAGGTCAGCCTTTAGCTCCTCATCAAACAGGGTTGGAGATTTTTTTAAGTCCTTGGGACAACCTGGTCCAGGTAAGTTGTCCACTGTAACTTATATCTAGATCTGTCCTTTTAAAGCATAGACAGGTTGTCTCCCCTCTGTCAATGGGAGGATGAAGAATACAACTTTCAGGTTTAAGGCACTGTATGCCTGTTTCTCTAGAAGAATCTGACTCATGAGAATCAGAGGTTTCTTTCCAGGTGTAAGGTGTATTTTAGGGTGACTGTCTCCTTTAAGCCAGACACTATGGACTGCAATTTCCTCTTTTGTTTCCAGGGTCACTGGGTATATTCAATTTGGAAGGGGTATCTGAACCACTTAGTTGACCAATTATAGGAACTTGTTCTTGGACCTGTCTTAGGGGTTGATTTCTGCCTGTACCCCCAGGAATCTCTGTTGTCAGTCTGAGATACAGTCCAATTGTACCTTTTGGTTGGAGGCAGGACTTTCAGCTAGGAGATATTTTTCTGACACAGGATAACACCCCATCATTTTGCTAGGTATCTGTAAGTCTAAATGCATTCCATCATCAGGGACGGTGTTGATGACTTTCAGTTTAGACAAAAGATCTGGTCCCAATCAGCTCTTTGTTGTTAAACACTCTTTGAGCTACCTCAAGCAACTGGCTATTTTTTATTGATCATACCACCACAGACATCTATAGAACATTTCAACCAAGCAGTAACAAGTTTACTTTTATTCGAAAAGCCCAAAGAACTTTCCTCAAAGCTGACCACATATTATAACACAAAACAAGCCTCAACAGATATAGGAAAACTACAATAACACCTTCAGTCAAGATAGGAATCAAGAAAAATTAAAACCTTTTAGAAGTTAATGAAAATGAAAATACAGAATATTGTGTCCTATGGGACACAATGAAGATTGTTATAGGAGGCAAGATCTTAGCACTAGGAGTCTCCATCAAAAACCTGGATAGAGTTCGTATTAATAACATGATGACACTTGGAAAACTTTAGAAAAACAAGAATAAATAATACATAAGAAGTAGAACAGAAGGAATGATCGGATTTAAGTCTGAAATTTGAGACTCAACCAATCTAGACAAGTGCTGTGTGTTTTCCCTTTCACGAGGATGCTATCTTTTAAGGTTTCAGTACATTCCACTCTGAGTGACCACAGATCTTGGCTAGCCAGTAAGGAACCGTAAGGGAAGAGGGGACCTTTTAAAGAAGGAGAAATAGAGTATAGTATTATAATAGGATGGGGCAGCCTAGAATAGGGAGATAGAATGGGGAGCTGATGGGAGAGCAGTGTAAAGAAAGGAACATGGGGAGGGACACTTAACACTTACAGACCTTTTAAAGCTACATGGAAACCCACCACTGTTTAAACTTCCTAAACTATGTATATATGTGAAAGGAATTTAAATAGAGTCTCATACAATGGGGGAGGCCATGCCCCAGCTAGACATTGATATCACCAAGTAAAACCTCCAGTGCCAAGAATGGGCTACATCTTGTTGAGATGCTGGCCAGAGGGGTTTCATAGACCCTCCCTCCAAACATCACAGGCTATTGCCAGTGTTACTCTGATGGTAAGGCCCTATTTCTACAGACACAACCTAAGTTGTTGAACACACAGAAATTGAGCTGGTGCCCAACTAGAGCTTAATCTGCACTGTTTACGTCCCATGTTGCTGGAAGGTACTTTGTATGCCATCAGAGCAAAAAGGGTAACCATCAATATCACCCAGTTACAAACCCTGTGACCTATAATAGAAACCTCCCTACAAGATAAACTGGTGCAACAGTGGCATAAATATTATCGGAGTAGCTAACCATTTTTGATTGGATTTAAGGCCTATTCCATAGTTGACATTGCTGAAGTGTCCAATAACCTGAGACTAGATAGGTCATGGGCCTGGGAGAAACCTACTGCTATTAATTCTGCTAAAGGAGTACAGCCATAAAATAAGTCCCAGTGACATATTGCTATGCCCATAATTCAGAGTATTGTTCAGCTCTCATGGGAGTAGCTTCCTCATTCACTTGATGGTAATTAGCATAGATACCCACAATTGGACAATGTGAGGAGCATAAGAGAGTATACAGCACTTAATCCTAAATGAAATGTCGTCACAGAATGGTTCCCCTATAAGAGCCAGAGGTGATAGACAACTCCAAGGAAACAGAGTCTTCTAGACACAACAGGGTGGATACATATGAACTTACGGAGGCTGTGACAGTAGGCACAGACCTGAACAGGTTCAAACCAAAGTCCCAGCACTGAGAAGAGGAAATGGACACAAAGCTACACCACTCCTAGCCGACATAACACCCACAGCCAAGAAACTATTTACAGAGCTGGAGAGTGATGTGGGAATGTCTTTCTGTATACTGTGAATATCATTCTTTAAGTAAAGGAAATGTTTTGGCCCATGGCAGGCATCATAGGAATAGGTGGAGAAATCAGAGCATAGGTGGGAGAAGGAGGGCAGAGTTAGACAGAGATGTGATCCAGCCACCCATGATGCAAGATGTAAAGAAATAGGTAAGTCACAGGCCATGTAGCAGGACAAAAT
This sequence comes from Phyllotis vaccarum, assembly GCA_033318265.1. Classification (NCBI taxonomy): domain Eukaryota; kingdom Metazoa; phylum Chordata; class Mammalia; order Rodentia; family Cricetidae; genus Phyllotis; species Phyllotis vaccarum. The sequence goes on from JARWLC010000013.1 coordinate 121,652,895, forward strand.
AATGGAAATGGGATGAATTAAGATGCTAGAGCTAGCTAGCAATATGTCTGAGCCCTAGGCCAAACAGCATGAAATTAATATAAGCCTTTATGTGTTTCATTGGGACTTTGGGATTGATGGTCCAGTTAAGCAGCAGTGGGCAGATTTGAACCGTGGGGTTAGTCTGGCCCAGAAACCTCTGGTTACAGGAGAGATGGCTCAGCAGTTACGAGCATTGACTGTTCTTCCAGGGGTTCAATTCCCAGCAATCACATGGTGGCTCATGGTCATCTGTAATGAGATCTGATGCCTTCTTCTGGCCTGCAGGGACTCAAGCATGCAGAACACTGTATAATAAACAAACAAACAAATAAATACATTTTTTTAAAGGAAACTATTTACAATTGATGCCTGCTGGAAAATGAAAAATCAGTTTTCTCCAATGGAGTGTCAATGGGTATATCAACCACACTCCAGGGAAAGCCAACACAATAGAGACTCCATGTGTGTAGGGGGCATGTTTAGTTCTTATTTTATTTTATTGGTACTTTTTGTCTTATTGGAATTTTGTTTGCTTTGATTTTCATTTTTTATGTTCTTTTTTGAGAAGAGACAAAATATGAAGTTGGGTGGGTAGGGAGCTAGTGAAGAGTTGGGGGAGAGAAGTATTATCGAATTGTATTGTAGAAAGAACTGTTTTAAGCGAAAATAGTAATATGACACATTTTCTTATGTGAATTTACTACAGCAAAAATAAAATTGAATTATTAACATATAGGACAATATCATGAAACTTTGATCATGTTTTGTGTAAAAAGATTTCATTTGTATATGTTTTTGATATGCTTTTCCAAGTTTCATTTAATTACAGATCTAATCCTCATTATAAAGAATGAAGTCTGATTTTAATCTAAAAAACTCAGACCATATAGTATATACAGTATTATTATATGAAATGGCCAGAATAAACAAATTCACACTAGTTTTCCAGAGTCTGTGGTTCATGGAGTATTATAAGGGATTGCTTATGAGTACATACTATATTTTGAAGCTATAAAAGTATTCTTAGAATAAGCAATGTGGACACAGAGCTAGCTGCATATAGTTTAAAAATCTCAGTGTTTACTATTAAAATGAATTGTTAGTAGATTTATTTTCAATGTAAAATCCTAGAAACAATTTACTTGTTCACAAATACCCTCTCATAAAAATAAGTTAAGTGAAAAATTATGGTAGGTCTACCTAATGAGATTGTATGCAGCCACTAAAGAACTACTGAGAGTGATGAGACAGGACATGCCATGTGAAAAAGTACTGTGTCATTTCATTGTTAAAACGCTTGTTATAACTTGAAAATCAAAAGCAACACAAAGGCTGGAAGAATTTCTCACCTAAGTATCTGTGTATGGGTGCACATGTGTATATATCCCATTCTCTAAAACAAACAAACCCTCTAAAAGTCATCATAATTACTAACCAGAGACTTTTTATTTCATATGGTCTGGTCTATTATGTCTTTCTTCACACGAGATATCAGCAGTTAACAACATGTACTGCTCCTAGTTTTAATTCCAGGGTCCAACGGGGTGACTAACAATGCTCAGTAACTCCAGCTCTAGGGGATCTAGTGCCCTCTTCTGGCCTCAGTGGGCAATGCATGGACGTGGTGCACAAACATACATATATTCAGATAAAATACCCATACACATAAAATAAAGTTTTTCCTAGTCTTATAATATTTATATCTTATTTATTTAGATGTTTAAAGGTTTAAGAGGAGCCAGGCAGTTGTGGTGCACGCCTTTAATCCCAGCACTCGGGAGGCAGAGTCTGGCAGATCTCTGTGAGTTCGAGGCCAGCATGGTCTACAGAGGAGTTCCAGGACAGCCAGGAATGTTATACAGAGAAACCCTGTCTCAAAAAACAAACAAACAACAACAAAAGGTCTGATGATGCATGACTTGGGTACAGAGACCATCCTGGACCACATTAGGAGTTCCAGGCCAACCTGGGCTACATAGTCAGGCTCTGTCTCAAAAAGGAGCAGTAAAGTAAAATAAAAAAATGGTTTAGACATAGTGGTTCATGCTTTAATCCAAGAATTCAGAGAGCAGGAACACGCACATTGGGGAGTTCGAGGCCAGTCTTTTCTACAGAGCAGTTCCAGGATAGCCAGAACTATACAAACAAACCCTGTCTGTAGGGAGGGGGAGGTTTTAGAGGGTTTTTTAAAAGCTCCTAGTTTTCTCCCTTGTATCTTTTAGTTTTATAAAACATCCCTAGTCATATTTGTTCAATAACGTAATGTAAATTTCATTCTCCCATCCCCAAACAAAACAAAAAAACCTGTGTTGTATCCCTCTGGATCATTTTTATTTATGAGGCTGTTACAGGAATTTCATGGTTTTTGTCCTTTGGTTTATAGTTAAAAGCAATGAACAGAGACGGATATCCTTTATATATGCAAGTAAAAACAACTCAGACTGGAAATGAAAAAAAATGAGTTGTTAAAGGAATCCAATTAACGAATTTCTTAATAAAATAATTAATTAAAACAAACAAATATCCCCCAAAGGCGAGCTCACTTTGTCCTCTATTCTCATCCTATGAGCCATGTTGAGTGTGAAAGCAATTTGGACCCATGGCAGGTTTATTTTTCCTTTAAACAACTGCCTCAACAGGCCGTCAACCCCAGAGCACCCTCTGCTGGTTCTACGGTTCACACTGTGCTGGTTCCATGAGCAGTAAAAAAAAAAAAAAAACCTTGAAGAATGAGGGAAAAATCATTTTGAAACCTCTAAGAAAAAGAGCTTTGCTCCCTAGCAAAAAAATGAATAATAATAAAAAATCAGGTTATGAGTGTAATGGCGGTTGCTAGGAAAAAGTGAAGAAGGAAGTATGTGCTTAATGAGAATGAAAATGTTGGGAGATTGACTGCAGAATTAGGTGAATATACTACTGATCTACTGGGTATTTAGAAACCGCTAAGGTGATAAAAATTATGGAGTGTTCATTGTACTACAATCAGCAACAACCAAATGGGCCGGAAGTATAGTTTAATTGGCTCAGAGTTCCATCCCCAGCAATGCATAAATCAGGAGCGGTGGCAAATGTGTGTAATTTCAACACTGGGTGATGGAGGCAAAGGCTAGGCATTCAAGATCATCCTTCAAGTTGTATTGACACCTGTCTAAAAAAAAGAGGGAAAACTCAAAACAAACCTGGTTGTAGTATAAACGGTTCAGAGTAATAGTAGCAGTCTAAGCTGAGACTTTATCACCTCAAGTCAAATTTATCATAAAACCTTCCGGAATTTACTCGAAAGTTCCTGTCATTTTACTCAAACTGTCACTCATTTCTCTAAACTTGCTAAAATACAGATATGAAACAACTTAATCTCAATTTTTACATTGATCTATTGGCCTTGCACATTTGTAATAGAAACATGTGGAAAAGATTATGGAAATGTTAATTATTTTGACACATCATATGGTCTTTAATTTGGACAATATAACAGGTGCACTGTACATCAGAATGGAGGACTAACATCCAGTGGTATGCAAATGTAGAAGATAAGGCATCGATTCATTATTTTTATTTTTTAGATGAGTTGGTGTTTTGCCTGCACGTTTGTCTTTGTGATGGGGTTGGATCCTCTGGAACTGGAGTTACAGACAGTTGTGAGCTGCCATGTGGGTGCTGGGGATTGAACCTGTTTTTTTTTGTTTGTTTGTTTTGTTTACTGAAGAGTAACCAGTGCTTTTAACAGCTGAACCATCTCTCCAGCCCTTCTAGAGGAATTATTTTCACCGAGGAGTACTGGCTACCCAGACGACATTTGGTAATGTCCTGTGGCAAGTTTAGTTATCATAAAGAAAGTGTAGGAAGTGCTACCCACATAGCCATACTTCAGAATATGATTAAATCTCCTACTGATGGGTCACTGTCGAAGGTCATCGGCATCAAGTTTCTGAAAACCTAGGTCAGAGTCTTCTGATTTTGCCAACTTGTTCTTAAACTTGAGCATGGCTTTTCTTTCATCTGCCATTAATCAAGTTAATCCTTAGCCAGTTCTGCTCTCCTGGGATAGCACCCACACCCATAACTTCCGTGATTGCCTCTAGGATGCTAACTACTATATTACTATGTTTTGGTACAAATGTTCCGGTTCTAGCCCATTCTCTCTCTCAATAGTCTTACAATCCTACATTTTTTTCATTAAGATTTTCTATTTTTATTAGCAGCAATTGATATGGTTATGTATAGTTATAGAGCTGAATTGGGGGGGCATATTGGAGGTAGGAAAGATTAAAAAAGGGAAATGATGTCATTAGATTTTTAAAAAATGATTAATAAATAAATGCATTAATTAACTTATTGTGTGCACAGTGTTCTGCCTACATGTCAGAAGAGAACACCAGATCTCGTGATAGATGGCTGTGTGCCACCATTTGGTTGCTGGGAATTGAACCTGGGTCCTCTGGAAGAGCAGCCAGTGCTCTTAACCTCTGAGTCATCTCTCCAGCCCTGTCATTAGATTTTAATTTCGGGTTTTTTATTAATTGAAAAAAAATACGGTTATTGACTTTTGCCAAACATATATTGGTACCTCGGTTATGTAATAGGTTGTACAGAGTCCTTGGAGGAAGGTAAGCCATCTTGTGGATGTGAGGTAGCTATGGCAGTGCTTTAAATGCATTATCCTTAATATGGTATTATCTTGCACATAATTTATCTTAGCTGGCCAACAAATTCCAATAATTTAATTAATTAGATACTGCTGAGCTTGTAAGCAGTACAGTGTATTAACAGGGAGTGCTTCTGACAGTGTGCATTGAAATTTCCCCATTAGAAAACAAAGAGAGCAGTGGTGGGAAAGTGTGCTTCAGTTTGGGACCAGCAAAGTGCCATAGCTAGTGAGGTTGACTAGTGAGGAAGATGAAAGAAACTCGGCAGCCTTTTCTCAGCTTCATTCCACCGTCTGCTTACTGTTTCTGGCTCCTTACCATATAACACAGAATATAATAACATACCACAATAGTAAGATGAGTCATTGTTTGCCATAGCCCTAAGAAAGCAAGAAAACGCTGCCAATTCAACACAGAGTGCCACCAGTTGACTGTTTGCAGAGAAATCTTGGATATTGGAATGAGAAAAAAGGAAAGTGAGTTTTCAAAGATGACAAAAAATAAAAATATGAAGTTAACACAGGGGTCGTGGGCTGAATGACAAGTAATGAATTTGTTGTGCATCCATTTCCACAACTGACTTGCAGTTTAACACATAGTAAATCAGTCAACTTGTCTATATACAGCTTTTTGGATAGTTGTACTCACTTTCATGGCTATGTGATGTGCACTGTAAAATGCTTAATGTCTTCAGTTACAGCACCCCTGCGACCCTTCCACACACCCATTCTTTGAGACATGCTCTGTTGGCAAGTTACAGGCAAACTGACATTTTAAATATTCAACCGTATAAAACTCTTCTTACAGTTAATGAAACTGAGGGAGAGATGTGTCATGGAAAAGCGTTTTATTAAACGTGCACTTTTTTTTTGCATTCCAGTCTCCTGGAAAGGTTAAAATGGGATGAGGAACAGAGCGCTGCAGAGGCGGAGAAGGGATATACGTCTCAGGATACAGGAAATACGGTAACAGCGAAACTAGGAGGAAGCCAGCCCTGTTCCTGGAGGGGGATCCGCCATCTCAGATCTCTCGGCCTTGCCAGAGAAAACTGACGCTCTGGTCCGGCCATACCTATGGGGGACCAACCTTGTGCCTCCGGGAGGGCCACGCTCCCACCAGGAAATACGCGGGAACCCAAGCCTCCCAAAAAGCGCTGTCTCCTGGCTCCGCGGTGGGATTATCCAGAAGGGACTCCCAGTGGAGGTAGTACCACCCTCCCTTCGGCGCCTCCTCCTGCATCTGCTGGACTGCAGTCTCACCCTCCTCCTCCCGAGAAGTAGTGAAATAGATTTTTCCCAGCCTAAATCAGGTCAGACACTTTTTCATCTGGGACATCCAGGCTCTCTGAAACTTAATTATGTGTTCCCCCAGCTCTTCCCCCCTTCCCTGTTCTTTCCACAAATTTTTAAAAAAGAAGAGAAACAACGTATAGGCATTGAACGGCTCTTTTGCAAAGTTTGATTGGATGAAATGAGTATTTGATTGTATTGAGTAATTAAGGTATTTTACATGAGTAATTGTGATTTTGAAAATAAACTGTAGTATTTTGATTTTGGTGACAGGCCAAGGTGCAGGGAGGTACTAAGAAAATGTTCATTGGATAATAAATTCAAATTTCGTGGAGATTTACTGTACTGTTCTCTCTTCTTTTGTGGATATTGGAATTTTTTTTTCGTTTAAAAATGCCAAGTTCAAAGGCCAGGAGCAAAGACATGCATAAGGCCTAAGGCCTAATGCCTGTGCCCAGGGGCAATTGGAAGGTTAGCTTTGAGAACTAGGCTTTTTTTTCTATGTAAAATGAGTTTAATAACGGAAAAGTTAAAAAAATGATGGCCAAACCCAAATACCATAAAAATGTGCTTGTTCAAGGTGTTTGGGAATCATGGATGGGACCAAGTCACTGCCTGTTAGTAATGAGAGACGTCAAAAAGGAAGGGAGAACTTTGGATGGGCCTTTAAAGGGTGAATGACTTCTGCCATATGAAATGGAATATTTCTTTTAGGCCTAGTGTTTCCAGAATGAAAGTCCAAGGGTGGGCAGGCTTGTTCTGAGGCAGCTTGCCTGTAATTCTGAATCTGTGAACGTGGTGAGATGCAGGGCCATAGGCCTGTATCCTGCTAAGGAGGATGTAGTTTATCCTCAAAGCATGAATGACAGGCGATTTGCAAACAAGCATGATTTGTGTTTTAAGACTCTAATTCTTTCTTTCAGGAAACCAATAGCCTGTTTAAACGAGCCTTATAGAATGTAAAAAGGAAAAAAAATGCAAGTTTGACTCAGGTCTTATAATTTTCATCTCATACTTGTATGGATTCCTTCGTTGGTGCGGTTAGGCCAAGCACAGGGAGATGTGGGTATGGATGACTAAGGCACAGTGGCTGTTGCGTAGCTGGAGTGAAATAGGTATTTGAGCAAGTCATGAATAGCTGACAATCGTGATCAGGGTATCAGGTTTGTTGCTAAAGCATACAAAAGGAAGGCATTCCATTTCTCCTAAAAGCAGTCGATTGTTATTTTATAGGCACTTACTCCCCTCTTGGTGGTTTTATTTGTTTGTGTGTTTCTTTTTCCTCTATTCAGAGGCAAAATATGGTAATACAGGATATACGGAGAGAAATGCTCACCTAGAAAACAAAGGAAGCTATTCAGGGCTAGAAGTGTATACGAGCTATGTAATTTTCCCCCAGTGATTGAAGTCATAGAAAACTGTAATGGTGAATACTTAGGAAAAATTTTTTGTGTGCCATATTTTTTCTAAAGGGTTTTGCATATTTGAGCTTAATTACAAATCCACCAAAGGATGTTTGAATAGGCCAATAAATTCATAACTTACTACAGGTTGTGAGACACTAAGTGTCCATGTTGAGATTTTGGGGGAAGGGATGAGTGGATGGGGAGGGACGAGGCTGAGGGCTGTCTGGGGGAGGGGTTGGAGGGGGAGGGGGAGCAGGGAGATACATTTGTGGAAATGTGTTGCACGAATAAAGGAATCTCAGGGCCAGATCTCTGGGAAAGGTGGACATATCAGAGAGAGAAAGTAAATAAACACCACAGTCAGATCTCACCCAGCTGTCTTCCAGCTTCCTCAGCCTTGCTCCTCCTGGCTTCTTCTGCCTGCTCTGTCTTTCTATTGCCTGCCTTAAATACTCTCTTCACTCAGTTAAGGCATGGCCCCACAGTGCCTGCCTGGGAGCCTGGAACTCCTTCTGTAAACTAAGATGGTTTCAAACTGAGATTGGATTAAGAGCATAGGTCACCACTCCCAGGATATTCCCAGTGCTGGGATTAAAGGTGTGAGTTACCACCATCTGAACCTCCTAGACTGACTGTGGGTAGATCCCTCTTATATCTCTAAATGTTTTTATTATATTTGAAAATATCCCCACTTATCCCCTTTTGTGTCAAATTTAAAAAAAGAAGGTTTTAGCTAACATAAGAAAAACCATATACAATAGGTACAATACTTATACAAAATATATACAAACAATAAATGAGTAATGTCCAGTCCATTAACAATTGATAATTCAAAGAAAATATTTCATTAATTATCCTATTTTGATTGAGTCCAAAGGATTATACCTAATTCACTTTCTTTCTAACTTGTATTACTAACTAAAAACTATTATTTTGATGTCTCTTAAACTTATACACTTTAATGTCAAAGTTTCTCTTCTAAAACTATCACTAGAAAACGATAACTATCTAATCTTCAGCTACCTCAGAGACCCAAGAAGGAAAAAATATTTACCCAAATACCAGGAAGTGCAAGTGACTTCTAAAATCTAGAAATGACAGAGATGACACCTATCTGCCTGGACAGTCACCCTAAGTTCCTTTATAAAGTTGGGGCATCCATCTTCAGCCTATAGGCTCAGAGTCTCTTTTCATCTCAGTGAAGCAGGAAATCTGCTCTGCCCATTCTGGTACAGTTCATCAATCACTTCTCCTTGTGGCCTGAAGAATGTCTGACAGTTTTCTCTGAAAAGCAGGAACCTGCAGGACCATCTCAGCTTCCTCTGTCACTTCTAGGGAACCTGCATGTCCAGTTTAAAAAGCATACTGTCAAGCAGTCAATACAAGAACAGGTTCTTGTCCAGTGGCTAACCATTGCCACAAAGAAAGTAAACTCCACATGGAGTTTCTTCAATGCCCATTTTTCTCTTGAAGTAGATTGGGGCTGCCAGGAGCAGACTTGTCATGCTGTCCAGAAAAGTCTAAATTCTTAAAATATTTTAAATGCCATATTCTATGAACCTCTGAAGTGTTTGAAGAAGACCTGATCATCTAAAATATTATTGTTTGATCTTGAAAACATATCTAATATGACTATGTTTGAATGTAATGTCTAACTACTGACTTGAATTACTTTATATTCTAATTAGTTGGTAATAAAAACTTTCATGGGCTAGCAACTTGTATTACATTGTTATATGAAGTGAATAAGTATAATAACTTGAACAAGCATAGAGATATTTGTACAGTAACACAATTAATCTCAGTATACACAATTTGTATACAATATACAAAAATCCAATCCAATGTAAAATATTTAAAGCTAGTAAATCCTTTTAAAAGGATAGTCAATCTCTCCTTATATCCTTATTCTTTCTATTTTTTTAAACACAAATCTTGAATCAAATCATTCTTGTTTAACTTTTTTCTAACTGTAACCACTCACAATTTTTAACCAATTAACCTAAACAATGACAATCATACATAACTCATTGAACAACCAAAAACAACCCAACCCACCTCTTGGGAATGTGCCAACCCACCTCTTGGGAATGTGGGTCCCATGTTCTTAAATTTACTTCCTGCTGACTGGGGGTGATGGCATCTTTGGGGGATCCTGAAAAGAAAAGTTTAGTTAAATGTCAAGTCCTGAAATAAGTAGCTGTGTCATTTCTTGTTCAATCTCTGCATAACAGGAAAGCACACAGCTTGTCTCAAATCGTGGCTATTGTAGTCTGTGAAACAGGTTCATCTCAGTGAGCTGCCTCAAAATTGTCCTGAGCAGTTTGTAGTCCAAATCTGATCTTTGGTTGGTGTTTGTCATCCTAGTGGCTTTGTCAGATTCCATGTGAAATCATCATTGTGGGGCCCCATCTTCCTTTTGGATACTTCAAGTTTGCAATTAGTCCTTGTCCTGGATCACTACATAAAACTGATAAGAGACTAAAAACCAACACAGTGTACAGAAAACTAAATATATAACGATTTATTCAGCCTAGTATTAGTAACAATAAAACAGTCCCTTATTTTTTGTTATTCTTCTGTCCCATATCAGGTGGCTCTTCTGATATGATACAGACATTTTGTATTTTCCTTTAACAAGTATGCTTGAGTTTAGAGAATGAGAGAGTCACACTCCAACTCTAAAGCAAGCTTTAAATTATAATTAAACTGGGACTTCAGCTTACAAAAAAAATTGTAGAGGTTAAACAATGAGATTTTACCCTATGAAGTATACTGGTGCCAATAGTTACCATATTCTTTTGTTTGCAAATTTTCCTGGATAGCCTCTTTTTTGTTTTAGATGTCTAGATGTCCAAGGTCTTTTAACTTCTTGAAGATGGGTATTTCCAGTTTCCTGTAAAGACAAAAACAAAAACCTGCCCCAACCCTTTGTTTTTTCTTACAACTTAAATAATTGTAATATGGGTGGATGAACTATCAATTCTTGGTTTCATGAAGTTTCTCTGGTTCGGTTCGAGTCTTTATTAATTTTGATGGTATCCATAAATTTTCTTCACCTGTGGAAATAAAAGCAAAACCCCTTCCCCAAGGTAGCACATACCCTGTCTTCCATTCAGAGGTTAGTACATCTTTGAAGTAAACAGGCTGATTTAGTTCAGCTGTTTTTTCCTATACTCCAATGCCTTTCAGCAGCTGTTGTTCCTTTCTCATTAGCATTGAGAAAATTCAAAGCTTCCTCAACCTTGCTGCTCCTTTCTTCTTCTATCTGCTCTGTCTTTCTATGCCTGCCTTAAATACTTTGTCTGCTCAGTTAAGGTGTGGCACGCCTGCCTGGGAGCCTGGAACTCCTTCTATAAACTAAGATGACCTCAAACTCAGATTTGCTGGGATTAAGAGCGGTAGGTCACCACTCCTGGACATTCACTGAGGCTGAGATTAAAGGTGTGAGTTACCACTGTCTGATCCTCCTAGACTGACTATGGGTAGATCCCTCTGATATCTCTGAATGTTTTTTTTTTATCATATTTGAAAATATCCTCACAGAGATGACATTTTTTAATGAAAATAAAATTGAATTAAAAAATTTAAATAAAGGAAAATGCTTGGTTCCAGCCATGAGCTGCTGTGAAGAACATACCTTCTTATCCTGTGTACCTATCCATCTTAATAGGAATGTACCATTGAATTGGGACCTGAAAGGAATAAAAGGAATTGGAAAGGCCAGGGGAAAGTGAGTCAGACTGCATGTGACAGAAGGGATGACTTCACATTGCTTTACTCTTTTTCAGTCTTTGAGAGGTTGCCAATATGACTCCATTTCCTTGGTGCATTTGTAAAATAGTCCATCCATTGATGACCATGAAGATGCTTTCCAATGCTACCCTGCTTTTGCTGGTGTCCTGCACCTGGAAGTTATGATGCTAAAGGTAATCTTTTTTTTTAAATTAGAAATGCATATATAGGAAGACAAAAGGATTTGATAATGACACATTCAAAATAACCTGACAAAACTAAAATAAACTAACATAAAACTGAAACATTTCCTATAGTATATGAAACTATATGCACCAAAAAAATAGCCATATAAATCTTAAAGGTGCTTTAGTAAATTTACTCCTGATTACTTTATAGGTTCTGTTGTTAATGTGAAGTGAATCTTTTTAAACTCTATTTTCTAATTGTTCCTATTAAAGGAGAAAATGGTTTGTACTTTTATATCTATTTTATAACACACATCTTTCTGAATTACATTTTTCTAATAATTTATGAATTATTTTGGGCTATTTTTAAATTATATTGTATTGGCACTGATTTCTTTACCAATATGCATTTCTTAGTTTGCTCAAGAAAATTGTTTGTTTTTTGTTTTTGGTGTTTCGAGACACATTTTCTCTGTGACCAGGCCATCCTGGGACTCATTCTATATACCAAGAGGTCCTTGAACTCACAGAGATCCTCCTGCTTCTGCCTCCTGAGTGCTGGGATTAAAGGCCTGCACAACACCACTCAGCTGAAAATTAGTTAGTATTCATAGTTTGCTGGTAAGAAATATTGTGAATGGGTATAGAGGTTTTGTCCCACAAAATATTTTGTCTATGTCTACTTGCATAAGCATATTTCCACATTCATATGACAGCATAAGTTACAATAATTTCAACAATTTTTTAATTTTGGTTTTAACAAGCCTTCATTTTGAGACAAGAGCTGTTACTGAATCCTGCTGAGGATAGGCTGGGTGACCAACTGTGACTGACTGTCTCACCTCTCTGCACTGGGATTATAAGCCTGAACACCACACCCAGCTTTGATTTTGGTGCTAAAAGTAAAATTTAGGTCTTTGTCTTTGAGTAGCAAGCAGATTGCTTACTGAGCCATCTCTCCAGCCCTGCTCTATCTTTTAATCATTTGATCTGTATTTCCTTTCTTGTAGTTCCCTTTCATTTATTCATTTTCTAATTTAGTGAATTGAACTCAAGCTCATTAATATTTTTTCTAAAATAAAAAGTTAAAACTACAAATTATTATTCTCTATCAATTTGTAAGAATTCCACAGGCTTATCTATATTATTTTGTTATTATACTTCAACAATTATCACTTTATAATATCTCTAATGATGTTTTAATTTGGCCATTTCATATGAATGTTTTGCTTATATGTATGTATGTACCATGTGTATGGTTGGTACCTATGGTTGTCAGAAGAGAGCATTGGATCCCTTGGAACTGGAGGTACAGGTGGCTGTGAGCTGCCACGTGGGTGCTGGGAACTGTTCCCCTTCCTCTGCAAGTGCAACAAGTGCTCTTAACCACCAAGCCATCTCTCCAGCCCCAGCCTATGACATTTTATTTTTGTTTTTTAAATTTGAAGTTATTTATGCATTTAAAAAATTGTATTATGAAACCAATAACCAAGCTACAAATACAATTTTATTTTTCCCCACTTAAAGGTATTTTTTAAATCCTTCTTGCAACAACAATAACTGTATATACATGCTACACATCTCAAGAGAATTTGGTAATAATATAAAACTTTTTTGCCAGGTATGGTGATGATTCCCTTCAATTTCAGAACCTAGGAGGCAGAGACAGGTGGATCTCTATAAGTTGAGGCCAGCCTGGTCTACAGAGTCAAGCTGGCCTAGACTACACAGTGACACCTTTGATGTGGGAATGCCTTTCTGTATGCTGTGAATATCGATCTTTAAATAAAGGAGCTGTTTTGGCCCATGACAGGCACCATAGAAAAAGTAGGTGGGGGAATCAGAGTAGGTAGGAAAGGAAGGGCAGAGTCAGAGACAGACTGAACCAACCGCCCAAGAAGAAGCATGCAAGGAACACAGGTGAGCCACGGGCCACGTGGCAGACAGGTTAATGAGAATGGGCTGATTTAAGATGTAAGAGCTAGCTAGCAATGTGCCCGAGCCTTAGGCCAAACAGCATGAACTTAATATAAGAATCTGAATCATTTTGGGGAGCCTGATCAGCTGCAAGGGTAAGGGATCTGGGGCTGAAGGTCTGGGGTCTGGACCTCTGGCCTCCCGAGACCAAGAAACCTCATTACAACACACCTTGTCTACAAACACAACAAAAATGGACCCCTTTTTCTTTCATAAATAAAGAGATCATGGTTGGGATGCTTGTTTGTATTTAAGTCCATGGTTACAATATGAGGATGTTATAGAAAACTTTCCATACTCTTTATCCACATTTATCAACTAATATTGGCCACATTTGTTCTGCCATTTTCTTTTATTTTGCCATCTAAAAGAAATTTGCAGCTGTGTATTTTATGCTTTAATTTTCACTATGTTTACTTGGAATAAATATTTTCTCATACATTACCTGTTTTCTTGGTTGAAGTTGCAATCCAGGACGATATATTTGTATGTGTGTGTGTGTGAGAGAGAGAGAGTTCGTACACACGTGTATTAACAGCCCTTGATCAGGAAATTTCTCCAATTTCTTCAATCTTCTTTGTCTTTGTTGACACTGACAGTTTTTAAAAATGTACGACAATTATTTTGTAGAAGGCTCCTCATTTCCTTCTTTTTCCATTTTGATGATGTATGTCAACAGGAAGACAACAGAATTCATAAGTTTTTCTCTGGGCATCATATTCGCAGCTTGCACATGATGTAGGTATCATATCAGCATTGGCTTCTTGGTTAAGTTGCTGCGATTTTCTTAGATTAACCCATTGTTTTCTCTTTACAGTCAATATTTTTTCTGTGAATACTTGGAGATTGTGTAACTTTTCTGTTTCTCATTAAACTATCTTCTAGTATTTGTGTCTATTGATTAATCTTAACTGAATGTTTTTACTGTGATGACTACAGAATAATAAATTTCAAGCTCCATCATTTTTACCGCATTCACTAGTGTACATTCTACTTAAAGAGAAAGTTTTTTTTCTCCATTTACTTATTATACTTCGACATCTAAATTTTTGTGTTATTTTATAAATAGCTTATTGCTATCATAATAATTTTATTCAATTTATCCTCTTTACTTTTTGCATGTTCACCATTCTTTGACAGATATTTAGACTTATTTTAACATTTATTTTCTTCCTTACTTTCAGGCTCATCTTATATTTTACATCCCATTGACCATTTCTCTATTTGACTGTGCTACTGGGAGATCGTATTTACAAACTGAGGTGTGGATCTATGGATTTTTTTTATTTTTTATTACTTTATATTTAATTTTAGAGTACAAACATTGTTTTATATTTGTTGAAATTTGCCTTATGGCTTAGAGAGCATAATGATTACTATTTTTTGTGTTTTTGTAAAGGGTCTATATTCTACCTGATATATGCATATATATGTACATATATATATGTAGGTCTATAAATATCTGTTAAATGTGTTATCATGATGTATAAATCTTCTATATCCCTAGTAAAGTCTAGGATACATCTTTTATCATTTTTGTGACCCTTTCCTAAAATCTATTCTTAAAAATCTAATACATTATGGCAAGATTCATTGTGGTGATGGCATTTCTTTTTCAGTTCTTTAATCTAGTCATCTTTCTGTCGAGCTAGGATCACTCTATGTAGTTAGTCCTGGTGGCCTGGAACTCACAGAGATCCACCAGCCTCTGGCTTCTGAGTGCTGGGATCAAAGGTGTATGCCACCATGCCCTGCCACCATCCACAAAATATTGTGTTTTCTTGTATTATTTAGTTTATTGTGAATTTAGGGTTCAAAATAACAACTTGACTATATTACACTGCTGCAGATTAGAAGTCTGGTATGGTTTTCACCTGGCTGAATTGAAGTGCTGGCCAGCTGCATTCTTCTCAGAGGCTATAGAAGAGAATTTGTTCTCTGTTCTTTAGGTTGTTGGTAGAATTGAGTTCCTTCCAAAGGTAAGAGTGAGACCCCCATTTTCTTGATAGATGATGGCTGATGATGTCCCCAGATTTTAGAAGCCCTTCATTTGTGATCTCCTTTAATTGTCTTCAAAGCCAACTATATGTTGAGTCTCTCTCACACATAAAATTTCTTCATTTCCTCTTCTATCTATCCTCTTTCTGACTCAGGTAGGAAAAGGATTTCTATGTGAATATATACCTTCAGTTAGTGTATGACACCCAGTTAATACAGAAGATATTCTTCTGTCTTGAAATCCATAACCAAATTACATCAGCAGGTTCTTTTACCTTGTGGAGTGACATAGTTAACAGTCCTGGGGATTATGATGTGACTCTTTTATGTACCTGCTTTCCACGCATTCCATTATAGCAGCTAACCATAACCATAACTCAGAGTTTGATAATCCAGTCCTTCATTCATCCAGCAGAAATAATTTTTAAAACATACGTTAAAGTGAAAATCTGTTATATTACAGACATTGTACCAGGTGCCCATACTAAAAAATGTCTAAGATGTCTAACTCACCCACTAAAGCCATAAACCAGTTTGGTAAGTTCTGTAGAAATTAGCACACAATGCTGTGTAAGAGAATGCAAGGAGTTGTATTGCCTAAATTAGAAATACCAAATGGATTTTTGTGTGAACCCAAAGTACTCTTGGATATTAAGGCTGGAAAATGGTAAAATGTATTAACTTTCTGTTGCTGTGATAAAATACCACGACCCAAAACAACACGTGGAAGAAATGATTTCTTTTGGCATAAGGTTCCAGAGAGACTGAGTCCTTAATGGTGAAGAAGGCATGTCAGCAGACAGTTGGAGCAGAAGGATGGCCAATCACATTTTTTCCAGATACAGGAAGTAGAGCAGGAAGTGAGGCAAAGCTATAAACCCTCCAGTAGTCATCCCCAGATACTTGCTTCCTTCTGGGAGTAACCATCCAATGTCTGATTTGATTGAAGGCCCACTCCATGAGATAGAACCCACACCCAACACTTCCAAAGAACTTGAGACTAGATAGCCCAGAGACCTAGGATAAAGCCAAAATATACATTTTTTTTATTGCACTGAAATGCACACAGTTGGCTTTGGGGCCATAGCCATTTCTGTCCCATTTAACTCTGTTGATATCATAACAAGGGCAAAGTTCAGATTCATCTTTTACCTACAGAGGGATCAGTGTCCTTTTACTTATTAGGGATCATCACATCAAGAGGCCTTTGGTACTATGACCCTTACTAGGAAGGAGAAATTTTTTATTGTCTTCACTACATATGAGTTACCACCCCTTAAAAAGGAAACATCGACTCAGCATGAGTTGACCAAGTCTTCCCCCTCTTCACTTTTTGTCCTGTTCTTTCCCTTCTGGCCCATATGTATCTTCTTCTGCCTTTCCTCTTATGATTAGGGACCCTTAATTGTCAGAGAACAGAACAGGGCAGAGGAAATGCTCTAAAGAGAGATTTTGGGCAATTGAGGTATTTAGTCTCTGGGCTCTCTGGTAATGGGCAGCCCATCTTTTGCAGAGTCAAACAGGAGTGAGCTGTCTGTTGCTCATATAGAAACACTACTGTCTTCTGCCCTTTGGATGCCTTTCCTGGCTGTTTGGTTGGTTCAGCCCAAGGTAGTATGACCTCCAGCTGAATTCACAGGCCTATCAGAAAGTAATCCTGCAGCAAGATTATGAACAAGCCAGTACTGTGACCAGCACTTTATGCTGTACTATGGACTATGACTTGAATCTGCCTATGCAGTCATAGTGAGCTATGTGTATGTTTTAATTTTTTTAATGTTTTCTTTTTATAAGAGCCTAAGCCAGGGGAAATTGAGAGAGCCAGAGGGAGGGTAGAGTCATGCTGCTGCCTGAACAGGATTCCTATAAGGTCTCTAGCCTACTAGTCCGTAGTTTCTTGGCCCCTTGCTTAGTACTTTTTTGATCTTTCCTGGATGTTGGAAAGGTTCCAGGACCACATCAATAGATGAACAGGAAAAGAGTTGTAGCTGTGATATGTGGCTATCCAGAGGAAAGTGGAGCCAATCAAGTCCATGAGTGGGTGGAAACTCATCAATAGAAAGCAAAGAGTAAGCATGTCTCCCGGCTGGCACCTTAACTGTGCTCATCACAAGAAGGAAAGGTACCTTGCTGTCAATGCTTGGGAGAAGTCTGAGGAAGGAGGAAGAGGCAGACATGGTGGTACACCCTTACTGGCAGAGGTCTGGATCTGCCAAACACAAATGCCTCACCACTGTGTACTCTCCTGTGTTCCTGTGAGGAAAGGAGCCACCTGGCTCAGCATGCCTGTAGCTCTCAGGACTAGCTGCAGTTTTGATCTTCTCAAAGGCCTGTATCAATGGCCCCAGTGCCTAAGTCACTGGCCAATGGCCTAACCCCAAATGATTTAATGTTAAGGTTCATTGACTTTCATGCTGCTGCCTGTGTTGCATGCTTCTAGAGTGCATTGAGGCTTCTCTCTGGGGGGTGCCTCTGACTTGTGATGAGAGATCTGACTTGGCTTGGGCCAACTCAACCTAGCTCTCCTTGTTTGTTCCCAAGCCTAATGTCTGACATTTGGCAGAAAGCAAATATCCCTGCCTGGAACTTTTAGATACCATTTCCACTGGGTGGCAAGTGACAGTCAACTCTCTATGTAGACTGAGGACATTCACCTCTGTTAGGCTCAGTTGATCTGGGTCTTCTGTATGTTTTAGGCTCCGGAATGGGTGGAGCCTGAGGTGAGAGCTATAGAACAGTGCATTTGGAGTTCATGGGTCTCTGTAACACTCAGTGCATATAGAATACTATGTCGTACAAACTGGAGTTTTCTTCAATATGACCAACCCTTTCTCTCTACTTGTACCTCCTTAGAAGTGTAGGCCACACTGGGAATGCACAGAGCTTCTCAATGAATTTGAAAGTTGTCCTCTGAATGCATTCTAGAACTTTCCCCTGGACTGACTTGAGAAATAAACAGCCTGTGCATTCCTTACTGGAAGTAGAATGACAATTAACTACAGTGGGACCAAAACCAAGGTCACAAACAGGAACAAACGTCTGTCATTCATCAACTACTGAGGAACTTTTCCTAAGCTGTACTAGCTACAAGGCCACCACCTCAGCTGTGAGATAAGACGAGGGACATGGAATACAGAGACCTGGATAAGCAAGGAGTGGGAGTCCCCTCAGTGTTACACATTCTCCTTAAAAGATAATTAACCAGAATCTCTGTGCATCTTTTTATGGCTTTTGGTTCTCCTCTTTCAAAGCATACCAACGTGTGCTTCTTATTCTTTCCGATTTCTCTCACTCCTTATATTTTGTGTACATAGGCACTTTTTCTGTTAGAGGAATGGATTCCTTTCTCTGATTTGTCCATGTTGCCTGTATAAGTTGACATTTACTTGGGAGGAAGGAAAGTTTTTCACTAGTAAAATAGCCACAATGTGTTTCTTAACACTTTTTGTCTTGTTTTCTTGATTGTTTTTCTAAGGATTATTGGTTTGCAACTACATAGAAATTTTGAGAAGCAAAACAAAATATTAAAATGTTAGTACATAAACACAGCATCATAGATTAAGCATATAGTTCATGGATAGAAAAAAGTCTACCTTGTATGAGTCCCTGGGCTTACTTTATAGCATGACAAAGCCAACTAAAAATCAACACAAGACCCAGTGTATAATATTGCAAAATATTATATTTGGAAAGAATATTTAAATCTATTTAGCAGATTAGTGTAACTTTTACTAAAGCCTATGGAATTTTAAGTATAATTTCTTTTAGATAGCACCTTGCTATGGAGCCTAGGCTTGCCTGGAACTCCCTACAGTGGGTTTGTTTCAAACTCTTGATCCGACTAATTTACCTCCCAGTTGCTAGGATTCCAGTCATGTGTCACCACACCCTGCTTATAATTCATTTTTGAACATGAAGCACTAGATTTAAAAGAGCTAAAGGTAAATTATTTTAAAGTTGTTTATATAACCTCAAAATTGTGCTAGTGCATAACTATCAAATATGTTTATTTCATATTTCATAAACTTAAAGTGTAAGAGCAACTAGTTCTGTCTTAAATATGTAGAATTATTATACCTACTTTAAGAGAGCACCATTGGATTCATTTAGCTCCAGTCCCAGATCAACAATGTTCCTTTGTTGCTATGGTTTTCCTATACTTTATTAGTGAATCTATGATTATTTTGCTGGTAGACTTTTCTTTTATATGACCACTTAAACAATATAGCAATTATTTACATAGAATTTATATTGATGTAGGCATTACATGTAATTTATGATATTTATATAGGAGAATATACACACGCATGCCATTTGTATGGAAATATGATGCCATTTAATATAAAAGAGTTAAGTATCAATAGAGTTCAGGATCCATTTCCTGGCAGATACTTAAAAAATCTTGAAATTTGGTTTGCCTCATAATCCAACAGGCTGAGAATATATTTGGATATTTACGAAAACAATTGGAGCCTGGTGGTGGTGCCACATGCCTTTAATGGAGGCAGGGCAGACAGTTCTCTGAATTTTAGGCCAGCCTGGCCTATAGAGCAAGTTCCAGGATAACCAGGGCTACATAATGAGACTCTGTCTCTAAAACAAAACAAAACAATGGCAAAAAATAGAAACAAAAAATCAAAGAAAGAAAAATAAAGAAAACAATGGAAAGATACTCAATGCCCTTTATTTGGAGAATTATTAAGTTGTGGAATCTTGAGGTATACTATTTTGCACATATTCAAAAGAGCATATTAAGTCTATAGCATATACTAAATATGAAATGCTAAGAATGAAAACTTTGCATAATAATGTATATTACATAGACATTTTAATAGCAAATGAAAAACCTACATATTTGTTAATATATCTGTTTATGATGATTATAAAAAATGTGGAGCATGTACTATAGACTACATCTGTCAACCAGCAGAGACTGGAAATGGGGCTTATTGAAAAATTACTAAACTTTTCTTTTTCTTGTTTTTTTAAACACAGGGTCTCACTTAGCCCTGGCTGGCTTTGAACTCCTAATTATCCTGGCTCTACTTACCAAATGATAAGATTACAGGCATGTATGCACCACTACACCCAGCTTCTAATCTTTTCTTTATACACTTTGTATTTTATTCCTTATTACTACACTTAAAATATTTTTTACAAAACTTTCAAGCTTGAATATAAGAAAGAAATCGTAAAAAAAACTTGGAAATAGTTGATATACATTCTGGCTACTTCAATGCACACATACAAATGTGTGTAATGGATAATTCACTAATTACTTCGAATAACATATCAAATAGTCCCATCTTAGTACAAAAACATGATTTAAAAAGTGGTCAAAGAATGGGCAGGTCATGGAAGACAGAATGTAGATAGATGGTCAACCACAATGAATGACTATGCATTCTTTACTGGAAGTTAAACAGCAGTTGAATCTGTTGAAATCAAACTAGACCTACAAACAGGAGCCACCCTTATTCTGTCACAAGTGAACTATTGTGGAACTTCTAGTTTGTACTAAATATATGATACTCAATACCATTCAACAAAGGAATGATTAAAGAAATTAACGTCATATAAAGTAAAGATTGTGAGACCAATAAAATATTGAGGTAAGTCAATTTTTATAAAGAATGTTCCTTAAGTGAGCTTGGTGGGCATAGTGGCATACACCCATAATCCTAGCACTTGGGAAACAGAGACAGGAGGGAAATCCCCAATTTTACAAATTCACTATTAGTTCATTCTATTTGTAGTAGTCAAAATTCTTGAGATGGCTCAGTGGGTAAGTTCTTGCTGCATGAATGTGAAGCTCTGAGTTCGAGTGCCCATAAACCAGGTAAAACTGGGTGTGGAATCACACATCTGTAATCCCAGCACTCCTACGGCAAGATGGGAGGTGAAACAGGAGAATCCTTGGAAGCTTGCGGGCCAGCTAGCCTGGTATCCGCACCTGTGAACAACAAAGAAACTCTGTGTCAAACAAGGTGGAAGGTGAGAACAACATCCAAGATTATCTTCTGACATCATATGACATGTACACTCATGTGAATGCACACACGTATACCGTATAAGCACACAAAAAAATTACTTCTTCATAATTCTCAGATTTGTAATAGTGATAAATACATAATGTGTGAATTATATACAACGAATGTATAAGCATTTGAAAAATTTTAATAGCATCAGCATGTTTACAATTATTTATTTTGACCTGTGTTTTATTTGTGGAGTTTTTGAAAGTGATCTTACATATGAATAAATCAACGCAATTGTTTTTCATAAGTAAAAGTTGCAGTCACAGTCAATGTCATTCAGCAGAAAAATAATTTAATAGAAAATATTGTCATATAGTATTATGAGACAACAGAAATAGTGAGGTGAGTCAATTTTTATAATGAAATCTCGTTAAGGGAGTGAGGCATGGCGGTACAAACCAGTAATCCCTGCACTTCAGAATTATGATTTCGGGACTAGCCTTGGCTGTACAGTGATGACAAGGTACTGCCAAAAAAAAAAAGAAAGAAAGAAAGAAAAGAAAAACACCTACAACTTAATTGGGTAAAAAAAAGTAAAGAAGTATATAAATGGCTGATCACATTCATATTTCAAACTCCAAATCTAAAATATTTTATTGTAACCACCATATATATGTATATGTACATAAAGGCATAGACAATAGTAAGTAATTGATATTGATATTTTCATGTGGATAGAGGGAAGTCTGAGGAATGGTAAAAGTCTGGTGACAAGAGAGTTTGTAATCTGAATTTTCTAAAGAATGTAAGAGTTAGTCAAGGGCAATGAAGCAAAACTGGTCCCATGTGATGCATGATACACAGAAAAACAAGAGCTGCTGAAATAGGCATCCCAGAAATTTTCTGGGGTAAAATTACACTGAGAGTAGCAAAATATTTAATCTAGTTGACACAAAAGCCTTTTTTGCATTCAAGCACATTATGTACCGAGCACTAGCAGATTGTCAGTACCTTGTGATCTGCTTCTTCTATGATCTGTTTAGAAGGGAATTTGAAGTATTGCCTTCTGAACACATGTATTTGACCTGTATCATTGCATTTCTAATTGTAAATGACTATCCTTCTTTTTTTATATCTTTCAGTATTATGATGTAATGACTGTGATTTCACCTTCAGAATTTGGATGAATTTAGGACGTGGGCAAGATCGGGTTGTAGACTTCTAGGACTGAAGGCCATGGTGTGTGTGGATCATGGTAAACTCACCAAAGCAAGTAATGCCCTTGAGATGGTCCTGCAAAAGCCAACCATTGCTCTTTTTTGTTGATACCCAGTCTTTGCTGTATTGCATTAAAATTGCATAAGTCCATTAATGTCCAAATAAACTTCGTCTTGTTTCTGTGTTAAAGCTGTATGACTATTATTTACTAAATTTTGACTTTGAAGTATTCCATGAAAATTATAAATATAAAACATTGCTAAAATTAGTCCCAAAATCTGACTTTTTCCCCTGCAGGTGGTCATCCAATCATCACCCTTCTGTGACTGTGGCAGAAAAGGCATACCTGGGTAGGTGAAATCTTAAAAGAGTTAGGTTGCCAGTAAGCCACATTTAACCAACAATTTGTTTATGCCATGTATAGACTGTCATATTAATCCTCATCCTGTATTCCACAGCTTCACTATTTTCTTGGTCAAGATGGTTTGTGTGCTTGTTTTTCTTATTTGCTACTTCTAAAATGGCCAGAATTAAATACAATGAGTGCCCTAATTATAAACATAAGTATTGTGAGGCAAAAGCGTTCATAGTATAGGAAAACTTTAGCTGTGCATTCTTACTCTTGACATAGTCACTGAATT
Organism: Phyllotis vaccarum; assembly: GCA_033318265.1. Lineage (NCBI taxonomy): Eukaryota > Metazoa > Chordata > Mammalia > Rodentia > Cricetidae > Phyllotis > Phyllotis vaccarum. The sequence continues at coordinate 121,675,992 of JARWLC010000013.1, forward strand.
GTTCATTAATTATTTGTGAACTAGGGATTGATAGGCCAAGAGATGTAGCTAAAGGGTAAAGCACTTGCCTAACATGTAAATCCCTGGATTTAATCCTCCAGAATCTAGATCAGAAATACTCCCAAAAGTGTTTGGGGGACGGAGTAGAGATTCATAGAAAAAATGTGTATGCACTATAACTGTCAGCCAGAGGTATAAGAAGGAAAATTCTATCTTCTGAATTATAATAAAAGAAAAGTACTTTTTTCTAAGCACATAGTATACCTGAAAGCAACATAATAAACATGCCTATAGATTAGTATATAAAATGATCACATAATTTGCTCAAGTCAAAGCTGGCAAATATTTTTGAAAAGGCACAAAATGTGAGCATTTGATTCTGAACACTGAAATTAGTCCTTGGCCTTAGAAGCAAGGAATCTTGAAAAAAGTAACAAATATACAGTGATTCCATAGTTATACCACGCACAATTAATACATTCAGAGCAAGTGCATTAAAAAAATGCTGTATCTCTCATTGCCAGTTAGATCATTAAAGCTACTAAAGCAACACAAACATTACAAACAGAAACCACAGACTTGAGCCAAGTGATAACTGGTGATAGGCATGTCATGGGCCAAAGGCTCAATATTGTACAGATGATGTCATTCTCTAAAATATGCCGTGTAATCTGTATCTGAGTTCAAGTTGTCTTCTGAAGTTACAAGACTATCTAAAGATCATAGAAAAGCAATGGAACCAGAATAGCCAAAACATTTCTAGTATATCTTATTCCAGATATGAGAATTTACTACAAACAAATGATGAGCAAAATGGTGTAGGGTAGACATATTGATTAATGAAATACAAGCAGAAGCCTAGAAATAAACTGTCATATTTATCGACAATTTCTGAAAAGGTGCCATGTAAAAATAAGAAGAATGGTGTGTTTGACCAAATGGTGTTGTGACTAGTGGGTATTCACATGCAAAAGAATGAAGCTAGATCTCCACCTAATACACATTCAAAACTTAACCTAGAATATATCAAAGCCATCAATGCAATGGTTGATTACATTATAACATTCTTGGAAAGAAACAGAAGTATGTGTGGGATTGAGTTATCTCTACTAAATGGTATGCAAAAAAGAACAAACAACAGTGGAAAATGTAGGTAATCTTTATAGTATAATTACATATGGTATTTTATCAAAAAATTAAAGGGACACTATCGGAAGGGGGAAGTTGTGGGCTGGAGATTTGTAGCATTTTCCTATATTTCTGCTATATTAAAATAAAATAGGGGTATGTCTTCCGGGAGAGAAGGCAGCATGGGTGGTTCTTGAGTGTAATTACAGAGGCCAGGAAATCCAGAGATATTGGACTTATAAAAGAACATTAGAGATTAGGTTTGGTGATCCATGCCCCACCCCCATTCCCACCCCGACTCCTCAAAACAGGATTTCTCTGTGTAACAGCCCTGGCTGTCCTGGAACTAGCTTTGTAGACCAGGTTGGCCTCGAACTTATAGAGGTCCACCTGCCTCTGCCTCCTGTGTCTGGGATTAAAGGCATGTGCCGCCACCACCTTTAAAGCAGCACTTGGGAAGCAGAGGCAGCTGGATCTCTATGAGTTCCAGAAACCTTGTCTCAAAAAATGGGGAGGGGCAACGCTGAATTGGTATTTGATAACAACCTAGTCAAGCAGGCAAAATGCCCTACAGTGGGGCAGTGGGGTTGTAAATAAATAGGCCCAGTGAACTTCACAGTTCTTGTGTTCTGCAAAAATGCAGTTTGGAAAACTGGGCCACTGCCAGGCAGTGGTGGTACCAGCCTTTAACCCTAGCACTCGGGAGGCAGAGACAGGCAGATCTCTGTGAGTTTGAGGCCAGCCTGGTCTACAGAGTGAGTTCCAGGACAGCCAGGGCATAGAGAAATTCTATTTCTGAAAATCCCCCAAAATAAAATAGGGTGGCACCCATGACCTACATAGACATCAAGCATTGAAGGAGGAGTTCCCTGGACTTTCAGCTTGCTCACTGATCCATGGCACAGAATCACACAGAAGACTCTTATTGTCAAACCTAGGGATCAGAGATACTTTCATTCATGTGCCTCCAAATCCCAGCAACTTTCTCTTCACTGGCTGACACTAAGATGAATGTGTGGGCCCCAAGGAACTTGTGACAAGGGCAAAGCAGATGGTTCTTCCATTTTGGAACATCTGAGAACCTCTTGGAAGCAACAAACACAGAGCTGACAAAAGTCTGCACCAAGTCCTTTGCAAGTATGGAGTCAGCACACCTTAATTTCCATATTAAAAGAGTAAGAGAAGAAAACAAAGGTGTGTTTCCATTATATGATTATATATGTATATTTGTTAAATAATATGAGGTAATACTCATACTTCTCTCTTTAACCACTCATGAAGTGGCAGCTGACAATTGAAACCACCTTCTACTATCTATGCTCTTAGCTTTCACAAAGCTCAATAGCTGGCCATACTTCTTAAACTAGTAGGTTGACCTAAAATAGCATTTCTAAATGTCTGAGGCATTAGTAGTCCTGCTTTGATTGGCTTTTTGTGTTTCTACATTGAATTCAATTATAAGTCATTTTCCTGAAGGTGCTTCCACTATTCCACATAAACTCTACCAAATTATAGCCCAACAATCCAGTCCTTGAGGATCATTACTTTTAGGCAAGATAATAACTTCCTTTTTTACTGTAAGTTCAGAAGCATGAGGGACTCAAATTGAATGATTAGAGTTTTGCTTGGCAGGAAGTATTCTATTCCTTTCTCTAGAAACAAAAACTTATAAAGTGGATCATTACAGAACAATAAATGGCACCACTATCATTTCCAGCCCTTTATTTCTGTACTTGCAAATCTGGACTCAGAGAAACAACACTATATGGTGGCCACAAATTCAAAGTATATGTGGTCTTCTGGAGGACCCTTTTCCATTCCTGCATGTTACTGCCATATAGATGGCCCTGTAACTGAATCTTCAAAAAGATATTCCATTGTCCTATCAACTATCTGCTACGAGATAGTGAATATGGTATTTAATCTCATAATGAACCATAAACTGGGTCCAGAGTCTTATCTTTCTATGTCAGTTTACTGTCGGGTATGCTTCATAAAGCAATAGACTCATTCTGAGAGATAAAATATAGTGTGGTAGGTCTAGGGGTGTCACACGAATAAATGAGACTCAAGGATAGATCTCCGAAGAAGTTGGAGATATTAGAGAGAATAAACACCACAGTCAGATCTTACCCAGCTGTCTTCCAGCTTCCTCAGCCTCGCTTCCCTTGGCTTGGCTTCTCCCTGCTCTATGCCTTCCTTAAGCTTAAATACTCTCTTGGTAAATTAAGGTGTGCACCCCCCCCACTGCCTGCTTGGGAGTCTGGAATTCCTTCTATAATCTGAAGTGACCTTGACTCAGTTTGGATTAAGGGCATAGGTCACCACTCCCAGGATACTCCTTGTGCTGGGATTAAAGGTTTGAATCACCACTCTCTGATTCTCCTAGACTGACTGTGGTTAGAGCTCTGGAACTTTTGGAGCTTTTATTAACTCCCCACAAAGACTGTGGGTAGATTCCCTCTGATATCCGTGAAACTTCTGAAGCTTTTATTGAATTCCTACATATCCTCTTTTGTGTCAAATTATAAAAAAGAAGGTGATAGCTAACATAAGAAAAACAATATACAATAGGAACAATAATTATATAAAATATATACAAACAATAAATGAGTAATGTCCAGTCCATTAACAATTGACAATTCAAAGAAAATATTTCATTAATTATCCTATTTTGATGAGTCCAAAGGATTATACCTAATTCATTTCCTTTCTAACTAAAAGCTTTTATTTTGATGTCTCTTAAACTTATAAACTTTAACTTCAAAGTTTCTTTTCTAAAACTGTCATTAGAAAGCTGTAAGTATAACTATCTCATCTTCAACTACCTCAGAGACCCAAGAAGGAAATAATATTTACCCAAATAACCAGGAAGTGCAAGCAACTTTCAAAAACTATAAATGACAGTCACCCAAAGGTTTTTTTTTTTTTTTTTTTTTTTTTTTTTTTTTTTTTTTTTTTTTTTTTTTTAATAAAGTTGGGGCATCCATCTTCAGCCTACAGGCCCAGAGTCTCTTTTCTTTTCAGTGAAGCAGGACATCTGCTTTGTCCATTTTGGTGTAGTTCAGTCACTTCTCCTTGTGTCCTGAAGATTGAAGTCTCTCTTCAAAGTTCTTTTCAACTTTCCCTTGTAGTACTTGTTGGTTATGGGTCTCATGCCAGTATTTAGCCTTAGATGGAGTTTATCACCGTTTTGGACTGCAATCCTAAGCAACCCAACTCTGGGAAGATCCAGGCCCAGCACGACAGGGGCCTCTACCGGCCTCATACTGTCCACGGGCCATCTCTGACAGTTTTCTCTGAAAAGCAGAAACCTGAAGGACCATCTCAGCTTGTTCTGTCAAACTTCAAAGGTCACTTTCTGAGGGAACATGCATGTTCAAGCAGACAATTCAGGGACAGGTTCTTGTCCAATGACTAACTATTGCCACAAGGAAAGTAGACTCCATATGGAGTTTCTTCAATGCCCTTTTTTTTTCTTGAAGTAGATTGGGGCTGCCAGGAGCAGACCTATCTCACTGTCCAGAAAAGTCTTTAAGTTCTAAAAATATTTTGAATGCCATATTCTATTGATCTCTGAAGTGTTTGAAGATCTAAAATACATTTGTTTGATCTTAAAAACATATCTAACATGACTATGTCTGAATGTAATGTCTAACTACTGAGTTGCATTGCTTTATATTCTAATTAATTGGAAATAAAAACTTTCATGGACTAGCCACTTGTATTACAATGTTAGATAAACTGATTAAGTAAACTACCTTGAATACGCATAGAAATATTTGTACAATGACACAATTAATTTCAATATACACAATTTGTATACAAAAAACCAATGCAATGTAAAATATTTAAGGCTAGCAAATCCTTTTAAAAGAAGATTCCATAATCTATCCTTATATCCTATATATCTGTATCCCCTTTTTCTTTCTATTTTTTAAACACAAATCTTGAATCGAATTATTCTTGTTTAACTTTTTTCTAACCATAACTATTAACAATTTTTAACCAATTAACCTAAACAATGACAATCATCTATAACCCACTGAACAACCAAAACCAATCCATCCCACCACTTGGGAATGTGGGTGCCGTGTTCTTAAATTTACTTCCTGCTGACTAGGGGCTACAGCATCTTTTGGGGATCCTGAAAAGAAAAGTCTTGTTAAATGTCAAGTCCTGAAATAAGTAGCTGTGTCATTTGTTGTCCAGTCACTGCATAATAGGAAAGTGCACAGCTTGTCTCAAGTCTTGGCTATAGTAGTCTGTGAAGCTAGTTCATCTCAGCGAGCTGCCACAAAATTGTCCTGAGCAGTTTGTAGTCCAAATCTGATTTTTGGTTGGTGTTTGTCAGCCTACTGGCTTTGTCAGAGTTCATGTGAAGCCATCGTTGTGGGGCCACATCTTCCTTTTAGATACTTCAAGTTTGCAATTAGGCCTTGTCCTGGATCACTACATAAAACTGGTAAGAGACTAAAAATCAGCACAACGTACAGGCAACTAAACATATAACAATTTGTTCAGCATAGAATTAGTGACAATAGAATAGTCACTTTTTAGTTATTCTTCTGTCCCATATCAGGTGGCTCTTCTGATATGATACAGAGATTTTGTATTTTCCTTTAACAAGTATGCTTGAGTTTAGAGAAGGAGAGAGCCACAATCCAACTCTAAAACCAGCTTTAAATTATAATTAAACTGGGAGTTTAACAAACAAAAAAATTTTTGTAAAGGTTAAGCAATGATATTTTACCCTATGAAATATACTGGTACCAACAGATACCATATTCTTTTGTTTGCAAATTTTCCTGGATAGCTTCCTTTTTGCTTTAGATGTCTAGATGTCCAAGGTCTTTTAACTTCTTGAAGATGGGTTGTTAAAGTGTGGTTTCTCAGTCCCAGGCAGCCAGAGGCCCAGACTCACAGACCTGTAGCCCCGGACCCCTCAGCCACACGTTGTTGTTTAGGGCCCCAGAAATGACTCAGACACTTATATTAACTTCATGCTGTTTGGCCTATGGCTCAGGCACATTGCTAGTTTGCTCTTACATCTTAAATCAACCTATTTTTATTAATCTTTTTTGCCACATGGCCTGTGGCTTACCTGTGTTCTTTACATGTTGCTCCTTTAGGCTTCTGGCTCAGTCTGTCTTTGACTCCGCCCTGCTCCTCCTACCTATGCTCTGATTTCCCCTCCTACTTTTTCTATGGTGCCTGTCATGGGCCAAAACAGCTCCCTTATTTAAAGACTGCTATTCACAGCATATTCACAGCATAGAAAGACATTCTCACATCACTGGCTATTTCCAGTTTCCTGTAAAGACAAAAACAAAAACCTGCCCCAACCCTTTGTTTTTTCTTACAACTGAAAGAATTATAATATGGGTGGATGAACTATCAATTCTTGGTTTCATGAAGTTTCTCTGGTTCGGTTCGAGTCTTTATTAATTTTGATGGTATCCATAAATTTTCTTCACCTGTGGAAATAAAAGCAAAACCCCTTCCCCAAGGTAGCACATACCCTGTCTTCCATTCAGAGGTTAGTACATCTTTGAAGTAAACAGGCTGATTTAGTTCAGCTGTTTTTTCCTATACTCCAATGCCTTTCAGCAGCTGTTGTTCCTTTCTCATTAGCACTGAGAAAGTTCAAAGTCAATAAAGCATTATGCAGTCTATCTCGGGGTCTTTGTTATTCCTTGCTGTTTATTTAACATGTCCTTTAGAGTTCAATTTGATCTCTCTATGACTGCTTGCCCTGTAGGATTGTGTGGTATTCCTGTAGTATGCTTTATATTATAATAAGCAAAAATTGTTTCATTTTAGTAGAGACATATGCCAGAGCATTGTCAGTCTTAATTTGTACAGGTATTCCCATGATGGCCATAACTTCTAGCAAATGTGTGATTACAGAATCAGCCTTTTCTGAACTCAAAGCAGTTGCCCATTGAAATCCTGAAAACGTGTCTATTGTAGGATGGACATATCTTAATTTCCCAAATTCTGTAAAATGAAATACATTCATCTGCCAGATTTCATTTCTATGTATACCTTTAGGATTACTTCCTACTGGCAATGGAGTTTGGTTATAGAAAGAACAGGTGGGACACCTTTTTTACAATTTCTTTGGCTTGTTGCTAAGTGTTAGAGAAATCTTTTTTAATCCCTTGCTATTGACGTGATGCTTTTTATGAAATTCTGAGGCCTCTCGTACATTTCCTATTAATAATTTATCAATTTCATCATTACCTTGTGCTAAAGGACCTGGCAGACATGTATGGGATCGAATGTGTGTTATATAGAAGGGATGATTTCTAGTCCTGAATATTTCTTGTAACTGAATAAATAATGAAGTTAATTCTGATTAATCATTAATAAAATCAACCATTTCAATGTGTAGAACAACTCTGCATAGTGAGAGTTAGTGACTATGTTAAGAGGTTAAGAGTCATGGGTTAGATTAAGGGTACAGAGTTAGCAAGTGATATGTCTGGGCCTGAGGCCGATCAGCCTAAAACTATTGTATGCATCTGTGTGTCTCTACAGGTCTGTGGGTCTGCGGGTCTGTGGGCCTAAACCTTGAGGCTAGGCCCAAAAGTCCTGGACAGAAACCTTCTACTACACATCCTATATGATACAATTGCTTCCTTTACTCTCCGTAATTCTAACATTTGTACTGGACCCAGCTAGCTTTTCTTTTATCTCTATAATCCTTCGTTTTTTTTTTTTTTTTTTTTAAGGTTACTGGGTATATTAATGTTGCCTGTTTTTGTCTAATTTTAGATGACCTTGCTGAAATTGGTTCTTCATATTCCTCTGTTTAAATCTGAGCATCTTTGTGTTCTCTCTCAACAGGCTATTTAAAGACCCTTTTCTTTGGATTTACATTAGTCAGCTTTTTCTGTGATATCAAACAATAAATAGTATGATAAACATTATAATATTTCCATCTACCTTATCTATGTTTTCCTTCACTGGTTTTAATATCAGATCGTCTAATGAGAGGTTACAGTATGACCAATCACCCTCCATTGCTTTAAACAAATTCCTCTTTTTTTTTTTTTTAAATCGATTTACTTACCGGTTGTTGTCTGTTGATGATTCAATTGTGAAGTACGACAGTCACCTAGTGTGGTAGCAACCTATAAGGAGAGGTCCAAAAAGGAAAAAGAAACAACCAACCAGGAGAAAGAGGCCACTGTCTGAAAGACTTACCTAGAGGAGAGTGAAACAGAAACAGGCGTGGAGGGTGGGCCTAAGGCTGGAGGCTAACTCGGAACAGAAAGCCTAGCTGCTAGTAATTACTCCTCCAACCACGTGTTGTTCTGGCCCGAAAATGCGGTCTTTTGGGTAGGGAGGGGAGGAATTCGTGCCCCAAAGTTGGATGCCAGTTTTCACATGAATAAATGAGACTCAGGGATAGATCTCTGAAGAAGTTGGAGATATTAGAGAGAGTAAACACCACAGTCAGATCTTACCCAGCTGTCTTCCAGCTTCCTCAGCCTCGCTTCCCTTGGCTTGGCTTCTCCCTACTCTATGCCTGCCTTAAGCTTAAATACTCTCTTGGTAAATTAAGGTGTGCACCCCCCCCCCACTGCCTGCTTGGGAGCCTGGAAGTCCTTCTATAATCTGAAGTGACCTTGACTCAGTTTGGATTAAGGGTGTAGGTCACCACTCCCAGGATACTCCCTGTGCTGGGATTAAAGGTTTGAATCACCACTCTCTGATTCTCCTAGACTGACTGTGGTTAGAGCTCTGGAACTTCTGGAGCTTTTATTAACTCCCCACATAGACTGTGGGTATATTCCCTCTGATATCTGCAAAACTTCTGAAGCTTTTATTGAATCCCCACATAGGAGTCATGAATATTTGGATGACTCCCTTGTGTTATTTGCCTATGCCTTTTAAATCAGCACAAATCCCACTATATATATGTATGTATGTATATATATATGTGTGTGTGTATATATATATATGCTTACTTCCATTTGATGATATACTATTATGGACACATACATACTATACTCATTTCATAGCAAGAAACTCATCACATCATAACTTGGTGGGCCACATTTACACATTCAGTTTCTATGAATGCAGGCCAAGCACTGTATCTATAAAGATGAACAATATCTTGTTCCAAAGGGTCTCTGTTATGGGGCATATTAAAAAAACCTGCCAAAGGCTTCAACCAGCATCCCTTTCTACCATAGAGTCAAGTACTATATTAATTGTGATGAATATGATTCACATAGCAGAACTTGCAAAGCAATCTATGTTTCAAAGCCTTTCTTCTTGTGAGACACACTTAAAGCTAGCAACTCCTTGGATTATTCTTACTAAATAGAAAGATTTATACATTTCAATAAAAAACATTTTATCTACAACAGCCAAATGAGATTATGAGACATGTACCTTTTTCTTGGTTCTTGGAGAAACTAGATGAAATTTCATTCATCCCTGCGAAGGTATCTTGGCACTCTTCTCAAACTTTATCTGTTGATACACATTTTAGCTAATCAACTTAATAGAATCTTCCCACCCAACTTTATGTTTTGTCTTTCCACCTATAACTTTATACTCTAAAGCTATAATATCCATTCTTTACAAGTTCTCTGGGTAGTTCTGCTTGAAGAAATTATAGAACTCTAGTAATTATTTTTTAGTATATCATACTACGTCATCAGTCATACTTTATCTGTCATTTACCTCACTGGCAGGGCCTTTGTAGAATTTGGCTATAGATAACTCTCTAGAAACAAACATGGGTGGCTATAGATAACTGTCTAGAAACAAACATGGGTCAGGTCTTGAGGAAAATCAGCACTTTTTGGTTTGAAAAGTGACTTAAGAAGGAATATTACCATTTTTTTTCTCAAAGAATGGAAGGTCACTTCCCTTAGAAAGAGAATGGTCAATACCACTGTGGATACTAAAGCCGTTTTAATGGGCAATGACTCCTTCGAATTTAAGAGGCCAATGCCTTTAGTTTAGTTAAAGTCTTCCTGTGCATACATAGTTATAGACTTACAGGATCTAGTTCTTTCCCAGTTAGTGACTTTACTTCAATGTTAGATATCCTGTGAGGCTCAATTCCTTCAGTTATAAGATGAAGGGTGTGCAGTTCTGCAATTTCAGTCCTGTGGCTTTAGGAGGTAAGAAGCTCCCTTGAGACACATGTAGAAACAGATGACCTATGGAGTGCTTAAGTCAAACCAGGAAATTGAATCTCTGTGGTAATTCTTTTACTATGTCCTTTTCCATAGACATTATTATCAACTAATGTTATTATATCCTTCAGTTTTCCAAAAATGTTCAAATCTGTCTCCTATGGAGTAACAAAGTAATTTTTATAGGCCATTAAATGAATTATCTGTCCTATCTGTACTACTGAAAATTGAGTCCCTAGCATTTATTTCTTAATTTTCTTTAAAAAAGATGTATTTATTATGTATACAATGTTCTGCCTGCATGTACGCCTGCGCACCACAAGAGGGCACCAGATTTCATTCTAGATAGTTGTGAGGCACCACGTGGTTGCTGGGATTTGAAATCAGATTTCTGGAAGAGCGGTCAGTGTTCTTACTCTCTGAACCATCTCTCCAGTCCCGTTTTTAAAAAATTGATTTATTTATTTTACATCCCAACCGCAGCCTCCCCTTCCTCCTCTCCTCCCATTGTTCCCCTCCCAATGTACCCCCTCCTCCTTATCCACTCACAAACAGTCAGTCCTCCCTTGGTATATCAAGCTGCCACAAGACCACAAACACCTCCCTCTATAATCAGACTGGCCAACGTAACCCAGTATGAGGAATAGGTTTCTGTGGGCCAGTCAAAACACCAAGGACAGCCCCTAGTCTCATTTCCAGTGAACTGTCTCATATAAGCAGAGGGCTTATATCGGTCCTATGCAGGCTCCCTGGTTGCTAGTTTCTATGTGTTTTCTGCCTGTGTCACCGAACCCCTCCCATACAATCCCTCCTCCCTCTCCTCAGCAAGAATCTCTGAGTCCCCGAACTTGGCCCAGTGTTTTGGCCTTGGGTCTCTAGATCTGCCTCCACCAGACACTGGATAAAGGCTTTCCAATGACAACTGGGGTAGTCCTCAATCCCATCACAGGGGATGGCCAGTTCAGGCTAAGTATTCACTGCTGCCAGAAGTCCTAACTGGGGCCATCCTGTAGACTCCTGGGAATTTCCCTTGCATCAGGCTTCTATCTGGTCCCCCAAAAGCCCCCCTTTCCAGTCATCTCTCTCAGCACTCTCGCCCTCCACCTACCCCCAGCCTGGTCCCTCAAGTTATCGTAACCACCTGCCCCCAGTCCACCCAGGAGAACTCCACCTTTTCCATTTCCCAGGGAGATCCATGTATCACCCTCCTTGTTACCTAGCTTCTCTGGATCTATGGATTATATAGTAGTTATCTTTTACATTACAATTAGTGCCCACTTATGAGTGAGTACATACCACGTTTGTCTTTCTGGGTCTGGGTTAACTCAGGATGATTGTTTCTAGTTCCATCCATTTGCCTTTGAATTTCCTGATGTTATTGTTTTTAACAGTTGAGTAATACTCTACCGTGTAAATGTACCACATTTTCTTTATCCATTCTTTAGTTGAGGGGTATCTAGGTTCTGGCTATTATGAACTCAGTTGAGCAAGGGTCCTTGTGGTATGATTGGGCATCCTTTGGGTATATACCCAAGAGTAGTATAGCTGGGACTTGAGGAAGCTTGATTCCCAATTTTCTGAGAAACCACAATACTGATTTCCAAAGTGGCTGTATAAGTTTGCACTCCCACTAGCAATGGAGAGGTGTTCCCCTTATTCCATGTCCTTTCCAAAATGATGTGTCATTTTTGTTTTTGATGTTAGCCATTCTGACAGATCTAAGGTGACATCTCAGAATCATTTTAATTTGCATTTCCCTGATGACTGAGAATGATGAATATTTCTTTACATATTTGTCTGCTATTTGAAATTCTTCTGTTGAGAATTCTCTGTTTAGCTCTGTACCCCATTTTAAATTGGATAATTTGATATTTTGATGTCTAGTTTCTTGCGTTCTTTATACATTTTGAAGATCAGCTCTCTGTTGGATATGGAGTTGGTGAAGAACTTTTCTTGTTCTGTGGGCCACCCTTTTTCCTGTAGACAGTGTCCTTTGTCTTACAGAAGTTTTTCAGTTTTAAAAGGTTTCATTAGTTAATAGTCAATCTTAGTGTCTGTGCTACTTATGTTCTTTTTATAAAGTTGTCTCCTGTGCCAATGTGTTCAAGGCTGTTCCCATTTTCTCTTCTATCAGGTTCGGTGTAACTGGATTTATGTTGAGGACTTACTTTATATAGTTGGAGTCCCCAACATTTAAAATCTAATCATGTTAGAAAGTGAAGGACAGAAGCCAATTCAAGATACTCATCTTTTAATGTACAGAATTGTACTTTAAATGTTAATTTAAGCTGGTTTGTTGAAAACTTCACACACATATTCAATGTATTTTGATCACATCTACCCATCACTCCCTACTCTAACTAGCCCAACATAGCTCTCTCCCAAGTTCATGTCTTTTATATTTCTGTTAATTTTTAGAGAATGCAAAGTATCTTGATTATAACTGCCTCTATGCCTCTCCTCAATTATCCCAACATCCACCTCCTTCTCTCTCATCCTTCTCCCCTCTGGCTTTTCTTTCCTTCCCCTTTTCTTTAGTGTTCCCTGAGCATAGGGGTTGTGTTGCAAGTGTATTAAGTGGAGGAAGCCCATGCCTGCTCAATTGATCTCTGCGTTTTGACCAATTATGGCTTTCTGTAATCTCTATATAATGAAAAAAAAAGCTTTTCTGATGAGGCTTGAAAGCTACATTTATTAGTACATATAAACATTTAGATGCAGTTAGCAATTATACTAGTTTATGAAAGTAGCTGTCTTAGTTAGGGTTACTATTGCTATGATGAATGCTACATGGGAAGAAAAGCATTTATTAGCTTACATATCCTCAATCACAGTCCACTGAGGGAAGCCAAGGTAGGAACTCCAAGCCTGTTGAGTATTTGGAGGTAGCAGCTGATGCAGAGGCCATAGTAGGATGCTGCTTATACTGGCTTGCTCATGGCTTACTTAGCCTGCTTTCTTGTAGAACATAGGACCACTAGCCCAGGGATGGCAACACCTATGATGGGTTTAGCTCTCTCATATCAATCACTAACTTAAAAAATGTCCTACAAGACTTCCCTATATCCAGATCTTATGGAGCATTTTCTCAGTTGAGGTTCCCTCCTCTCAGATGACTGTATCAGTTGACATAAAACTAGCCAGTATGGCTGCAGTGGGAGATTATTCTCCTATAGGTTCTATGACTTCACCAGCTGTACGTAGCTTATAGTGTCAGGCATAGATTTCCTCTTATTGAGCCTGCCTTAAGTCCAATTAGGTGACTGCTGGTTACTGTCAGGATATCCTAAAAAGTATGTTTCTCTGGAACCATGCTTGGTACCAATTAATATTCTCCATAGAAACAGAACCAAGAGGATGGAATTACATATAGGCTAGAAAATCTAGAGATAATCAGTCCAAAGTCAGATGAGCGAGTACCTTAGCTCCATAGAAAATTTACTTTTGGGGGGACCATTTTCTTCTCTCTGGACCCTGAAATGATACTAGATGGGGTAAGATCATCTTTATTTAGTACATTGACTCAAGAGACAGTCTTTGTTTTTTGGAAAATTCTCACAGCTGGAAGCAGAAATAGTGATTTATCTGCTGGATATGTATCCCTAAAAGCACTTGAGCTGACATCTAAAATTAACGATGACATGAGTATTTCTAACTACTGGTTATGACCTTCTCTACATATTACTGAATTGCCGTTTGCCAAGGGTCACTGTATACAAAAACATTTTCTTATGTTCTTTCTTGTAGTTCCAAGAATCCTTGGGAAGAGGCAGAAAAATTAGTAAATGTGGGAATATTTCCACTCTAGACACATTCATCTGTTTTTCACCTCTCTATACTGTTCCTTAAGCCTTGCTATTGTAGAATTGAAAGACCCATTACTCTTTTCTTAACAAGAGTTCTTTCTATAAGATAAATTCTGTAATCTTTATTAGTTGGAAAATATACTTGAAATAAGTCAACAATATAGACTTCAAAAAATAGTTTAGAAGAGAAATGCAAGACTATAGAAGTATATCATTATTTACGCAAATAATTATCCACACACAGAAAAGAAAATGAGTTAGAGTCTCAAAGCTTCCTTATTGGAAAGCTTAGAATTACATAGATATTAATTCTTTCAATATTTATTATAAAAGAGGAGTACTTAGTTTAATGCATATGGAATTAAAATTTTTATTTTATTTTTTATTTTTATTGTCTGAGAATTTCATTGTGTATGTTGTATTTTGCTCAAATTAATTCCCAGTCCTTTGCTCCAACTCCTCCTATACCTAATCACCTTTCCCTCAGTGATGCTTGTATGTGCACAATGTATGACTCTCTACTGGAGCATGAGTAACCTGTCCAAGGTCACATCCCTGAAGAAAATGGACTCTAATTTTTTCATTAGTTACAAATTGCCAATAGTCACTCAGCTAAGGGTGGGGTTTAATGAATCCTTTCCCCTTCCGTGCTGGGATTGTGGTTGCTTTAATCTTTCACAGATCTTATGCTTGTAGTCACAGCTTTTGTGAATTCATATGTACAGAAATCCTGTCATACTCAGCAAATATTGGTTTGATGCATATATCCACTACTTCTGACTTTCTACCCCTTCTTCCATGATGATCTCTGAACTTTGAGGGAAAGAATTGTGATATATATTTCTAATGTAGAGCTGATAATTCCAAAGTTCTACGCATGGGTTGGTATAGTAGTCATTATCTACCACAAAAGAAGATTTTCCGATGAGTAATGAGAAACACACTAATACATGGTTACAAAATTAAGAGTTTAAGGGATTGTTTATTATTATGTACATTTATCAAAATGATAGCAGACATTTCTTCCCTGGGACTTAGTCAAATGTGAATTTTGGTTCAGTTAATAGTACCAGACATGAGGTTTATCTGGTGGAGAGCACCTTAATTCTTATAAGAAAATACTTCGTTACTCTGATCACATCCATGTCACTATTGTACCAGTAGGGTTATTTTGCTAAGACAGCCATTACTGTAGTTCTCAGAGTTCACATCTAGGTAAGAGTCTTATCACTAAGTTCTAGAAGGTACTCAAGAACAAAGCTAATAGTATGTAATGTTGGAGGAAGACTATGGTACTTGACTAACAGCTCAAAAAGAGATATTCCACAGACCTAAAAACTTACATACAAGTAACATTATATGGACTCTATTTAATATATATTTAGTAACATATATGCACGAAATAACAATTAGTGGAAAAAGCCATAAATTTGAAGGAGAGAGGAGTATGAAAGATTTGGAGGAAATAAAATGGGGAAATGTAATTATACTGTACTCTCAAAATTAAATTTAAAAAGAGATTCCATATTTGGCACTAGTTTTTTTTTCTAATTTGATAACTAGTATTGTCTGAGAAAGGCATTGTTCCCATTATTAGGTAAATTCATTGAAACACACACACACACACACACACACACACACACACACATACAGAGAGAGAGAGAGAGAGAGAGAGAGAGAGAGAGAGAGAGAGAGAGAGACAGAGATTCCCCAGAAAATTCAAGACTAGATTAAATTTACTCCATGCATTGACAAGGAAAGGCGGGGCCAGGAAGATGGTTCAGTAAATGAAGGTACCTGGAACAAAGCTTGACAACCTGAATTTGGCTCTATTGAACTCACATAGAAGGAGAGAACCAATTCCTGTAAACTTATCCTTTGACCTCCATATGTGTAACATGGCATGAGTACCCTCCACACAAAATAACTAAATGTTTAATAAAGAAGACTTAACCTTTCTTAAATTCCCATTTTAGTAGCTTAGAAGTATCATTGTTGATTCTACTTCCATTGTGAATGTGTCATTACCCACTACACTGAATGCTCTGACTAGACAACCTAATGGTCATGTTTTCATCATTTTTGCGCATAGAAGGATTATCGTTTTGATTAACAGCTTAATAAAAGTTATACAGAATGAGGGACAGACAATTCTTATAAGAAAGGAACACAAGGCATGTTAGAAAAAAACCATATGGAGCAGTGGTGTCAGCAGGATGGCAGAAATTTTCCAATAGCTTCTCTCAACAATAAGGAGAACTTTATAGCTACCCAAAAATCAAAGTGTATTTTTGTGATGTAGGTCCAGGTAAAAGGCTGATGATCTATGATGCAGCCAACAACTCAGAGTGGCTAGTTTGAGAAGAGAGTGTTTACACAGGTGGCAGGGAATCCATCCATGGTGTTAGTTGCAGACACAGAAAATAGCTTCAATTCTGGATTGAGTTGATTACAATCATTAGGCCACAGTCACAAAAACATCTCCCTTGGGATTTTGGAGAAGTTATAGTCACCCATGCCTTGTGTGATAGGCCTGCTAAATGTGATTTTTCTCTGTGAAATCTGTAATGTCATGTAAACTATTTCTATATCCTTTTAGCTATATTCTTTAAGCAGTCCCACTCAATCAAGGTACTGTGGTATGTCAAGCCTACCTAAGCCCCAGAGAAATAGGCCTGTAGACCTGGTACATACCAAAAGATCCTGACATAGAAAGACAAGTTGACTCCAAATCATCTCAGAGCTGTTCAAGAGTAGTTCTATCAGCCAAAGAATTTACTAGGATACATGACGGTTCACATACCCAGAGGAAGGCCACAGATTGTGTTGCTGTTTAAGATAATCCAAACCTATTATTTCCAACTCAAAACAGGAAACAAGTCTATTTGTAAGTTTTTGGAGGTATGGCTACAGATTTCAATCAAAGTAAAGATTGCTAAGGAGCCCTGGGTCCTTGATCCAGATTTCATCTATGCCGCAGATCTCATCACACACACACACACACACACACACACACACACACACACACACACACACACACACACACACACTACAGAAAGCTAGTCAGTGACATTGCCAGAAGCCTCAAAGAAGACTGGGGAGGCGGCAGGCACATATTAAATGGTAATAGATTCTCCTGTCAATCCTTCCACAACTATGTGGTAGAGTTCCAGCATCACCCAATTGCTATTCTGGAAGAAATCAATTATCCAGAGAACACTCTACCTGAAAAAATATTTGTAAGAAATGGAATAAGTGTTTATTCTTTCAAATGTACATCTATCAGAACAAGACCACCAAGTTAAAGAAGATTAAATAAAACATAACACCAGCAACAGAAACTTCACTAAATTACACTAAAAATAAATATCTGTAAATTGCTTATTAAAGGTTTTTAAGCAATAATCTTCTTACTGCCCTGGTTGTATTTCTTTCTTTTATGCATAACATTTAATGATTATCCTCTTTTTGGTTCCCTCAGGGCTTTTATTATAAGGGAGTGCTAACTTTTATCAAAGGCCCTTTCTGTAACTACTGAGATGGTCTTGTGATATATATCTTTAGTTCCATTTATGTGTTCTATTTATTGCTTTCTATATGTTGAATATCTTGGCATTCCTTAAATAAAAACAACTTGATCACAGATATTGTTTTTTATTTCTCTTGTCAAATTCAGTTTGCAAGTATTTTATTGAGAATAACACATATAGGTTCATCCAGAAAAGAGGCCTATAGTTTTGGTACTAGGGTTATACTGGCTTTATAGAATAAGTATGGAGCCCATCTTTCCTTTTTAAAATTGTAAACTTATCAAACAAAGTCACACTAAATTTCATAAAACATGTCCTACGATATAAACCACAGATTAATCACAACACTCTACTTAGTAACCTTAGTAATAGGCAGGACCTTTGGACAAAAACTAAGCAGAGAAACATTGGTGTTAAATGACACACACTCTAAAGTATACGTCTTCTTGGCAGCACACAGAACTATTTTTTTCAAAATTTACCACATGAGTGTGGGTTATTTTTGTCAACTTGGCACAAGTTAGAGTAATCTGAGAGAACATTGATAGAGGAATTGCCTCCGCTAGATTGACCTGTAGGCAAAGCTGCTAGGCATTATCTTTTTCTTTCTTCTTGATCTTATTTTCTGAGGCAGGGCCTTTCTGTTTAGCTCTGGCAGTCCTATACAAGTCTGGTCTTGAATGCAGAGATCCACCTGCCTCTGGCTCCCAAGTGCTAGGATCAGAGGTATGAGCCACCATTACTGAGTATGGGCATTGTGTTGATTCAGGATTGATATAAGAGAATCCCAACCCTACTGTGGGTGGTGTCATCCCCGGGAAGATGGTTCAGAGTTGTGCAAGAAAGCAAAGGCAAGTGATGGGGATCAAGACAGCAAAAAGCATTTCTCTATGGTTCCTAAGTCTAGTCCTGCTGAGTTCCTGCCCTGACTTTCCTCCACAATGGATTGTGATCTGGAAGAGCAAGCCAAGTAAACCCTTTTCTTGACACGCTATTTTTAGTCAGTGTTCTATCACACAAAGAGAAAGAAAATTAATACAGAAATTGGTACCAGGAACATGGAGTGTTGCTGTGACAGACTTGACCATGCTGCTTTGTGGATTTGGGAAATTCTTGGAACTTTGGGCTGGAAAAAGCCAGCGGGGATTCATAATTTAATGGGCTATTCTATGGGAGATTATAAGAGTGTCGAGAGAAATGTAGAAAATGAGGCCTAATTTATAAATGGAAGCAGAAACTCTATCGGGGACATCTTTTTGTTATATTTAACTAAGATACTTTGGTTTGTTGTCAGTTTGGGATGAAAAAACTCACCTGTTATTGATAATAGACCAACATCACTGGGTTGAAATTCAGAAAAGTATTTTTTCAGCACACAGGAGAGATATGGTGCAGAGGAGGCTATAGCTATATTTTAGGTGGTCATCTGAGTTTCAAAATGTGTAAGAGTTTCCCATCTAGTTCTACTTTTGGCATCATAGAAAGCTGTAAGATGGAAGGAGTCATTGGGTCTTGACATCATAAACAGAGTTGGAGCCCATGAAAAGGCTAGAAGAGGCCATTAGTGAAGGTACAGCCTCAGTTTCAGTGAAGACACCAACATATTACATAGATGTCAGAACAGTGGCATCACCATCAAGGACAATGGTAGATGTGAAGTAGAGCCTGTAAGACAGTACAAGACAAGCTGCTTGTACTATGGGAGGCGCAGCTGGAGAGGTAAAGCTGCCCTTATCATTTAGAAGATCATAAGAAAGTCTCAGGTCCCAAGCATTGAGCTACAGACTTGATTTACATTTCTGAAGGTTAGTTTTGCTTTGTTTGACTTTAATTGTGCCATGATCCTTTCCTAGAAGAAGTATGTAACTTATTTTTTTTCATTTTACAGGAGCCCACAGTAGAGAGATTTCAGACTTTTAAAGAGAGGTTGGATTTTTAAGGAG
This sequence comes from Phyllotis vaccarum, assembly GCA_033318265.1. Lineage (NCBI taxonomy): Eukaryota > Metazoa > Chordata > Mammalia > Rodentia > Cricetidae > Phyllotis > Phyllotis vaccarum. Next base: position 121,695,566 of record JARWLC010000013.1, read on the forward strand.
AACTTGGAATTTTCAAAGAATGGAGTTTTGAAACTGGGTTGTGTTTTAGCTTATTTGCTTATAGGGTTTTGAGAGGGATATTTCCATTTCCCTTCTTAAGCAACAAGTGCTCGATGTTAATGTTTTTGTTTTTCTTAATTCGAACGGTCTCTATCTCTAGGTTTTGCATAATCACTGAGCACCTTCTGGTGTACTCTCGTGCCTTGAATTGAGGCAAGATAGAAATACAGGAAAAGTTATGAGGACATGAGGACGACAAGAAAGTCTTCACCTAGGAGTCTGGTTGAAACCCCTCGCTAGCTAAGAAAGGAGAAAGCCAGAACCATTACTAACACGATATTCCTTCTAAATAGAGCTACCTTAGTTTGCTTTCTGCTGGTGTATTAGATGTCACCATCAAAAGGAATTTGCAGGGGGAATGTAGATTTGGCTTATGCACTATGGTTCATCAGAAAAGGAAATCAGGACAGGAACTGAAGCAAAGGCCATGAAGGAATGCTGCTCACATATAGTCCAAGCCCAGGCCCAGGGTCATCTGAACTGTGCAGAAAAGCTAGCTGGGTATAAGTTTATCCGTGAGTCAGCTGTCAAACAGCATTCTCCAGAGTTTCCGCTGTACTCTTTTAGCTGTGAAGTGACTTCCTTCATTGGAGAATATTTTGTGTGTGGAAGAGCAAGCAGGCCTATCTTTAAGTTCTTGCCTTTAGCTCCTAGCTTGACTTGTGTCAGTGATAGGCTTTGACTTAGACTTGTAAACTATAGAAATCTTTCTTCTGGTAGAGGAAAAGAGGTCAAAAATATTTGATCACAGCAACAGAAAAGAAATTAGGACTTTCCTAATAAAGAATTCCATCCATATGAAAGGAAAAGAAGTAAATCCAGGATGTAGTAAAATTGTGAGCATCAGTCCAGTTCATTGCTGAGGTAAAGAAGAGGGCCATGTTGTGTCATGATATGGAAAATTTACTTGTCAAGTGGAATAAGTAGCCATATTCTTTCCCTATTGACTATTCAGGCTAAGGAAGACTTTCTTGTTATATTAAAAATGAGTTGGGATGATTAGCCTTCACATTTACAAAAAGTCATGGATTGTTCCGATACTTCAAGAAACATCATAATTTTAATATGCTGAAAAATGATTTTATTATAGAATCATATTCTGGAGCATTTACACTTATCAAGAGTCCAAGACAGTGTGAATGTTTAAGGTATTCAAGACTATGTAATGCTACTTTTAGCAGAAATATTTCATGGTTCAAATTAAAAGCTTTCCTAATCTACCACTAAAGAAATCTAAGAAATTCAAGGATGTTAGAAAGAAAATACGTCTTTTTTTTTTAACTGCTTTTATAAGAAGGCCTGAGTGATATCAGCATTATCCTAAGACTGATTTACAAGCTGCTCCATTGTATAGGCAAGACTATATTGGAAGGAAACTAACAATTTTTTATTTGAAACTACCAAAGTAATGGACTTTATAATAATGTTTTCACACAAGTATTACATAATAAATTTTTTTATTGGTCCCTCTTCTCCTCTGCTTTCTACTATCCCAAATGTCTCTACACTTGGCAGACTCTCTCCATTTCCCCCAAAGCCTCTCTTCTGTTCTTATGTCACATGTTTCCTTACCATCTTGAATTACCCTACCCCTCATCTTCCAATAAAATAAATTCTTTACCCTCATAGTTTCATTACCTCTACACAAGCGTCCACTTTTCACTAAAGAACAAAAGCAGAAACTTCCTCTTAAGGTAAATTTACAAGGAATAATCCCAAATTTGAATCCTACACTTCTCTCCATGTCTGCCATTTGTGCGTTGTTCGTGTTTACTGGCCTGTTGGTAGCCTCTCTATTGTGTTATATCTTATCTGTCCCTATTGCTTGTCTGTAGTGCCTTTGTGCTGTGCCTGTTCCCAACAAAAGGCTTTGTTTTGCATTTATTGAACAGCACAGAAAACACAATTCAGGAAAGGAATGAAGGATTTAAAAACAAACAAACCAGAAATCTTTAACTGAGTTTTAACAAGGTTTGTTATTATTTTCTGACCCTCAACTGACCCAGAACAGCATTCAGACCTGCAAACAGATGTTATCAACCTATACATTCATATGCTGCTTCCAACATTAATGGGTTTTGTTTAAGGTTGCTTTTATTCTGTTGGATGCTTTGAGCAACTGTTCACTACAACACACATATTATTCTGGGCCAAGTACATGGAAGAGTGTGCAACTTAAGAGTAAGGCTTTAGATTTTGCTTAGGTTCTATAAGCTGAGTTTATGGGAAATCAAAGGCATTCTAAGGTTTGTTACACAGTCTTAAAAGCAGGTTAAACTTAAACAGCCTGAGTACACAGTAGGATAGCAGGTTAAGTAAGTACACAGTCTTAAATGATTCCAAAGCATATTATTAACTTGGTTGCAAGGGTTAGAAGAAGTTTGGTTTCTTTGAAGGCAAGCAATACTTTCAGAAAATGCATTAACACACATTTAAATCTAGATTTCACATCTGATTGAGGATATGTGGCACTTGTTTTTTATGAACCTGTTTTGCTCCACTTTCATAATGATTTCTACTTCGATGTTCCTGCAAGTGGCAAAATTTCACTTTTTTACTGCTAAATAAAAGTTCATTTTGTACCTCATTTTAAAAATCCATCTATTTATTGTTGCATATCAAGGCTGTTTCCATTTCCTATGTCCTATGAGTAGTAAGTACAGAGATAAACATGAATGTGGAAGGTTGGCTTATAGTCCTTCACATACATACCCAGGAGTGGAATTTCTGGGTCACGTAGGGTTCTTTTTCCATAGCAGATGAACAAGTTTACATTCCCATCAGTAGTGTGTACAAATTCCTCTTTCCCCATATCCTTGGTAACACCAGCTGTCATTTGTTTTCTTGATGACAGTCATTCTGACTAGGGTTAGGTAGAATATTAACATGTTTTCGTCTGCATTTATCAGATGCCTAAGGATGATGAAGACTCACCAAAATATTGACCATTTCTATTTCTCAACGAGCTATTCAGTTCTGTGGCTTAGTCATTAATTGAATAACTTGGTTTTGACATTTGTATTTTGCATTCTTTATATATTCTAGGTGTTGTTCTCCTGTCTGAGGTGTAGTTGATAAAAATAGGGGTTTCTTTTCATTCAGGTGATTAGTTCCTTTCATGTGTAAAAGTTTTTAAAATTCATATACTCCTTGGAATTATTTAATCATTTGCCCTTTTACATTACCATTATCTATAAAAACAGTAAATCCTATTTTGAGATCAAGAATTTGTGACCACAAAACAGTCAGAGTGAAGTTCTCACTTCACCAAAAGGCAAGGTATCTGACTATAATACTTTTTTTCACAGACATTTTCTTTAGTTTAGTTTTTTTCTTTATTTTATTATTGTGGTATATGTACATGATGTCTGTTGGAGAGTCACATGGAGGCATCCCCCCCCCCCATGATTCAGGGGATGGCCCCACACCCATGCCCATGTAGGACTTAGATTTTTCAGAAAGAGAGTGAGAGAGAGGGAGAGAGAGAGAAGGAGAGGGAGAGAGAGAGAGAGAGAGAGAGAAGAGAGAGAGAGAGAGAGAGAGAGAGAGAGAGAGAGAGAGAGAGAGAGAGAGAGAGTCAACTTGTGAGGCAGATTTATCAGGGCTATATCGGGAAAGTTGGGGGTATGATTATATTCATTGTATACACATATGTAATTCTAATAATAAAGAATAACTATAGGAAATTGGATCTCTCCTTTCATCTTTTTGGGCAGGTTTTCTCTACTTCTTTCTGCCACACAACATATGCTAGGGGAGCTGTCTCATGAGCTTCTTGGGGAGTCTCCTAGCTTAACCTCCCATCTTGCCATAGAAGTGATAGTATTATATAGACATGCCATTGCATCTGGCTTTTTAGTATGAGTGCTGATGATTGAACTTAAAAGGTTAGGCTTGCATAGCAAGCACTTTTACACTCTGAGCCAACTTTCTGGTCCTGGTTCTATCTTTTAATCTAATCTGCTGCATCTCTTAACTGTTGAGACTAGGGTTATTTTTAAGAGGGTGTCATGGTTTGAGGAGTGAAGGGGGTATGTTGGAGGGAGAAAAGATGAAGAATAAATGACGTGATTTTGTATTTTAATATTTTCTTAAAAGGGGTTTGCTTGTCTCTCTGATTTTGTTGATCATTTTTCTGGTTGGTTGCATTCTTATTTGCTATTCTTTTCCTCTACTATTAATAGTTTGTGGGTTTCTCACGTTGAGCAGTATGGCTTTCTTTTCATCTCTCCTTTGTTCATTCATAACTCTCGTGAAGAATATTTTTCCCAGTGTTGTCATGATTGAAGTTGTTCTTTTTTTCTTCCTCCTTATATCTTTGAACATTGTCATGAATTTCCTTAAGTTGTGCTATGTTATTTGGCACTGAAAGATGCTTATCTAGTTGTACTTCTACAGAGGTTAAAGTGTCTCTTTTATATGGGTCACCATTTTTAGAGTTGGAAAATTTTCTGATAAAATGACATTAAATAGATTGCTCATACATTTTGATTTTTCTGGTAGTTCCTAGTTCCCTCTACCCCAGGTATTCTCAGACTAGCAATTTTAATGCATGTCAAAGTTCTTAAACATTTTGAAATGGAACTTTAATTATTCTCTTTGTTATATAAGACAGAATGCATACTCATACTCATATTTAACTTAACTTTGCCCTCTGTTCTTGACTTCCTTCTGCTTGGTCTTGTTTGCTGATAGTGTGTGTGTGTGTGTGTGTGTGTGTGTGTGTGTGTGTGTGTGTGTGCATCCGCGCACTTCTGTTTGGGTCTTTTTCAGAATTTTTATGTCCTGTTGAATTTATCTTTCATGTTTAAAATTTGCTCTCCCACATTGCGAATTTTTTCAAAACTGTTGCTTATTTTCTAGGCGCTTAATTAATTTCTTTACTTGATGACATGTTTTTATTAGTCTCTTATGGATTTGGTGATCCATTTAAAAACCAAGATCCCAGGGGACTAAAAAGATGCCTTAGCAGTTAAAAGAACTTGTTCTTATAGATGACATAGGTTTAGTTTCCACTACAAACATCTGTAATTCCAGAGGGGATCTGGTTTCCTCTTCTGATCTCCATGGACAGCAGACATGCATTTGGTACATATACACATGCAGACAAAGCATTGACATACACAATATAAAATTAATGAAATTAATAAAAGTAGGATTCTGAAATTTCTTCTTGTATTTAACTATCTCATCTTTAGTTTTTGGTATTAAGGAACTGTGAGTTTATGGGGCCCTCACAGCAACTTCTTTTCTCATTGTGTATGTGTGTTTGTGTCTTTCTTGAGTCTTGCACATCTGGTGGGATGGATGTGTCTTCTAGTTCTTATTTTCTGCCTTTCTATTTTTTGTTTGTTTTATTTTATGTGCCTCCTTATTACAATATCATTATCTGAGTTTATGGTCTTCACAACTATTGAGGTGGGAATCTGACTCCATTAACAGAATCATTAGTTTCACAGCAATCTTGGCATTTAACATACAGAAAATGATACTTGTGTACTTCATTTACCTCACCAGTAAAAACTGGCTAATGAAATTAGCTGTCATCAATGAGCTTTGGTTTTGAGTGAGAGACCTTTAATGAGGACACTCAGTGTTGAGCACTGCACTTGCCATGTGCATACACAAAGATACCAATACACACACACACACACACACACACACACACACACACACACACACACACACAACATACAGATAAAGAAAAATGATAAAATTATCAGATAATAATATTTTTCTAGCTGGGATGAATATCTTCCACCCTCTGAGTGTTTTGTTTTGTTTTGTTAAGCTCTCTTTATGGGTTGAGGAACGATGTCTAGACTTAGTAGTTCACACAAATTTGATTGGTGTATCTTCTCTGCTCAAAGAAATTTCTGTGTCAAACTCAGCTTACTGTAGATGTTCTCCAGTCTGAACCTAGCTGTTACAGCCTTCTCTTTGGTGTATTGGGCAACTAGATATCATACTTTCCATGTTGGGGATTTCTGTTCTTGGTGCTCTGAGAGGACATGAAAGGTGTGTCCATATTTGTGTTTATCTTTGCCATTGTATGTTCATATCCACCTGTATTATGAATCTTTTCATCAATGTTCCATGGTTCTTGTCTGAGAATACTTGCATCTACCAGAGAGACTGTTCTAGGTTCAGCATACTTCTTAAGTTCCTATGCTTATTGCTCACTTAGTCAATGACAATGACTTCTATCATTCTTCAGTCTAACTAGTTTGGGGTATATATGTAGAATCTCAGCTTCAAACTGGTGCATTACATTTGTTATAGTCTGTACTGCTGCACTGCCCCTAAACATCCCTTTCTGATGCTGTACACGGGTCTTGGCCACAAGTCTACATCCTATTCAGTCTCTCTCTGGATTGCTGTTTCTGTAGAGCCAGTGCCCAGGAAGATTCCTTCCATCTCTGGCAAGTACCACTGAAGGAATATTGTAGTTTTAATGTAAGCAATCCTTTAAATATTCATTTGTGTGAACATTTGGTCCTGAGTCACAGGTGCTATTTGACAACATTATGAAAAAAAAAAGAAGTAACACTGGAATTTTTCCAGATCTAAAGAAAGTATTGGACAAACATTTTCACAGCAAACATTTTGAACCCTGAGTAGACAAGAACAGAAAAGAATCTCTCCACAATACATCATAGTCAAGATGTCAATACTAAAGTTTTAATAACAATGCCAAAATTTTAATGGAAAACACATTTTTAAAAAGCCATTAGAGTAACATTGAATATCTCAGCAAAATCTGGCAAGTATGGAAAAATACGTACCAAACTCTAAATGCAAATAACTTCAACCAAGACTCATATTCAAAGCAATACTATCTTTTAAAAATAGCATAACCAGATCCTCTGCCTTTATTTTATATAAATTTCAGCTAGTAATGCTATGAGACTTCTGAATGAGTGAACAGGTGGGTCTCTGATTATTGTGCCTTCTCTTGGAATCTTTTCTTTTTCTGTTGCCCAACCTTGATATGATGGTTCTTATTTTGTCTTTTTATATTTATCTATATTCTATTTTGCTACAAAACAAGAATATCATAAATGGAAATGTTTAAAGAAGTACAAACTAACATGGGTTGTTCTGAAGCCGATGCTAAAACCATACACAGAGTGTGAACAATCACAACAGAGGGAAGAAGAAATTTAATTAAAAAGAAAGATGAACGAGAGAGTCTATAACATTCAGTTCAGTGAATCAGAAAATCCTTAGTACTAATAATGGAGAAAGAAAAGGACAGACAATAATAAAACCAGCCTTATAAACAACCAACACAATTACAGAAGCTACCCTCAAAACCCACCTCAAGTTATCTTAACTGTGCAACTTCAAGATTCAAACTTGAACACTAGGTTTTTTGTTATATTTTAATTCCTGTCTATTCTCTCCAAGAAACAAACATTATTGACCAAAATACCTATAGACTAAGAGTCAAAAGATAGAAGTAAATTGATTAAACAAAGGAATGCAAAAGACAGATTTGCATAGCTATTGTTCTATCTGGTAAAACAGACTACAAACCAATTTACCAGAAGCGATAGAGACTGCCCCTATCTATTGATAAAGGGGAAATTCATAAAACATTCAAATGATTTTATAGCACAAAATACTTGGCATAATAAATCAGATAAATCTTGATATAGTAATTAGTGACTTCACCATCACACCCTGTTCATTCAAACTAAAACATCAACAGACTTGGCAAAGTTAAAGTACAATATAGAACAAATGTGCTTAATGGATCCAGAATATTCCAGGTGTTAAATACATGTTCATCTAAGTAGCCTTCAAAATCTCTAAAATAGAACACATTGTTGCTAACAAGGCAGGCTTTAATAAACACAGAAGAATTGAAATACCTTGATATGTTTTATAAGATCATAATGATATAAGATTGGAAATCAATAGCAATAGATGTTACAGAAGTGCTTGGGGGAAGGAATAATTCGTATAACAGATGGAAGTTTATTGAAAAAGTCAGAGTAGGAATTTAGAGCCTCTTTGAATCAAATAAAAATGAAAGCTTGTCATACTTGAACCTCTGGGATACAGTTTAGGGAGCTGTTAGTAAAGCTAGGAGTGCTTATATTAAAACCCTAGAAAAGGGGGCTGGGTAAATGGCTCAATGCATAAAGCTTTTACTCTACGAGTGTGAAAGCAGATTTTAGCTCTTTAGCTCTTTAGCATATTAAAGCTATATTTCTAGTAGCCTGTCTGTCATCTTAGGACTTAAGAAATAGAGGCAGGGTTTCCCTGCAGCAAGGTGGCTAACTGAATTAGTTGAATTGGATCACTCTGGGTTCAGTTAGAGACCCTATCTCAATAAATTAAATGGAAAGCAATTGAAGAGCATATATACTATAACAACAACTATATCATCCACACACATGCACACATGTGCCATAACACACCTGC